>JAFFSR010000103.1:0-443307 GCA_017163975.1 Anastatus disparis
ATACCGGGTGACAGTGCGAGAGTGGTGGCTAAGTTTTGAGTATGATAATTTATTTTTTATTAACTAACACCATGGTTTTAAGGGTTTTCAGGACTAAGGAATCCAATGGTCAAGTTATTTTCGTTGTAAAATTAATATTTCGAAAAATAAAAAATTTATTTTTTGAAAAAATTAACGAATCTTGGTTTTAATTAATATTATCGAAAGCTGATTAAATTTAACGACGATACGACCTTTGCTGCCTTAAATTTAATGTTTTTAAGTATTTTTAATTAATTGTTAAAAGTTGATATTTTAGAGTGACTGATATTCCGTGAAAAATTTACGGAATGGAATTTTTCAAATCAAGCAGCAACTTCACGGCGAGTTTTGACATTTAAATGAACTGCTCGAAAAGCGGGTTATGTTGATGCTATTGTTTACGAATATAATTCGTAGTCGTCGATCATAGATGGCAATACTAGTTCCTTTAGAACTATTATTTATAAAGATTTTTATTATAATAAGAATAAAGACGATTAAAATATTATAAAATTTACATAAAGTTAATTTATTTAATGATTTATTTAATCAATATAAGTTTATTTTTCTAATTTAAACAAGATATAATAATAAAATGAATGAAATTTTTATTTTTTACTGATAATACGCAAATGTCCTACAGTCATAAGTTATTTAAAAATTTAAATACTCGAAATTATGTGTCCTAATTAATTTTTCTACAAATTACTTATCATTGAGACAATGAATGTAGAAAATCAGATTCGATTATTATAACTCTTTAAGTTTCATGATTATTATTTTGAAAATATTAATAATTTGAGCATATAATAAAATTGACTACAATAATGTAATTTAGTACTGTTTTTTTATTTTTTTTTATTTTTATTATTTAAAAATACATGTTAATAAATACTAATAAAAGCAATTTTCTAATTTTTTTTTTAATTTATTTATTTTTGGAAATAAGTTGAAAATTCTATTTTAAATTCATAAGGTTATTAATGATAAATTTGTTATAAACAATGACCATATTATTAAATTTTAAATATTTTATTTAGTATGACATATTTCATAACTGTGATGGTCACAACAGCGAGCACAAGAAATTCAAATTATTTTATAACTAAAGAATAATGATATGTATGTAACTCCATTTTGTTCAGTTCTTTCGATGTTTATCGTTTGAATTCTATAACTCAGTTCATAGATGGCGATAGCAGGTTATAAGAAAGAGTGTACGCATAGAAAGACGTTAATGAAAAATTGTGATTCCTTAAATACAGCCTAATGAGGATTGTTTTTATACATTTTTTAGCTATTTTAAAATTCTTCCAACAACTATTATATTGTCAATATTTCAATAACTTTTAAGTCAGTTATTTTTAATATTGCAATAATAAAGAATATAATGAAATTAGCAATAGTTAATCAGTTCTTTATTTTCGTTGAATTTGAAGTTTATTAATCAAATAATAACTAGCAATTTATTTTTTGACACTCCGTGCGCGAAGCTCAATTTTGCGCACGCTGTATAAAGTGACACGTGCAAAAATAGAGCTTCTTACACGTCGTGTCAAAATAGTATTTTTCGATACTAGTGCGTGAGAGTGATTTTTTACTCGTGTGGCGGTTTGCGCTCGAGCGAAGCGAGGGTGAAAAAGGTCAAACGAGGAAGAAATCACTTTCTCGCACGAGTATCGAACAATATTTTTGACACGACGTGTAAGAAGCCCCATTTTCGCACGTGTCACATTGTACAGCGTGCGCGAAATTGAGCTTCGCGCACGAAGTGTCAAAAAATATTGTTCGATACTCGTGCGAGAAAGTGATTCGCTTCGCTCGGGCGCAAACCGCCACACGAGTAAAAAAACCCCCCACGCACTAGTATCGAAAAATATTATTTTCACACTCAGGGCGTGAAATTAAATTTTTGATGTCTATTCTTAGAGGTAAAATAGCTCTTTTTACCCGAGGGCAAAAAAGTAGTTTTCTCATAAGCGTGATTGATTTTTAACCAGTTTCCAATAAGAAATTTACTATTTCACCCCCAGGGCGTGAAATTCAATTATTGATGGCTATTCTTAGAGGCTAAATAGCTCTTTTTTACCCGAGGGAAAAAAGTAGTTTTCTCATAAGCGTAATTGATTTTTACCCTGTTCCCAATAAGAAATTTAATTTTCGTGTCTTAAAGTTGTACTAAATGGTGGATGAGTCGATGTATAAATTAAGTAATGGGTTCGTGGTTCAATGAATTCATGGGTGGATTCATGGGACGATGAAATGACGACTCAATGGTTCGATAGGCGGGTCGATAAATATGACGATGGGTCGATGGGCGAATAAATAATTATGTCGATGGGTCGATAAATGAATATGTCGATAGGTTAATAAATCGATGGGTTGATGGACTGATGGGTGGATCGATGAAATGGTCGATGGGTTGATGGGCGGATATATGATTTTGATGATGGGTTAATGGGCGGATAAACGATTTTGTTGATGGGTTGATGAGCGTATAGATAAACTTGTTGATGGGTTGATGGGCGGAGTATTATTTTCACATTTTCATTTTGATTTTATGATCTGTTAATGTCGTTACTTTATGTATTATGAATGAATTTATATTCAATGTGGTTGAATTGGACGCCCTTCGTGTATGAAAAAGTAATATGTTATCCACGGAAGTAAAGGTATTTTTGCCCTCGTCTTTATTGTCGCCCTCACTTCGTTCGGGTGTCAAACTCAACTCGGCCAAAAATCACCTATTTTACTCCCTTAATTAACAATGTACTATTATATTTTTTAATAAACTATGGAGAATGATTATAATAAAATTAAAAAATTTTAAATATTTATAAAATTATAAATTTGATTTTTTATATTAGGCCAATCTATTAGATTGGTATTCTATATCAACACTGTAGTCTTTAATATATGATCGTGTATTTATCGGTCACTTATCGCGACTGCGTAGCCACGAGATATAGCCAACAGTAAGTAATCTAAGCATATCTTATCCTTAATTTTCTACCAGGATAGTCTGCTTTTATTGCAAGAAATAAGTTATGACAGCTCTGTCAAATCTGAAATTGCATTGAAGTAAAAACATTTAAAAAAGAAAAATAATTTATTATCCAGTCTTAAGTTTAGAAATATGGTCTTGGAAAATATTTCGTGATATAGTCTTTCTAACAATAAGAAAACTACACAATGTGGGTGTATTATTGATTGTACTATATTAGCCAGAAAAGCGAACACTGTGTAAAGTAAAAGTATTGTTTGTTGGAATGAATGTCTTATATTTGAAAATCTATACCGCTATACTCGCATAAAACAATGTTCCACTTTTATGATTATGTTTGTGCGATTACACATAAGATTTTCCAAAAAAGTAACCTTATATTGACCAAGAACTTTCTACCACTACAATTTGGTATCAGTTGATTATTCGCGACATAGCCTTATTGCCAAAAAACAATATCATGAAGGCTTCGTAAGTGTATTTCGATTTGCAGAGACAATATGCAAAAAAGCAACATCTATACAAGGCGGAACAATCGTTCGTTATATAAATACACTTTTACTCGAGGATCTTGACTGGTAGAAGTGCTAAATTAGGTTTTTACGATACCGAAAGATCCAGGACGCATTGACATCGAGATTTCCTATGATGGAAATAATCTATCACGAGCGAAAGTTCAGAATTAGTGTCTTAAAAAGTTGTTCGCGTATTAGTCTTTTTTACAAGAAAATATTTACACAATGCAAGTGTTTTATCGATTGTACTATCATTACCCAAAGAAGCAAATACTATTTAGGGTAGGACTATTGTTTTTTAGATAGAATACTTTATATTTAACAATGTGTATTGTCTTTCTTTCCCAGAAAAAAAGTTGACATTATTTTTGATACGCTTGAGCGAACACAAATAAAATTCACCATAAAAGAATCACTATACATATCCCAAAAAGCTTACTCCTAAAATTTGGACTTAGTTCATTGTCCGCCAAATAGTTTAACTTACAAAAAAGACAGTAGTTAATTAATTTACTAAGTGCATTTTGATTCAAAAATACAATATCCAAAAAAGCAACGTCTATTTGTGGCCAAACGATCGTTTTCTAAATCGGTAGTCTTATACTCGAGAATATAGTCTGCTTTTATTGCAAGAAATAATTTATGTCAGCTCTGACAAATCTGAAATTGCATCAAAGTAAAAACTTTTAAAAAGAAACATAATTTATTATCAGTCTTAAGTTTAGGAATATGGTCTTGGAAAATATTCAGTGATTCAGTATTTCTAACAATAAGAAAACTACACAATATGGGTGTATCATCGATTGTAGTGTATTAGCCAAAAAAGCGACAGTTGTGTAAAGTTGAAGTATTGTTTGTTGGAATGAATGTCTTATATTTGAAAATCTATACCGCTATACTCGCATAAAAAAGGTTCCTTTTTATGATTATGTTTGTGCGATTACACATAAGACTTTCCAAAAAAGTAACCTTATATTGACGAAGAACTATCTACTACTAAAATTTAGTATCAGTTGATTATTCGCAACATAGCCTTATTGCCAAGAAACAATATCATAATGGCTTCGTAAGTGTATTTTGAATTGAAAAGACAAGATCCAACAAAGCAACATCTATGCAAGGCAGACCAACCGTTCGTTGAATAAATACTCTTATATTCGAGAATCTCGTCTGCTAGGATTGCCAGAAATAAGTTTTAACGGTTCCAAAAGATCTATATCGCATTGACGTCCAGATTTCCAATGATAAAAATAATCTATCACGAGTAAAAGTTCAGAATTAGTGTCTCGGAAAGTTGTTCGCCAATCAGTCTTCTTACAAGAGAATAGTTACACAATGCAAGTGTTTTATCGATTGTACTATCATTACCCAAAGAAGCAACAACTATTTAGGGTAGGACTATTGTTTTTAGATAGAATACTTTATATTTAACAATGTGTATTGTCTTTCTTTCCCAGAAAAAAGTTGACATTATTTTTGATACGCTTGAGCAAACACAAATAAAATTCTCCATAAAAGCAACACTATAGATATCCCAAAAAGCTTATTCCTAAAATTTGGACTTAGTTCATTGTCCGCAAAATAGTTTAGCTTACAAAAAGACAGTAGTAGTTTGGTTTACTGAGTGCATTTTGATTCAAAAATACAATATCCAAAAAAGCAACGTCCATTTGTGGCCAAACGATCGTTTTCTAAATCGGTAGTCTTATACTCGAGAATATAGTCTGCTATTATTGCAAGAAATAATTTATGACAGCCCTGACAAATCTGAAATTGCATCAAAGTAAAAACTTTTGAAAAATAAACATAATTTATTATCAGTCTCAAGTTTAGGAATATGGTCTTGGAAAATATTCAGTGATTTAGTATTTCTAACAATAAGAAAACTACACAATGTAGGTGTATCATCGATTGCAGTGTATTAGCCAGGAGAGCAACAATTTTGTACAGTTAAAGTATTGTTTGTTGAAATAAATGTCTTATATTTGAAAATCTATACCGCTAAAAAAAGTTTCCACTTTTATGATTATGTTTGTGTGATTGCACATAAGACTTTCCAAAAAAGTAACCTTATATTGACCAAGAACTATTTTGTACTAAAATTTGGTATCAGTTAATTATTCGCAACATAGCCTTATTGCCAAGAAACAATATCATAATGGCTTCGTAAGTGTATTTTAAATTGAAAAGACAAGATAAAAAAAGCAACATCTATGGAAGGCGAACAAATTGTTCGTTGAATAAATACTCTTATATTCGAGAATCTCGTCTGCTAGGATTGCCAGAAATAAGTTTCAACGGCTTCAAAAGATCTAGATCGCATTGACATCCAGATTTCCAATGATAAAAATAATCTATCACGAATAAAAGTTCAGAATTAGTGTCTCGGAACGTTGTTCGCAAATCAGTCTTCTTACAAGAGAATAGTTACACAATGCAAGTGTTTTATCGATTGTACTATCATTACCCAAAGAAGCAAACTATTTAGGGTACGACTATTGTTTTTTAGATAGAATTCTTTATATTTAACAATGTGTATTGTCTTTCTTTCCCAGAAAAAAGTTGACATTATTTTTAATACGCTTGAGCGAACACAAATAAAATTCTCCATAAAAGAAACACTATAGATATCCCAAAAAGCTTACTCCTAAAATTTGGACTTAGTTCATTGTCCGCAAAATAGTTTAGCTTACAAAAAGACAGTAGTAGTTTGGTTTACTGAGTGCCTTTTGATTAAAAAATACAATATCCAAAAAAGCAACGTCTATTTGTGGCCAAACGATCGTTTTCTAAATCGGTAGTCTTATACTCGAGAATTTAGTCTGCTATTATTGAAAGGAATAATTTATGACAGCCCTGACAAATCTGAAATTGCATCAAAGTAAAAACTTTTGAAAAATAAACATAATTTATTATCAGTCTCAAGTTTAGGAATATGGTCTTGGAAAATATTCAGTGATTTAGTATTTTTAACGATAAGAAAATTACACAATGTAGGTGTATCATCGATTGCAGTGTATTAGCTAGAAGAGCAACAATTGTGTACAGTTAAAGTATTGTTTGTTGGAATATATGTCTTATATTTGAAAATCTATACCGCTATACTCGCATAAAAAAAGTTTCCACGTTTATGATTATGTTTGTGTGATTGCACATAAGACTTTCCAAAAAAGTAACCTTATATTGACCAAGAACTATCTAGTACTAAAATTTGGTATCAGTTGATTATTCGCAACATAGCCTTATTGCCAAGAAACAATATCATAATGGCTTTGTAAGTGTATTTTGAATTGAAAAAACAAGATCCAAAAAAGCAACATCTATGCAAGGCGGACCAATCGTTCGTTAAATAAATACTCTTATATTCGAGAATCTCGTCTGCTAGGATTGCCAGAAATAAGTTTTAACGGTCCCAAAAGATCTATATCGCATTGGCATCCAGATTTTCTAATGATAAAAATAATCTATCACGAGTAAAAGTTCAGAATTAGTGTCTTGGAAACTTGTTCGCGAATCAGTCTTTTTACAAGAGAATAGTTACACAATGCAAGTGTTTTATCGATAGTACTATCATTACCCAAAGAAGCAAACACTATTTAGGGTAGGACTATTGTTTTTTAGATAGAATACTTTATATTTAATAATGTGTATTGTCTTTCGTTCCCAGAAAAAAGTTGACATTATTTTTGATACGCTTGAGCGAACACAAATAAAATTCTCCATAAAAGAAACACTATAGATATCCCAAAAAGCTTACTCCTAAAATTTGGACTTAGTTCATTGTCTGCAAAATAGTTTAACTTACAAAAAGACAGTAGTAGATTGGTTTACTAAGTGCATTTTGATTCAAAAATACAATATCCAAAAAAGCAACGACTATTTGTGGCCAAACGATCGTTTTCTAAATCGGTAGTCTTATACTCGAGAATATAGTCTGCTTTTATTGCAAGAAATAATTTATGACAGCTCTGACAAATCTGAAATTGCATCAAAGTAAAAACATTTGAAAAAGAAACCTAATTTATTATCAGTCTCGAATTTAGGAATATGGTCTTGGAAAATATTCAGTGATTTAGTATTTCTAACAATAAGAAAACTACACAATGTAGGTGTATCATCGATTGCAGTGTATTAGCCAGAAGAGCAACAATTTTGTACAGTTAAAGTATTGTTTGTTGGAATAATTGTCTTATATTTGAAAATCTATACCGCTATACTCGCATAAAAAAAGTTTCCACGTTTATGATTATGTTTGTGCGATTGCACATAAGACTTTCCAAAAAGTAACCTTATATTGACCAAGAACTATCTAGTACTAAAATTTGGTATCAGTTGATTATTCGCAACATAGCCTTATTGCCAAGAAACAATATCATAATGGCTTCGTAAGTGTATTTTGAATTGAAAAAACAAGATCCAAAAAAGCAACATCTATGCAAGGCGGACCAATCGTTCGTTGAATAAATACTCTTATATTCGAGAATCTCGTCTGCTAGGATTGCCAGAAATAAGTTTTAACGGTTCCAAAAGATCTAGATCGCATTGACATCCAGATTTCCAATGATAAAAATAATCTATCACGAGTAAAAGTTCAGAATTAGTGTCTTGGAAAGTTGTTCGCGAATCAGTCTTTTTACAAGAGAATAGTTACACAATGCAAGTGTTTTATCGATTGTACTATCATTACCCAAAGAAGCAACAACTATTTAGGGTAGGACTATTGTTTTTAGATAGAATACTTTATATTTAACAATGTGTATTGTCTTTCTTTCCCAGAAAAAAGTTGACATTATTTTTGATACGCTTGAGCGAACACAAATAAAATTCTCCATAAAAGCAACACTATAGATATCCCAAAAAGCTTACTCCTAAAATTTGGCCTTAGTTCATTGTCCGCAAAATAGTTTAGCTTACAAAAAGACAGTAGTAGTTTGGTTTACTGAGTGCATTTTGATTCAAAAATACAATATCCAAAAAAGCAACGTCCATTTGTGGCCAAACGATCGTTTTCTAAATCGGTAGTCTTATACTCGAGAATATAGTCTGCTTTTATTGCAAGAAATAATTTATGTCAGCTCTGACAAATCTGAAATTGCATCAAAGTAAAAACATTTGAAAAAGAAACCTAATTTATTATCAGTCTCGAATTTAGGAATATGGTCTTGGAAAATATTCAGTGATTTAGTATTTCTAACAATAAGAAAACTACACAATGTAGGTGTATCATCGATTGCAGTGTATTAGCCAGAAGAGCAACAATTTTGTACAGTTAAAGTATTGTTTGTTGAAATAAATGTCTTATATTTGAAAATCTATACCGCTATACTCGCATAAAAAAAGTTTCCACGTTTATGATTATGTTTGTGTGATTGCACATAAGACTTTCCAAAAAAGTAACCTTATATTGACCAAGAACTATCTAGTACTAAAATTTGGTATCAGTTGATTATTCGCAACATAGCCTTATTGCCAAGAAACAATATCATAATGGCTTCGTAAGTGTATTTTGAATTGAAAAAACAAGATCCAAAAAAGCGACATCTATGCAAGGCGGACCAATCGTTCGTTGAATAAATACTCTTATATTCGAGAATCTCGTCTGCTAGGATTGCCAGAAATAAGTTTTAGCGGTTCCAAAAGATCTAGATCGCATTGACATCCAGATTTCCAATGATAAAAATAATCTATCACGAATAAAAGTTCAGAATTAGTGTCTTGGAAAGTTGTTCGCGAATCAGTCTTTTACAAGAGAATAGTTACACAATGCAAGTGTTTTATCGATTGTACTATCATTACCCAAAGAAGCAACAACTATTTAGGGTAGGACTATTGTTTTTTAGATAGAATACTTTATATTTAACAATGTGTATTGTCTTTCTTTCCCAGAAAAAAGGTGACATTTTTTTTGATACGCTTGAGCGAACACAAATAAAATTCTCCATAAAAGAAACACTATAGATATCCCAAAAAGCTTACTCCTAAAATTTGGACTTAGTTCATTGTCCGCAAAATAGTTTAGCTTACAAAAGACAGTAGTAGTTTGGTTTACTGAGTGCATTTTGATTCAAAAATACAATATCCAAAAAAGCAACGACTATTTGTGGCCAAACGATCGTTTTCTAAATCGGTAGTCTTATACTCGAGAATATAGTCTGCTTTTATTGCAAGAAATAATTTATGTCAGCTCTGACAAATCTGAAATTGCATGAAAGTAAAAACATTTGATAAAGAATCCTAATTTATTATCAGTCTCGAATTTAGGAATATGGTCTTGGAAAATATTCAGTGATTTAGTATTTCTAACAATAAGAAAACTACACAATGTAGGTGTATCATCGATTGCAGTGTATTAGCCAGAAGAGCAACAATTTTGTACAGTTAAAGTATTGTTTGTTAAAATATATGTCTTATATTTGAAAATCTATACCGCTATACTCGCATAAAAAAAGTTTCCACTTTTATGATTATGTTTGTGTGATTGCACATAAGACTTTCGAAAAAAGTAACCTTATATTGACGAAGAACTATCTAGTACTAAAATTTGGTATCAGTTGATTATTCGCAACATAGCCTTATTGCCAAGAAACAATATCGTAATGGCTTCGTGAGTGTATTTTGAATTGAAAAGACAAGATAAAAAAAAGCAACATCTATGGAAGGCGGACCAATTGTTCGTTGAATAAATACTCTTATATTCGAGAATTTCGTCTGCTAGGATTGCCAGAAATAAGTTTCAACGGTTCCAAAAGATCTAGATCGCATTGACATCCAGATTTCCAATGATAAAAATAAGCTATCACGAGTAACAGTTCAGAATTAGTGTCTTGGAAAGTTGTTCGCGAATCAGTCTTTTTACAAGAGAATAGTTACACAATGCAAGTGTTTTATCGATTGTACTATCATTACCCAAAGAAGCAAACACTATTTAGGGTAGGACTATTGTTTTTTAGATAGAATACTTTATATTTAACAGTGTGTATTGTCTTTCTTTCCCAGAAAAAGTTGACATTATTTTTGATACGCTTGAGCGAACACAAATAAAATTCTTCATAAAAGCAACACTATAGATATCCCAAAAAGCTTATTCCTAAAATTTGGACTTAGTTCATTGTCCGCAAAATAGTTTAGATTACAAAAAGACAGTAGTAGTTTGGTTTACTGAGTGCATTTTGATTCAAAAATACAATATCCAAAAAAGCAACGTCCATTTGTGGCCAAACGATCGTTCTCAAAATCGGTAGTCTTATACTCGAGAATATAGTCTGCTATTATTGCAAGAAATAATTTATGACAGCCCTGACAAATCTGAAATTACATCAAAGTAAAAACTTTTGAAAAAGAAACCTAATTTATTATCAGTCTCGAATTTAGGAATATGGTCATGGAAAATATTCAGTGATTCAGTATTTCTAACGATAAGAAAATTACACAATGTAGGTGTATCATCGATTGCAGTGTATTAGCCAGAAGAGCAACAATTGTGTACAGTTAAAGTATTGTTTGTTGAAATAATTGTCTTATATTTGAAAATCTATACCGCTATACTCGCATAAAAAAAGTTTCCACGTTTATGATTATGTTTGTGCGATTGCACATAAGACTTTCCAAAAAAGTAACCTTATATTGACCAAGAACTATCTAGTACTAAAATTTGGTAACAGTTGATTATTCGCAACATAGCCTTATTGCCAAGAAACAATATCATAATGGCTTTGTAAGTGTATTTTGAATTGAAAAAACAAGATTCAAAAAAAGCAACATCTGTGCAAGGCGGACCAATCGTTCGTTGAATAAATACTCTTATATTCGAGGATCTTGTCTGCTAGGATTGCCAGAAATAAGTTTTAACGGTCCTAAAAGATCTAGATCGCATTAACATCCAGATTTCTAATGATGAAAACAATCTATCACGAGCGAAAGTTCAGAATTAGTGTCTTAAAAAGTTGTTCGCGTATTAGTCTTTTTACAAGAAAATATTTACACAATGCAAGTGTTTTATCGATTGTACTATCATTACCCAAAGAAGCAAATACTATTTAGGGTAGGACTATTGATTTTTAGATAGAATACTTTATATTTAACAATGTGTATTGTCTTTCTTTCCCAGAAAAAAGTTGACATTATTTTTGATACGCTTGAGCGAACACAAATAAAATTCACCATAAAAGAATCACTATACATATCCCAAAAAGCTTACTCCTAAAATTTGGACTTAGTTCATTGTCCGCCAAATAGTTTAACTTACAAAAAGACAGTAGTTAATTAATTTACTAAGTGCATTTTGATTCAAAAATACAATATCCAAAAAAGCAACGTCTATTTGTGGCCAAACGATCGTTTTCTAAATCGGTAGTCTTATACTCGAGAATATAGTCTGCTTTTATTGCAAGAAATAATTTATGTCAGCTCTGACAAATCTGAAATTGCATCAAAGTAAAAACTTTTAAAAAGAAACATAATTTATTATCAGTCTTAAGTTTAGGAATATGGTCTTGGAAAATATTCAGTGATTCAGTATTTCTAACAATAAGAAAACTACACAATATGGGTGTATCATCGATTGTAGTGTATTAGCCAAAAAAGCGACAGTTGTGTAAAGTTGAAGTATTGTTTGTTGGAATGAATGTCTTATATTTGAAAATCTATACCGCTATACTCGCATAAAAAAGGTTCCTTTTTTATGATTATGTTTGTGCGATTACACATAAGACTTTCCAAAAAAGTAACCTTATATTGACGAAGAACTATCTACTACTAAAATTTAGTATCAGTTGATTATTCGCAACATAGCCTTATTGCCAAGAAACAATATCATAATGGCTTCGTAAGTGTATTTTGAATTGAAAAGACAAGATCCAACAAAGCAACATCTATGCAAGGCAGACCAACCGTTCGTTGAATAAATACTCTTATATTCGAGAATCTCGTCTGCTAGGATTGCCAGAAATAAGTTTTAACGGTTCCAAAAGATCTATATCGCATTGACGTCCAGATTTCCAATGATAAAAATAATCTATCACGAGTAAAAGTTCAGAATTAGTGTCTCGGAAAGTTGTTCGCCAATCAGTCTTCTTACAAGAGAATAGTTACACAATGCAAGTGTTTTATCGATTGTACTATCATTACCCAAAGAAGCAACAACTATTTAGGGTAGGACTATTGTTTTTTAGATAGAATACTTTATATTTAACAATGTGTATTGTCTTTCTTTCCCAGAAAAAAGTTGACATTATTTTTGATACGCTTGAGCAAACACAAATAAAATTCTCCATAAAAGCAACACTATAGATATCCCAAAAAGCTTATTCCTAAAATTTGGACTTAGTTCATTGTCCGCAAAATAGTTTAGCTTACAAAAAGACAGTAGTAGTTTGGTTTACTGAGTGCATTTTGATTCAAAAATACAATATCCAAAAAAGCAACGTCCATTTGTGGCCAAACGATCGTTTTCTAAATCGGTAGTCTTATACTCGAGAATATAGTCTGCTATTATTGCAAGAAATAATTTATGACAGCCCTGACAAATCTGAAATTGCATCAAAGTAAAAACTTTTGAAAAATAAACATAATTTATTATCAGTCTCAAGTTTAGGAATATGGTCTTGGAAAATATTCAGTGATTTAGTATTTCTAACAATAAGAAAACTACACAATGTAGGTGTATCATCGATTGCAGTGTATTAGCCAGGAGAGCAACAATTTTGTACAGTTAAAGTATTGTTTGTTGAAATAAATGTCTTATATTTGAAAATCTATACCGCTATACTCGCATAAAAAAAGTTTCCACTTTTATGATTATGTTTGTGTGATTGCACATAAGACTTTCCAAAAAAGTAACCTTATATTGACCAAGAACTATTTTGTACTAAAATTTGGTATCAGTTAATTATTCGCAACATAGCCTTATTGCCAAGAAACAATATCATAATGGCTTCGTAAGTGTATTTTAAATTGAAAAGACAAGATAAAAAAAAGCAACATCTATGGAAGGCGAACAAATTGTTCGTTGAATAAATACTCTTATATTCGAGAATCTCGTCTGCTAGGATTGCCAGAAATAAGTTTCAACGGCTTCAAAAGATCTAGATCGCATTGACATCCAGATTTCCAATGATAAAAATAATCTATCACGAATAAAAGTTCAGAATTAGTGTCTCGGAACGTTGTTCGCAAATCAGTCTTCTTACAAGAGAATAGTTACACAATGCAAGTGTTTTATCGATTGTACTATCATTACCCAAAGAAGCAACTATTTAGGGTACGACTATTGTTTTTTAGATAGAATTCTTTATATTTAACAATGTGTATTGTCTTTCTTTCCCAGAAAAAAGTTGACATTATTTTTAATACGCTTGAGCGAACACAAATAAAATTCTCCATAAAAGAAACACTATAGATATCCCAAAAAGCTTACTCCTAAAATTTGGACTTAGTTCATTGTCCGCAAAATAGTTTAGCTTACAAAAAGACAGTAGTAGTTTGGTTTACTGAGTGCCTTTTGATTAAAAAATACAATATCCAAAAAAGCAACGTCTATTTGTGGCCAAACGATCGTTTTCTAAATCGGTAGTCTTATACTCGAGAATTTAGTCTGCTATTATTGAAAGGAATAATTTATGACAGCCCTGACAAATCTAAAATTGCATCAAAGTAAAAACTTTTGAAAAATAAACATAATTTATTATCAGTCTCAAGTTTAGGAATATGGTCTTGGAAAATATTCAGTGATTTAGTATTTTTAACGATAAGAAAATTACACAATGTAGGTGTATCATCGATTGCAGTGTATTAGCTAGAAGAGCAACAATTGTGTACAGTTAAAGTATTGTTTGTTGGAATATATGTCTTATATTTGAAAATCTATACCGCTATACTCGCATAAAAAAAGTTTCCACGTTTATGATTATGTTTGTTCGATTGCACATAAGACTTTCCAAAAAAGTAACCTTATATTGACCAAGAACTATCTAGTACTAAAATTTGGTATCAGTTGATTATTCGCAACATAGCCTTATTGCCAAGAAACAATATCATAATGGCTTTGTAAGTGTATTTTGAATTGAAAAAACAAGATCCAAAAAAGCAACATCTATGCAAGGCGGACCAATCGTTCGTTAAATAAATACTCTTATATTCGAGAATCTCGTCTGCTAGGATTGCCAGAAATAAGTTTTAACGGTCCCAAAAGATCTATATCGCATTGGCATCCAGATTTTTAATGATAAAAATAATCTATCACGAGTAAAAGTTCAGAATTAGTGTCTTGGAAACTTGTTCGCGAATCAGTCTTTTTACAAGAGAATAGTTACACAATGCAAGTGTTTTATCGATAGTACTATCATTACCCAAAGAAGCAAACACTATTTAGGGTAGGACTATTGTTTTTTAGATAGAATACTTTATATTTAATAATGTGTATTGTCTTTCGTTCCCAGAAAAAAGTTGACATTATTTTTGATACGCTTGAGCAAACACAAATAAAATTCTCCATAAAAGAAACACTATAGATATCGCAAAAGCTTACTCCTAAAATTTGGACTTAGTTCATTGTCTGCAAAATAGTTTAACTTACAAAAAGACAGTAGTAAATTGGTTTACTAAGTGCATTTTGATTCAAAAATACAATATCCAAAAAAGCAACGACTATTTGTGGCCAAACGATCGTTTTCTAAATCGGTAGTCTTATACTCGAGAATATAGTCTGCTTTTATTGCAAGAAATAATTTATGTAAGCTCTGACAAATCTGAAATTGCATCAAAGTAAAAACATTTTTAGAAGAAACCTAATTTATTATCAGTCTCGAATTTAGGAATATGGTCTTGGAAAATATTCAGTGATTTAGTATTTCTAACAATAAGAAAACTACACAATGTAGGTGTATCATCGATTGCAGTGTATTAGCCAGAAGAGCAACAATTTTGTACAGTTAAAGTATTGTTTGTTGGAATAATTGTCTTATATTTGAAAATCTATACCGCTATACTCGCATAAAAAAAGTTTCCACGTTTATGATTATGTTTGTGCGATTGCACATAAGACTTTCCCAAAAAGTAACCTTATATTGACCAAGAACTATCTAGTACTAAAATTTGGTATCAGTTGATTATTCGCAACATAGCCTTATTGCCAAGAAACAATATCATAATGGCTTCGTAAGTGTATTTTGAATTGAAAAAACAAGATCCAGAAAAGCGACATCTATGCAAGGCGGACCAATCGTTCGTTGAATAAATACTCTTATATTCGAGAATCTCGTCTGCTAGGATTGCCAGAAATAAGTTTTAGCGGTTCCAAAAGATCTAGATCGCATTGACATCCAGATTTCCAATGATAAAAATAATCTATCACGAGTAACAGTTCAGAATTAGTGTCTTGGAAAGTTGTTCGCGAATCAGTCTTTTTACAAGAGAATAGTTACACAATGCAAGTGTTTTATCGATTGTACTATCATTACCCAAAGAAGCAACAACTATTTAGGGTAGGACTATTGTTTTTTAGATAGAATACTTTATATTTAACAGTGTGTATTGTCTTTCTTTCCCAGAAAAAGGTGACATTATTTTTGATACGCTTAAGCGAACACAAATAAAATTCTCCATAAAAGCAACACTATAGATATCCCAAAAAGCTTACTCCTAAAATTTGGCCTTAGTTCATTGTCCGCAAAATAGTTTAGCTTACAAAAAGACAGTAGTAGTTTGGTTTACTGAGTGCATTTTAATTCAAAGTTACAATATCCAAAAAAGCAACGTCCATTTGTGGCCAAACGATCGTTTTCTAAATCGGTAGTCTTATACTCGAGAATATAGTCTGCTTTTATTGCAAGAAATAATTTATGTCAGCTCTGACAAATCTGAAATTGCATGAAAGTAAAAACATTTGATAAAGAATCCTAATTTATTATCAGTCTCGAATTTAGGAATATGGTCTTGGAAAATATTCAGTGATTTAGTATTTCTAACAATAAGAAAACTACACAATGTAGGTGTATCATCGATTGCAGTGTATTAGCCAGAAGAGCAACAATTTTGTACAGTTAAAGTATTGTTTGTTGAAATAAATGTCTTATATTTGAAAATCTATACCGCTATACTCGCATAAAAAAAGTTTCCACTTTTATGATTATGTTTGTGTGATTGCACATAAGACTTTCCAAAAAAGTAACCTTATATTGACCAAGAACTATTTTGTACTAAAATTTGGTATCAGTTAATTATTCGCAACATAGCCTTATTGCCAAGAAACAATATCATAATGGCTTCGTAAGTGTATTTTAAATTGAAAAGACAAGATAAAAAAAAGCAACATCTATGGAAAGCGAACAAATTGTTCGTTGAATAAATACTCTAATATTCGAGAATCTCGTCTGCTAGGATTGCCAGAAATAAGTTTCAACGGCTTCAAAAGATCTAGATCGCATTGACATCCAGATTTCCAATGATAAAAATAATCTATCACGAATAAAAGTTCAGAATTAGTGTCTCGGAACGTTGTTCGCAAATCAGTCTTCTTACAAGAGAATAGTTACACAATGCAAGTGTTTTATCGATTGTACTATCATTACCCAAAGAAGCAACTATTTAGGGTACGACTATTGTTTTTTAGATAGAATTCTTTATATTTAACAATGTGTATTGTCTTTCTTTCCCAGAAAAAAGTTGACATTATTTTTAATACGCTTGAGCGAACACAAATAAAATTCTCCATAAAAGAAACACTATAGATATCCCAAAAAGCTTACTCCTAAAATTTGGACTTAGTTCATTGTCCGCAAAATAGTTTAGCTTACAAAAAGACAGTAGTAGTTTGGTTTACTGAGTGCCTTTTGATTAAAAAATACAATATCCAAAAAAGCAACGTCTATTTGTGGCCAAACGATCGTCTTCTAAATCGGTAGTCTTATACTCGAGAATTTAGTCTGCTATTATTGAAAGGAATAATTTATGACAGCCCTGACAAATCTAAAATTGCATCAAAGTAAAAACTTTTGAAAAATAAACATAATTTATTATCAGTCTCAAGTTTAGGAATATGGTCTTGGAAAATATTCAGTGATTTAGTATTTTTAACGATAAGAAAATTACACAATGTAGGTGTATCATCGATTGCAGTGTATTAGCTAGAAGAGCAACAATTGTGTACAGTTAAAGTATTGTTTGTTGGAATATATGTCTTATATTTGAAAATCTATACCGCTATACTCGCATAAAAAAAGTTTCCACGTTTATGATTATGTTTGTGCGATTGCACATAAGACTTTCCAAAAAAGTAACCTTATATTGACCAAGAACTATCTAGTACTAAAATTTGGTATCAGTTGATTATTCGCAACATAGCCTTATTGCCAAGAAACAATATCATAATGGCTTTGTAAGTGTATTTTGAATTGAAAAAACAAGATCCAAAAAAGCAACATCTATGCAAGGCGGACCAATCATTCGTTAAATAAATACTCTTATATTCGAGAATCTCGTCTGCTAGGATTGCCAGAAATAAGTTTTAACGGTCCCAAAAGATCTATATCGCATTGGCATCCAGATTTTTAATGATAAAAATAATCTATCACGAGTAAAAGTTCAGAATTAGTGTCTTGGAAACTTGTTCGCGAATCAGTCTTTTTACAAGAGAATAGTTACACAATGCAAGTGTTTTATCGATAGTACTATCATTACCCAAAGAAGCAAACACTATTTAGGGTAGGACTATTGTTTTTTAGATAGAATACTTTATATTTAATAATGTGTATTGTCTTTCGTTCCCAGAAAAAAGTTGACATTATTTTTGATACGCTTGAGCAAACACAAATAAAATTCTCCATAAAAGAAACACTATAGATATCGCAAAAAGCTTACTCCTAAAATTTGGACTTAGTTCATTGTCTGCAAAATAGTTTAACTTACAAAAAGACAGTAGTAAATTGGTTTACTAAGTGCATTTTGATTCAAAAATACAATGTCCAAAAAAGCAACGACTATTTGTGGCCAAACGATCGTTTTCTAAATCGGTAGTCTTATACTCGAGAATATAGTCTGCTTTTATTGCAAGAAATAATTTATGTAAGCTCTGACAAATCTGAAATTGCATCAAAGTAAAAACATTTTTTAGAAGAAACCTAATTTATTATCAGTCTCGAATTTAGGAATATGGTCTTGGAAAATATTCAGTGATTTAGTATTTCTAACAATAAGAAAACTACACAATGTAGGTGTATCATCGATTGCAGTGTATTAGCCAGAAGAGCAACAATTTTGTACAGTTAAAGTATTGTTTGTTGGAATAATTGTCTTATATTTGAAAATCTATACCGCTATACTCGCATAAAAAAAGTTTCCACGTTTATGATTATGTTTGTGCGATTGCACATAAGACTTTCCAAAAAAGTAACCTTATATTGACCAAGAACTATCTAGTACTAAAATTTGGTATCAGTTGATTATTCGCAACATAGCCTTATTGCCAAGAAACAATATCATAATGGCTTCGTAAGTGTATTTTGAATTGAAAAAACAAGATCCAAAAAAGCGACATCTATGCAAGGCGGACCAATCGTTCGTTGAATAAATACTCTTATATTCGAGAATCTCGTCTGCTAGGATTGCCAGAAATAAGTTTTAGCGGTTCCAAAAGATCTAGATCGCATTGACATCCAGATTTCCAATGATAAAAATAATCTATCACGAGTAACAGTTCAGAATTAATGTCTTGGAAAGTTGTTCGCGAATCAGTCTTTTTACAAGAGAATAGTTACACAATGCAAGTGTTTTATCGATTGTACTATCATTACCCAAAGAAGCAACAACTATTTAGGGTAGGACTATTGTTTTTTAGATAGAATACTTTATATTTAACAGTGTTAATTGTCTTTCTTTCCCAGAAAAAGGTGACATTATTTTTGATACGCTTAAGCGAACACAAATAAAATTCTCCATAAAAGCAACACTATAGATATCCCAAAAAGCTTACTCCTAAAATTTGGCCTTAGTTCATTGTCCGCAAAATAGTTTAGCTTACAAAAAGACAGTAGTAGTTTGGTTTACTGAGTGCATTTTGATTCAAAGTTACAATATCCAAAAAAGCAACGTCCATTTGTGGCCAAACGATCGTTTTCTAAATCGGTAGTCTTATACTCGAGAATATAGTCTGCTTTTATTGCAAGAAATAATTTATGTCAGCTCTGACAAATCTGAAATTGCATGAAAGTAAAAACATTTGATAAAGAATCCTAATTTATTATCAGTCTCGAATTTAGGAATATGGTCTTGGAAAATATTCAGTGATTTAGTATTTCTAACAATAAGAAAACTACACAATGTAGGTGTATCATCGATTGCAGTGTATTAGCCAGAAGAGCAACAATTTTGTACAGTTAAAGTATTGTTTGTTGGAATAATTGTCTTATATTTGAAAATCTATACCGCTATACTCGCATAAAAAAAGTTTCCACGTTTATGATTATGTTTGTGCGATTGCACATAAGACTTTCCAAAAAGTAACCTTATATTGACCAAGAACTATCTAGTACTAAAATTTGGTATCAGTTGATTATTCGCAACATAGCCTTATTGCCAAGAAACAATATCATAATGGCTTTGTAAGTGTATTTTGAATTGAAAAAACAAGATCCAAAAAAGCAACATCTATGCAAGGCGGACCAATCGTTCGTTAAATAAATACTCTTATATTCGAGAATCTCGTCTGCTAGGATTGCCAGAAATAAGTTTTAACGGTCCCAAAAGATCTATATCGCATTGGCATCCAGATTTTTAATGATAAAAATAATCTATCACGAGTAAAAGTTCAGAATTAGTGTCTTGGAAACTTGTTCGCGAATCAGTCTTTTTACAAGAGAATACTTACACAATGCAAGTGTTTTATCGATAGTACTATTATTACCCAAAGAAGCAAACACTATTTAGGGTAGGACTATTGTTTTTTAGATAGAATACTTTATATTTAATAATGTGTATTGTCTTTCGTTCCCAGAAAAAAGTTGACATTATTTTTGATACGCTTGAGCGAACACAAATAAAATTCTCCATAAAAGAAACACTATAGATATCGCAAAAAGCTTACTCCTAAAATTTGGACTTAGTTCATTGTCTGCAAAATAGTTTAACTTACAAAAAGACAGTAGTAAATTGGTTTACTAAGTGCATTTTGATTCAAAAAAACAATATCCAAAAAAGCAACGACTATTTGTGGCCAAACGATCGTTTTCTAAATCGGTAGTCTTATACTCGAGAATATAGTCTGCTTTTATTGCAAGAAATAATTTATGTAAGCTCTGACAAATCTGAAATTGCATCAAAGTAAAAACATTTTTTAGAAGAAACCTAATTTATTATCAGTCTCGAATTTAGGAATATGGTCTTGGAAAATATTCAGTGATTTAGTATTTCTAACAATAAGAAAACTACACAATGTAGGTGTATCATCGATTGCAGTGTATTAGCCAGAAGAGCAACAATTTTGTACAGTTAAAGTATTGTTTGTTGGAATAATTGTCTTATATTTGAAAATCTATACCGCTATACTCGCATAAAAAAAGTTTCCACGTTTATGATTATGTTTGTGCGATTGCACATAAGACTTTCCAAAAAAGTAACCTTATATTGACCAAGAACTATTTAGTACTAAAATTTGGTATCAGTTGATTATTCGCAACATAGCCTTATTGCCAAGAAACAATATCATAATGGCTTCGTAAGTGTATTTTGAATTGAAAAAACAAGATCCAAAAAAGCGACATCTATGCAAGGCGGACCAATCGTTCGTTGAATAAATACTCTTATATTCGAGAATCTCGTCTGCTAGGATTGCCAGAAATAAGTTTTAGCGGTTCCAAAAGATCTAGATCGCATTGACATCCAGATTTCCAATGATAAAAATAATCTATCACGAGTAACAGTTCAGAATTAGTGTCTTGGAAAGTTGTTCGCGAATCAGTCTTTTACAAGAGAATAGTTACACAATGCAAGTGTTTTATCGATTGTACTATCATTACCCAAAGAAGCAACAACTATTTAGGGTAGGACTATTGTTTTTAGATAGAATACTTTATATTTAACAGTGTTAATTGTCTTTCTTTCCCAGAAAAAGGTGACATTATTTTTGATACGCTTAAGCGAACACAAATAAAATTCTCCATAAAAGCAACACTATAGATATCCCAAAAAGCTTACTCCTAAAATTTGGCCTTAGTTCATTGTCCGCAAAATAGTTTAGCTTACAAAAAGACAGTAGTAGTTTGGTTTACTGAGTGCATTTTGATTCAAAGTTACAATATCCAAAAAAGCAACGTCCATTTGTGGCCAAACGATCGTTTTCTAAATCGGTAGTCTTATACTCGAGAATATAGTCTGCTTTTATTGCAAGAAATAATTTATGTCAGCTCTGACAAATCTGAAATTGCATGAAAGTAAAAACATTTGATAAAGAATCCTAATTTATTATCAGTCTCGAATTTAGGAATATGGTCTTGGAAAATATTCAGTGATTTAGTATTTCTAACAATAAGAAAACTACACAATGTAGGTGTATCATCGATTGCAGTGTATTAGCCAGAAGAGCAACAATTTTGTACAGTTAAAGTATTGTTTGTTAAAATATATGTCTTATATTTGAAAATCTATACCGCTATACTCGCATAAAAAAAGTTTCCACTTTTATGATTATGTTTGTGTGATTGCACATAAGACTTTCCAAAAAAGTAACCTTATATTGACCAAGAACTATCTAGTACTAAAATTTGGTATCAGTTGATTATTCGCAACATAGCCTTATTGCCAAGAAACAATATCGTAATGGCTTCGTGAGTGTATTTTGAATTGAAAAGACAAGATAAAAAAAAGCAACATCTATGGAAGGCGGACCAATTGTTCGTTGAATAAATACTCTTATATTCGAGAATCTCGTCTGCTAGGATTGCCAGAAATAAGTTTCAACGGTTCCAAAAGATCTAGATCGCATTGACATCCAGATTTCCAATGATAAAAATAAGCTATCACGAGTAACAGTTCAGAATTAGTGTCTTGGAAAGTTGTTCGCGAATCAGTCTTTTTACAAGAGAATAGTTACACAATGCAAGTGTTTTATCGATTCTACTATCATTACCCAAAGAAGCAAACACTATTTAGGGTAGGACTATTGTTTTTTGATAGAATACTTTATATTTAACAATGTGTATTGTCTTTCTTTCCCAGAAAAAAGTTGACATTATTTTTGATACGCTTGAGCGAACACAAATAAAATTCTTCATAAAAGCAACACTATAGATATCCCAAAAAGCTTATTCCTAAAATTTGGACTTAGTTCATTGTCCGCAAAATAGTTTAGATTACAAAAAGACAGTAGTAGTTTGGTTTACTGAGTGCATTTTGATTCAAAAATACAATATCCAAAAAAGCAACGTCCATTTGTGGCCAAACGATCGTTTTCAAAATCGGTAGTCTTATACTCGAGAATATAGTCTGCTATTATTGCAAGAAATAATTTATGACAGCCCTGACAAATCTGAAATTACATCAAAGTAAAAACTTTTGAAAAAGAAACCTAATTTTTTATCAGTCTCGAATTTAGGAATATGGTCATGGAAAATATTCAGTGATTCAGTATTTCTAACGATAAGAAAATTACACAATGTAGGTGTATCATCGATTGCAGTGTATTAGCTAGAAGAGCAACAATTGTGTACAGTTAAAGTATTGTTTGTTGGAATATATGTCTTATATTTGAAAATCTATACCGCTATACTCGCATAAAAAAAGTTTCCACGTTTATGATTATGTTTGTGCGATTGCACATAAGACTTTCCAAAAAAGTAACCTTATATTGACCAAGAACTATCTAGTACTAAAATTTGGTAACAGTTGATTATTCGCAACATAGCCTTATTGCCAAGAAACAATATCATAATGGCTTTGTAAGTGTATTTTGAATTGAAAAAACAAGATTCAAAAAAGGCAACATCTATGGAAGGCGAACAAATTGTTCGTTGAATAAATACTCTTATATTCGAGGATCTTGTCTGCTAGGATTGCCAGAAATAAGTTTTAACGGTCCTAAAAGATCTAGATCGCATTAACATCCAGATTTCTAATGATGAAAACAATCTATCACGAGTGAAAGTTCAGAATTAGTGTCTTGGAAAGTTTTTCACGAATCAGTCTTTTTACAAGAGAATAGTTACACAATGCAAGTGTTTTATCGATTGTACTATCATTATCCAAAGAAGCAACAACTATATAGGGTAGGACTATTGTTTTTCAGATAGAATACTTTATATTTATCGATGTGTATTGTCTTTTTTTCCCGGACAAAGTTGACATTATTTTTGATACGCTTGAGCGAATACAAATAAGATTTACCATAAAAGAAACCCGATAGGCATCCGAGAAAGCTTACTCCTAAAATTTGGACTTAGTTTATTGTCCGCAGAATAGTTTGACTTATAAAAAGACAGTAGTAGTTTGGTTCACTAAGTGCATTTTGATTCAAAAATACAATATCCAAAAAAGCAACGTCTATTTGTGGGCTAACCATCGTTTTCTAAATCGGTAGTCTTATACTCGAGAGTATAGTCTGCTATTATTGCAAGAAATAATTTATGTCAGCTCTGACAAATCTGAAATTGCATCAAAGTAAAAACTTTTGAAAAATAAACATAATTTATTATCAGTCTCAAGTTTAGGAATATGGTCTTGGAAAATATTCAGTGATTCAGTATTTCTAACAATAAGAAAACTACACAATGTGGGTGTATCATCGATTGTAGTGTATTAGCCAGAAGAGCAATAATTGTGTAAAGTTAAAGTATTGTTTGTTGGAATGAATGTCTTATATTTGAAAATCTATACCGCTATACTCGCATAAGACTTTCCAGAAAAGTAACCTTATATTGACCAAGAACTTTCTACTACTAAAATTTGGTATCAGTTGATTATTGCCAGGAAACAATATCATAAAGGCTTTGTAAGTGTATTTCGATTTGAAAAGACAATATCCAAAAAAGCAACATCTATGCTAGTCGGTCCAATCTTTCGTTGAATAAATACTCTTATATTTGAGGATCTTGTCTGCTAGAATTGCTAGAAATAAGTTTTAACGGTTCCAAAAGATCTAGATAGCATCGACATCGTAATTTCTAATGATAGCGCATAATTTATTACAAGTTCAAGTTCAGAATTAGTGTTTTAGAAAGTTTTCAACGATATCGTCTTTTTACAGGAGAATAGTTACACAATGCAAGCGTTCCATCAATTTTAGTATTTTCAGCCAAAAAAAGCAACTATTATATAGTATAGAACTATTGTTTGTTAGATTAAATGACTTGTATTTAACAATGTATATCGCCTTTTGTTCTCAGAAAAAAGTTGACATTATTTTAAGCATGCTTGAGCAAACACAATTAATATTTACCATAAAAGAAACACTTTTACTGTAAATACCTTTCCGACAGACTTTTCGCCACACTTTTTGCCAGACTATACGTAAGACGTTCCGCTAGACTTTTTTGAAGACGTTTAGCCAGACTTTCTGCAAGACTTTCAACCAGACTTTTTGCTAGACTTTTCGACAGATTGTTTTCTAGACTCATCGCCAGACCTTTTACCAGACGTTTCGACAATTTATTCGCAACACTTTTTCCCAGACTTTTTGAAAAACTTTTTGCCAGACGTTTCAACAGACTTTTCGCCACACATTTCACCAGACTTTTTGAAAAAGTTCTTGTTAGACTTTATGCAACAGATTTTACCAGACTATTCGCAAGACGTTCTGCTAGACTTTTTGCAAGATGTTTAGCCAGACTTTTTGTTAGACTTTTCGCCAGACTTTTTCCAAGACTCATCGCTAGATCTTTTGCCACATGTTTCGATAGACTTTATGCAACACTGTTTTGCAGACTTTTTAAAAAACTTTTTGCCAGACGTTTTAACAGACTTTTCGCCACACTTCTCACCAGACTTTTTGAAAAAGTTTTTGTTAGACTTTTCGCAAGACTTTTTGCTAGACTATTCGCCAGACGTTCTGCTAGACTTTTTGCAAGACGTTTAGCCAGACTTCCTGCAAGACTTTCTACCAGACGTTTTGCTATACTTTTAGTCAAACTTTTTTCTAAACTCGTCGCTAGATCTTTTGCCAGACGTTTCGACAAACTTTTCGCATCACTTTTCACCAGATTTTCTAAAAAACTTGTGGCCAGACTTCACGCAAGACTTTTTGCCAAACTATTTGCATCACGTACTGCTGGACATTCTGCAAGACCTTTAGCCAGATATCCTGCAAAACTTTCTACCAGACGTTTCGGTATACTTTTCGCCAGACTTTTTCCTAGACTCATCGCCAGACCTTTATCTAGACGTTTCGATAGACTTTCCGCCACACTTATCACCAGACGTTTTGAAAAACTTTTGGCCAGACTTTACGCAAGACTTTTTGCGAGACTATCCGCAAGACGTTCTGCTAGACTTTTTGCAAGACGTTTAGCCAGACTTTCTGTAAGACTTTCTACCAGACTTTTTGTTAGACTTTTCGCCAGACTTTTTTCTATACTTATCGCCAGACCTTTTGCTAGACGTTTTGACAGAATTATGCAATACTTTTTACGAGACTTTTTGCAAAACTTGTTGCCAGAATGCACGTAAGACTCTTCAGACTATCCGCAAGACGTTTAGCCAGACTTGATGCAAGACTTTCTACCAGACTTTTTGTTAGACTTTACGTCAGACTTTTTCCTAGACTCATCGGCAGACCTTTGGATAGACGTTTCAATAGATTTTTGCAATACTTTTCACCAGACTTTTCGAAAAACTTTTGGCCAGACTTTGCGCAAGACTTTTTGCCAGACTATTCGCAAGACATTCTGCTAGACTTTTTGCAAGACGTTTAGCCAGACTTCCTGCAAGACTTTCTACCAGACTTTTTGTTAGACTTTTCGCCAGACTTTTTTCTATACTTATCGCCAGACCTTTTGCTAGCATTTCGACAGACTTTCCGCAATACTTTTTACGAGAATTTTTGGAAAACTTCTTGCCAGAATTTACGCAAGACTCTTCAGACCATCCGCAAGACGTTTAGCCAGACTTCCTGCAAGACTTTCTACCAGACTTTTTGTTGGACTTTTCGCCAGACTTTTTCCAAGACTCATCGGCAGACCTTTGGATAGAAGTTTCAATAGACTTTTCGCAATACTTTTCACCAGACTTTTAGAAAAACTTTTGGCCAGACTTTACGCAAGACTTTTCGCAAGACTATCCGCAAGACGTTCTGCTAGACTTTTTGCAAGACGTTTAGCCAGACTTCCTGCAAGACTTTCTACCAGACTTTTTGTTAGACTTTTCGCCAGACTTTTTCTATACTTATCGCCAGACCTTTTGCTAGCATTTCGACAGACTTTCCGCAATACTTTTTACGAGAATTTTTGGAAAACTTCTTGCCAGAATTTACGCAAGACTCTTCAGACCATCCGCAAGACGATTAGCCAGACTTCCTGCAAGACTTTCTACCAGACTTTTTGTTAGACTTTTCGCCAGAATTTTTTCTATACTTATCGCCAGACCTTTTGCTAGCATTTCGACAGACTTTCCGCAATACTTTTTACGAGACTTCTTGGAAAACTTCTTGCCAGAATTTACGCAAGACTCTTCAGACCATCCGCAAGACGTTTAGCCAGACTTCTTGCAAGACTTTCTACCAGACTTTTTGTTAGACTTTTTGCCAGACTTTTTTCTAGACTCATCGCCAGACCTTTCGCCGGACGTTTCGACAGAATTATGCAATACTTTTTACGAGACTTTTTGCAAAACTTGTTGCCAGAATGCACGCAAGACTCTTCAGACTATCCGCAAGACGTTTAGCCAGACTTCCTGCAAGACTTTCTACCAGACGTTTTGCTATACTTTTCGCCAGACTTTTTCGTAGACTCATCGCCAGACCTTTTTCTAGACGTTTCGATAGACTTTCCACCACACTTCTCACCAGACTTTTTGAAAAACTTTTGGCCAGACTTTACGCAAGATTTTTCGCGAGTCTATCCGCAAGACGTTCTGCTAGACTTTTTGCAAGACGTTTAGCCAGACTTCCTGCAAGACTTTCTACCAAACTTTTTGTTAGACTTTTCGCCAGATTTTTTTCTATACTTATCGCCAGACCTTTTGCTAGCATTTTGACAGACTTTCCGCAATACTTTTTACGAGACTTTTTGGAAAACTTCTTGCCAGAATTTACGCAAGACTCTTTAGACCATCCGCAAGACGTTTAGCCAGACTGCCTGCAAGACTTTCTACCAGACTTTTTGTTAGACTTTTCGCCAGACTTTTTCCAAGACTCATCTGAAGACCTTTGGATAGAAGTTTCAATAGACTTTTTGCAATACTTTTCACCAGACTTTTTGCAAAACTTTTGGCCAGACTTTACGCAAGACTTTTCGCGAGACTATCCGCAAGACGTTCTGCTAGACTTTTTGCAAGACGTTTAGCCAGACTTCCTGCAAGACTTTCTACCAGACTTTTTGTTAGACTTTTCGTCAGACTTTTTTTTATACTTATCGCCAGACCTTTTGCTAGACGTTTCGATTGACTTTCCGCTACACTTTTCACCAGACTTTTTGGGAAACTTTTAGCCAGACTTTACGCCACACTTTTCACCAGACTTTTTGAAAAACTTTTGGGCAGACTTTACGCAAGACGTTCTGCTAGACGTTTTGCAAGACGTTTAGCCAGAATTCCTGCAAGCCTTTCTACCAGACTTCTTGTTAGACTTTTCGCCAGATTTTTTCTTAGAGTTATCGCCAGACCTTTTGCCAGACGTTTCGACAAACTTTTCTTAACACTTTTCACCAGATTTTCTAAAAAACTTGTGACCAGACTTTTCGTAAGATTTTTCGCGAGACTATCCGCAAGACGTTCTGCTAGACTTTTTGCAAGACGTTTAGCCAGACTTCCTGCAAGACTTTCTACCAGACTTTTTGTTAGACTTTTCGCCAGACTTTTTTCTATACTTATCGCCAGACCTTTTGCTAGCATTTCGACAGACTTTCCGCAATACTTTTTACGAGACTTCTTGGAAAACTTCTTGCCAGAATTTACGCAACACTCTTTAGACCATCCGCAAGACGTTTAGCCAGACTTCCTGAAAGACTTTCTACCAGACTTTCTGCAACACTTTTTTCCAGACTTTTTAAAAAACTTTTTGCCAGACGTTCCAACAGACTTTTTGCCACATTTCTCACCAGACTCTTTGAAAAAGTTTTTGTTAGACTTTGTGCAAGACTTTTTTCTAGACTATTCGCCAGACGTTCTGCTAGACTTTTTGCAAGACGTTTAGCCAGACTTCCTGCAAGACTTTCTACCAAACGTTTTGCTATACTTTTCGCCAAACTTTTTCCTAGACTCGTCGCTAGATCTTTTGTCATACGTTTCGACAAACTTTCCGCCACACTTTTTACCAGACTTTTTGAAAAACTCTTTGCCAGACTTTACGCAAGACTTTTTGCCAGACTATTTACAATACGTTCTGCTAGACTTTTTGCAAGACGTTTTGCCAGATATCCTGCAAGTCTTTCTACCAGACTGTTTGCTAGACTTTTCGACAAACTTTTTCGTAGACTCATCACCAGACCTCTTGCCAGAAGTTTCGACAGACTTTTCGCAACACTTTTCACCAGACTTTTTGAAAAAGTTAATGTTAGACTTTATGTAAGACTCTTTTCCAGACTTTTTGCAAGACGTCTTGCCAGATTTTTTGCAAGACTTTCTACCAGACTTTTTGCTAGACTTTTCACCATGTTTTTTTTTTGCACTCATGGCCAGACTTTTTGTCAGACGTTTCGACAGACTTTTCGCAACACTTTTTATCAGACTTTTTGAAAAACTTTTAGCCAGACTTTTACCAGACTTTACACGGCCTACTGCCAGATTTTTGCCAGACTTTTTACTAAATCTGTAGCTAGACTTTATGACAAACTTTTCGCCGGACTCTAGCTGGACTCTTAGCTAGCTATTATTCCAGACTTTTTACAAGAATTTATACCAGAATTTCCGGTAGTTATTTAGTCAGCCCGTTTGCGACAGTTATAGCTTAACTTTTCGATATACTGTAGGCAAGACTTTTAGGCAGGCTTTTCACCAGACTTCTTGAATGGCTTGCTGACAGATTTTTCCCTATACTTTTAACCAGACCCTTAGCCAGAGTTGTCAGAGATTAGCCAGACTTTTACCAGACTTTACACGGCCTACTGCCAGATTTTTGCCAGACTTTTACCAGACTTTACACGGCCTACTGCCAGATTTTTGCCAGACTTTTTACTAAATCTGTAGCTAGACTTTATGACAAACTTTTCGCCAGACTCTAGCTGGACTCTTTGATAGCTATTCTGCCCGTCTTTTCACAAGAACTTATGCCAGACTTTTTACCTGATTTTCTGCAAGGCTTACAGCCAGATTTTTTGACATGCTTTTAAATGTTTATTTAACCAGCTGTTAGTCTAACTAAAAGCAAGACTGTCTACCAAACTTTAAGACTGTTAGACATGAAGTCAGACTTTTTACCAGATTTAGATACTTAGCAATTCTGTTCTTTAGTCTTCTTGCCAGACTTTAAGGCAGACTTATTATAAAAAGAATTTCTTTATAAGAAGACTTTTTTTCGGACTAAAAAATAGCGATCTAATGATTACAAATTTTTTATTAATAATGAATTTATTAAAATAAATATCTTAAGTTATAATAATTATATAATATGAAATAAAAATTGAGGCTAAGCACGAACAACTATCAATATCATGTTTACTCATGTGCAAATATAATATAGTAAATGTGTCCGTTGCTAATGGATGCGTATAGCACACATATACATAAGCCGGTTAGTTGTGTGCAAGTGTCATTTTCGTGTAGATGTCGATTTTTATTGATAATACCCCCGCCCAAATCTTACATAAGAAACAGTTAAAAATAGTACATTACTCTACTAGTGAGCAAAATGAGTCGTTCCCTTACAAGTCATTCCCCCACTCAAGCGTAGCAAGAGTGACAAATAAAAGAGTGGGGAACCTATTTTGCCATGGGTGGGGTATAGAATTTTTACCAACAAGGTGAGCGGAATCCGATTTTTAGCAAAATACCACATTTCCTCACTGTGAGAATGTGGTATTTTAGTCACACAAAACGGGCGCCGAAAATCTATTTAAGGAATCACAATTACTCATTAACATCTTTCTATGCATACACTCTTTCTTATAACCTGCTATCGCCATCTATGAATTAAGTTATAGAATGCAAACGATACACATCAAAAGAAAAGAACAAAATGGAGTTACATACACATCATTGTTCTTCACTTATAAAATAATTTGAATTTCTTTTGTGCTTGCTGTTGTGACCGTCACGGTTATGAAATATTACATATTAAATGAAATATTTAAAATTCAATAATATTGTCATTATTATAACAAATTTAATGAATTTAAAATAGAATTTTCAATTTATTTGCAAAAAATAAATAAATTTTAAAAAAGCTTTGAGAATTGCTCTTATTACTTTTTACATGTATTTTCAAATAATACAAATAAAAAAAATAAAAATTATAAAAAAACAGTACTAAATAATATTGTTGTAGTCAATTTTATTATATGCTCAAATTATTATTTTCAAATAATAATCATAAAAATTGACACGTATTTTCGAGTATTGAAATTTTTAAATAACTTATGACAATAGGACATTTGCGTATTATCAGTAAAAATAAAAATTTCATTCATTTTATTATTTTATTTTGTTTAAATTAGAAATATAAACTTATATCGATTAAATAAATCATTAAATAAATTAACTTCATGTAAATTTATAATATTTTAATCGTCTTTATTCTTATTATAATAAAAATCTTTATAAATAATATTATTATTATTATTTCTTTTTTATTGCTACCAAAATATATTACACAGCCATTACACTATTTTTATAAATAATAGTTCTAAAGGAACTAGCATTGCCATCTATGATCGACGACTACGAATTATATTCGTAAACAATAGCATCAACATAACCCGCTTTTCGAGCAGTTCATTTAAATGTCAAAACTCGCCGTGAAGTTGCTGCTTGATTTGAAAAATTCCATTCCGTAAATTTTTCACGGAATATCAGTCACTCTAAAATATCAACTTTTAACAATTAATTTAAAATACTTAAAAACATTAAATTTAAGGCAGCAAAGGTCGTATCGTCGTTAAATTTAATCAGCTTTCGATAATATTAATTAAAACCAAGATTCGTTAATTTTTTCAAAAAATAAATTTTTTATTTTTCGAAATATTAATTTTACAACGAAAATAACTTGACCATTGGATTCCTTGGCCCCGAAAACCCTTAAAACCATGGTGTTAGTTAATAAAAAAATAAATTATCATACTCAAAACTTAGCCACCACTCTCGCACTGTCACCCGGTATACGTGAAATTGGTGAACTAAAAGTATGTAATTTAATTACAAATAATAGTACCAAAAAGTATTGAAATATACTATTGCGAGTCAGTCGTACGGCAGATATGAGAGAGAGAGAGTCTCAGGCAATGGCGCTACTCGCTACGCTCGTGCGCCAACTTGCCCTCGTGCGCAATAGTCAACTAAACCTTATTCGTTACACAATATACTATTAATTTGAGAATTTAAAATGATATTAATGAAATAAAAAAAGCAAAACTCGATTGCTGCAGCTCCAACATCAGATAAATATTACGGAAAGAAACATAATGAATCACCCAAATTCACAATTTTATAAATTACAACTGAATCAATGGAAAAATAGTTGCATGCAATAGACTTTTCCAAATTTTATGAGTAACGGCTTATAATTGAAATTTCAATGTCGGAACGATTCGGAAAACTTGAAACATTTATCAATTTTCATTTCATAATAGTTCTTAAACATTCTTTAAAGACCGGAAAAATATTTGTTCCGATTCTTTCAGAAATTTTCGGGTCATTTTAACGAGGATATAACTAATGATAATGTAACAAAATTCAACTGCAATAATCACAAATTTTCCAATCGAAAACGTTTTCATAAATAATTTCCATAACTTTATAATTTCCGCGAAAATAATCATAATCTTCATAATTCTGCAAAAATGACGATTTATATTGACTTTTTCATAAATTTAAGTAACTTATAGAAATTTTCTCAAATTCAATTTACTTGTTTTTGTCATAAAAAGCGAAAGATAATTAGTCTTAAAGCGGACTTAACGTAGGTAAATATTATTTTTTTATATACGCTTTTCTTATATTCGCCTTCATGTCTGTTTGTTTGTTTGTCTGTCTATAATCAAATCTTGCGCGCTCGATTTCAGGCACTTTTTGACAGATATAAATTCTGACAATTGGCATAGACTTTGGTCTTGGATGACAATACAATAATCAGTTGTCATTTTGGTACCTGGACATCCAGGTCGATGATAATGGGTGTGAAAAGTCATCTCCGAGGAAGTATAAATGGGGAGGCTTTCTTTGGGTCGAGGCGAGTTTCTCGGGGGTTTTCAGGGTTGCTTAAACCGAATTTGAGATCAAACAATTGTCACAAAGTGATGCACGTTATCCAGAATACGCATGGGCATCGTCTCCGAGGAAGTACAAGTGGGGAGGCTTTCTCTGGGTCGAGGTGGGTTCCCTAGGGGATTTCGGGGCTGCTAAAACCTAATTCGAGGTTTGAAAGTGAATCTATAATGCATAATAATGATTTAGGATGAAGAGGTCGAACTGGAGTACCAAGTCGCCGATAACGGATGTACCTGAGTGTAATCTTCGAAAAATCTGGTTGCAATGTAACTCTAAATGATAATAAAAACAATTTTAACTTAAAAATAGAAAATACAAAATTTTAAAAACATGCTTCAAAAATAAAATACAATAATTCAATAAATAGACTAAAAAGTATAAAATAAATAAATTAACTTTCTTGATATTACTTTTATATAGTTTTATTGCAATAATCAATAGAAAATTTTACAACAACAATTTAAAAAGAAAAGTGTGGTTGCTGAAATTTTTTCTAAAATCTTGTTAAGAAATTATTAAAGATAGTATTAAAATTATTATTAGATTTACTGAAAATCAGTGCACACCCTTTTCTTTTATAATTTTTGTTGTAAAATTTTATCTTGATTATTGCAATGAAACTGTATAAAAGTAATTTTAAGAAATTTAATTAATTTGTTTAATACTTTTTAGTGCATTTTTTCAATTGTTGGTTTTTTTTAACAACGTGTTTTCAACATGAAAAAAACATTTTTTTATTTAATTATATTATTTTACCAATTAGATAAACTCAAATATCTTCATATTATAATTTGCAAAATGTGTTATTTATTTAACATCAATTATTGTTTTAAGTATTTATCTAAAGTTTATAGTATTCGAGAAAACAATTCATTACGGAATTCATTAAACAATTCATAGAAAAAAAAATTTTTCTAATTTACATTGTTTCATTTCAACACTTTTATGATTTAGACCTATAAAATTTTTTGTATATGTTTTGTGTATGAAAATATATGATTAATCTGTAACTGAAAGAATAATTTATAGACCACCAGTTATTTTATTACCGCAAGTAATATAAATGCAAATCTTTGTACAATAACATAAAACTGGCTGACAATTTTTTTAAAAAATTAGGGAACGTAGATATCTGTATAACATAACCTTTTACTTTGGCATTCCGTACTTTTCTCAATAACGTCATTATAAATTTTCTATTCTGAAGTGAAACTTCTTTAGCGACGGTATACACCTCCCATAAGAGACGTATAAAAAAATTATACGGGAGTGAATTGATTTCATGACGGTACATGCAACGGAACTAATGAAACGGAAGTGTATATATATGAGGGGCGTCCGCGCCTCCTATATGTAAATCCAGGTACTAGATACGTATAAAGAAAAATTCGCGGGACTGACTTGATGTCAAATGCACAGATAGTGCATGAAATTAATGTTTATGTATTTTTCTAACAAAGTTGGGTTTTGTAAAATTGAATTTTCGTTAAAAAGATTATAATTAAATTCATACTTTACAAATTTTAGACCTCGTAAAAATTTAATTCTAGGAATATTATTTATAAAATAAATTCTCAAATCATTCTTACTGGATCAATAAACCTATAAATACATTGTATTTTATTATGTTATTCATTGTTTTGTTGTTCACTTTAAGGATTTAAAACGAACAGTGAAGAAAATTCAGTAGATAATACAGATAAATTGCTAGCTAGTTTAAGAGTTGGTATAGATCGTGAACCATTACATGATGATGGAAGTCAGGGGACAGCAAAGAATGGTACCCATTATGAGTTATCACGATTGCGTAATTCTACAGAAATTACAAATGTTTCAACGGCGCCTTCTGTTTCATTAAGTGATGAGCAAAAAGAAATGTTAGATGTCTGCTGTAAAACTTGTTATTTGGATGGAAAATTTTTCGAAGCAGATTTGACGAAATCAAATGGCGATAAAATCATAGCAAAATGCATGACTTGTAACCAAATTATTCATGGAAATCTTAAAGTTTCATCAAATTTTTAACACCATTTAAAGGTTATTGTTTTTATATGTATATGTTATTAAATCAACTAATTTATTTATTGTTATTGTGACTTGCAAAATTTAAAAAGTAAAAACTGTACTTTTTTAAAAATACCTTGATAAGGTCAATATTTAATGGTATGAATTGAAAAAAAATTTTGATGTTTTTTATGACAGTACATTCAAATATAAAGTTAATATTTAGATGAAATATCAAGTATCATGTTTCAATAAATATATTGTTCAATGATGAATTTTCTCTTATGGATATATAAAATTGAACATTATTTATATTAAAGTTATATACCTTATCAGAAAAAAAGGTCAGCCATGTTGGTACGTGACAATAATACTAAATTTTATCTGTTATAGTAAACACAGAATAAAATGTTGTGTTCACTTTCTTACAATGTCATCAAATTGCTTTTTTAACACCTAGTCCAAAAGTACCATAATTTCTCCTGTCGTCGAAAATAGAATATGGTATTTTTGGCCTCTTGTTGGAAAATTTGTATTTTCACCTCGAGAGTAAATGCAGAATGACTTTAATTTTATGTGAATTGTCATCCAAGCCAAACAGGAGTTCTTTATTTTTACTCGCTCTAGGTGAAAAATATACTATTTCATACAAAACCAAAAAATTTTAATAATATTAAATGTTTATTTTGTATTAATTTTATGATTTAACATAATTATATTTTTAGAGAAAACATGAAGATAAACTACAAAGCTATCAGCAATATAAAAAATTTTAAAAATTGGATGGTGATGATGAAGATGAAAATGATGTTGTTTATCGACGTGTGAGATGTGCTTTTTCTCAAAATACTTTTGATAAAAATTTTGTTGAGTTTTTATTGAGAAATCAACTTTCTCTTCGTCTAGTTGAAGATTCAGCTTTTCGAAAAATATTCATTGGTTGTATATTTTATATAATATTTTTTTAAATATATTAATGAATAACATTTTATTTAAAATATTTAGATTTCAAAATTAAACATGGTGACGCTTTGTTAAAGCATTTGACTCGTTATACTGCTGGAAAAAAAGTTGATGATTTATATTATAAACAATTAGACAAGATTAAAATGGCTTTAGCTAATGCTAACCATGTCTGTACAACAGCAGATATTTGGACTGGGTCGAATAGAAGATTTTTAGGTGTAACTGCTCATTGGGTAAGATAACATGTTATTCATATAAAGTAGTTAAGAAATTACAATAAAATCAAAATTATTTCTATTTGCAGATTGATGATATATCTTTGGAAAGAAGATCAGCAGCTTTAGCTTGTAGACGATTTGAAGGATCGCATACCTTTTCCAATATAGCAGAGCAACTATCTATTATCTATTCGACTTTCGAGCTAACTATTGAAAAAATTGTATCTACAGTTACGGATAATGGGAAAAATTTTGTTAAAGCCTTTAAAGAATTTGGAATAGAAAATCCAGAAAATTATTTTCCAGGTTATTTAAATTGTTATTTTAAATCAATTGTATTAAAAATTAAATAAATAGACATTTAGATTATTGGATGAATATAATCAATTCTTGAATTAAATTAATATTAAATAATAAAGTACATTAATAACTGTCAATTATCGGTAGATTTCCTTTAGATTTTATAATTTTTCATGAAACAAAATTTAATCAAACAAATCTAAATTTATTAAAAAAGCTAATTTTGCTTAAAAGTTATAAATATAATAAAAAAAATGAAAAAATTGAACTTCAAATTTATATGAAAAATCTTTATAAAATCTTAATAAATTTTCAAATTATTATATAAAAATTATTGCAGATGAGGATTCAAATGATTCTGAAGAGGAAATGGAAGAGTTTGAAGAAAATGATGGCGAAGAATCACTGTTTATGAACAGTAACGATAATGTAAATCCTGTAGAAGACGAAGCAATATTTTCAAATATAACACTTTCTCGTCATTTTCGATAGGTCAGCCATACCTTGAGTTTGATTGCAACAAAAGATCTTGTAGACGCAGTTGACAGAGTTCCAAATATTAAAAAGTGTCATAAATTTGTCATGGAAAAATGCCAACAATTATGGAAATGTTTAAGATCACCAAAAAAACGAGAAGTAATGAAAAAAATTTTTGAATACAGTTTACAGAGGCTCGTTATAACAAGGTGGAATTCTACGTATGACGCCTTTAAACAAATCATTTTGTTAAAAGAAAAAATTGATGATAAAAGAATTCATGACATGTTGGAATCTAATAAAATCTTAAGAAAAAAAGATTCTGAATTTATTGAAGATTATTTGAAATTGTGTCAACCCCTGGCTTCAGCGATCGATATTTTACAAGGAGAAAAAGATTGTCATTATGGTTATCTTTTACCAACATTGTTGACTATCCGAAAAAAATGGAATACTTTATCGGCAAATAAAAGTTTGTCTATGTGTGAGCCACTGTTGAAATATTTAAAGGAAGCTTGAGACAAAAGATTTCATGATTTTTTTAAAATCATTAACAATGGCGAATTAGCAGCTATAGCAGCACTCACGCACCCCGAATTTAGAGCAAAATGGATTTCGTGCTTTGATAAAAATACACAAGCAAAAATAAAAAGGCTTGTTGAAGAATTGGTTAGGCCTAAAAAGCCGGAATCAGCTGTTCCAGATAATGAGGATACTGAAGACACGTTTTTTGATTTTGATGATGACAGCTCACATGCATTACTAAACACGGCTTTTGCACCTCAAGAACAAGAAGAAAATGAACTAATGAGGTTTTTAAATGAAAAAACGATGTCTTTGGAGTCTTTAAATAGTTTGCCAGTTGTTAAAAGCTTATTTTTGAAATTTAATACCACATTACCTTTTTCAGCTCCAGTAGAAAGATTATTTTCTTATGCTACTTTAATGAACATGCCAAAATTTAATAGATTGTCCGATATTGAATTCGAAAAACGAGTACTGTATAAAGCAAATGGACTCAAAAGTTATTTGTAAGGGTATAAAGCTTTGAAATTAATAATACATATTTTATTATTTTTATGAATAAGCAAAAAGTTTAATAATTTATAATTGAATATTTATAATTATACAGAAACATTTTTTATAAAAGCAATCTTTCAATATGAATAGGTAAAAATTTTTTAAAATAATAATCGCGATATTCAAAATTATCGAAAGATTTACATTGGCTGAGTAATCGCCACTTCATAAATTCTTTTTAAATGTTTCATAACAGAAAATAATCGCGATATTATGAAATATATGTAAGCTTACATTGGCTAAGTAATCGCCACTTCATAAATTCTTTTTAAATGTTTCATATTAGAAAATAATCGCGATATTATGAAATATATGTAAGCTTACATTGGCTGAGTAATCGCCACTTCATAAATTCTTTTTAAAAGTTTCATATTAGAAAATTATCACGATATTATGAAATATATGAAAGCTTACATTGGCTGAGTAATCGCCACTTCATAAATTATTTTCAAATGTTTCATATAAGAAAATAATCACGATATTATGAAATATATGAAAGCTTATATTGGCTGAGTAATCACCACTTAAAAAATTCTTTCCAATTGTTTCATATTAGAAAATAATCGCGATATTATTAAATATCTGAAAACTTACATTGGCTGAGTAATCGCTACTTGAAAAGTTATTATTCAAACTCTTATGTTAAATATGCAATCATGATATTAAAAATTAACCAAAAATGTACATTGGCTGAGTTATCGCCACATATAATATTGTAAATTTTTACCAGCATGAAGTAAATAAATAATTTAAATAAATGACATGAAAAAAATTGTTTTATTGCTATATATAAGGTCACATCGTATAGAAAAAAATTCAGAAGTCATGCATAAACAGCTATAGAGAACCAGTGTATTTATATGAGCCCACATAATTAATATTCGATGTATCCATAGTCCATACACAATATGCATAAATGCGTCTAATTATGTAAATCTTATTCGATTTCGGAGATTTATGTCTATTAAGGAAATAATATTTATAATAAATGATGTTTAAAAATATTACTTTTTATTTTTGTAAAAAATCAAAGTTTCATGATTTCATGTAAATAGCAAGAATGTTTATTGTTCGGTTAAATAAACAAAAATGGTAAAGATTTAATAAAAATTATATGTAAATGCATAACTAATTCAGAATTTCTTTATCTTTGGAATTTGACTTATATAGATTTTAAATGATCAAATTCAAATAAAATGAATTACTAATATGATTTCTTAACTTTCGTGGTAAGTAAATAATTGCTAAGATTCATAAATTCTCAAATTTTTTAAATAATAGCGCTTATTACCTGTATATCGGAATGATGTTTGATGAAAAAATGTTAAAATTATTCACTAATTACAATAGTAATATGCTTTCTCGAGGTTAAATTTCGCTGGCATTATTCGAACGAAAAATTCATAAATTAGTAGGGATACTACCGCAAATTTATATGCGAGATAATTTGTATGAATGATCTTTATGTATGGGTATCGACTACGAGTAAATCAACATATTTCATGGAACTTGCATGAATCTTAAACAATTGTTCTTTTAAAATCATTTTATTTCCGAGTATTTTCCGACGTAATCAAACAACCTTAGAATCGAAATCTAAAAGAATCTCCAAGTTTCATTTGACGTAGTCCCTGCAAATGTCTGTAAACTTCATAATCGGTATGGAAAATTTCAAAATTCATTCATATAGACGATTTCCAGGTAGCCAGGATCACCTGGATATTGTGAGATGTCATCTCGGGAAACGTACATGTTATTAATAAATAATGGCTGAATTTCAAAAGATATTCTTGTAGACAATGTTTATCTTACTCGGAACATCCATTTTTGGCTAGATAACATTTGAAACAACTTCAAAGTAGTTATTAAACTATAAGTTGAATTTCAAAAGTTTTAGCTGTAGATGATGTTTAAGTTGTCATTAACACCTAGGTATCCAACGACGGCGATCGTGGGTACCACAGCATAATAAATAACTATTTTTTAAATATTGTCTACATCGATAAGGTAAAGTATGTATAAATATATATATATATATATATATATATATATATATATATAAAGTTAAATATGTGTTTGTTTGTGTGAGCATGTGCGTACGCGTATGAGTTGAAATTAAATGTTCCATATGAACTTGAATAAACCTGTGTCTGTACGTGCGATTCTACATGAAAAGTCCCTTATGTATATATATATATATATGTTTATATCATGCTTGTGAGTCGACATGAAAAGTCCCACGTACATGAACGCGTGTGTGCATGCATGCGAATTCACATGAAACGTCTCATATATATAAACCTAAGGGTACTTAGATAGGTGTGTACAAGTTGTCATGAAATGTCCCATATATATATATATATATAGAAAAACCTGTGCTTGCGATTACGTGCGAGTTGACATGAAATGTCCCATATATATATATATATATATATATATATAAACAAAATAATTGCGGGTGAACGTGAGCAATTTGATATGAAATGGACAATATATACATATGCAAAAACCTGTCTGTAAGGTCATACATGAGTTGACATGAAGAGTCGCATGTATATAAAAGCGTGTATGCACGAATGCAAATTGACATGGAACGTCCCATATATGTAAACCTGAAGGAACTCGGATAGGTGTGTGAGAGTTGTCATGAAATGTTCCATATATATAAAAAGCCTGTGATTATGAGTACATACGAGTTGACATGAAATGTCCCATATATATATATAATCCTGTGTGTGTGTGTGTGTGTGCATGCGCATTGGCATGAAATGTCCCATATATATAAACCCGTATGTGCGTGCGTTGAAATTTACATAAGAAATCCCATGTATATTAACGTTAATACACGTGTGTGTGCATGAATGAAAATTAACATGAAACGTCCCATGTATGAAAACTTGAGAACTCGGATAGGTGTGTGAGAGTTGTCATGAAATGTTCCATATATATAGATAAGCCTGTGATTATGAGTATGTACGAGTTGACATGAAATGTCGAATATATATATATATATATATATATATATATATATATATATATATATATATATATATAATGCTGTGTGTATATGTTTGCGTGCGCATTGGCATGAAATGTCCCATATATATAAACCTGTATGTGTTTTCTTTGAAATTTACATAAAAAATCCCATGTATATTAACGTGTGTGTGCATGAATGAAAATTGACATGAAACGTCCCATATATGTGAACCTGAAGGAACTCGGATAGGTGTGTGAGAGTTGTCATGAAATGTTCAATATATATAGAAAAGCCTGTGATTGTGAGTACGTACGAGTTGACATGAAATGTCCCATGTATATTAACGTGTGCGTGCATGCATGCAAATTGACATGAAATGTCCCATATACATGAACCTGTGTGTGCGTGCGTTATAATTGACATGAAAAATCCCATGTGTATTAAAGCCTGTGTGCATGCATGCGAATTGACATCAAATGTCTCATATATATACACCTTTGTCTGCTTGTGTTTCAATTGTCACGAAAAATCCCATGAATATTAACGTGTGCGTGCATGCATGCGAAACGACATGAAACGTCCCATATATATATAAACCTGTCTGTGGGTGCGTTCTAATTGACCTGGAATGTCCCACGTATGTATGTATGTATATATATATATATATATATATCAACTTGTCTGTATGTGTGCGTTTGGGTCGACACGAAATGTTGCATATATATGCGCCCAGGTGCGTATGTATGTGCGCGTCCACATATGTTTTTCTATATACATATATATGATAAAAATTCCTTAGTACGTTTAATTAAAAAGGAATTGTGGAATTTTTAATTAAAGCCCTCGAATTCACAAATCATAATCATAACTGACGCTCTTTCAATTCACGATTACATTTTGATTTCTTAATTGAAATTTATTTAATTAAGAATTCCTTTTGATTTTGGAATTCAAGCCCTTCCAATTCACGATTACATTTTGATTTCTGAATTGAAATTTATTTAATTAAGGATCCTTTTTGATTTTGGAATTAAAGCCCTTTCAATTCACGATTAAATTTTGATTTCTTAATTGAAATTTATTTAATTAAGAATTCCTTTTGATTTTGTAATTAAAGCCCTTTCAATTCACGATTACATTTTGATTTTTCAATTGAAATTTATTTAATTAAGAATTCCTTTTAATTTTTTAATTAAAGCCTTTTCAATTCACGATTAGATTTTGATTTGTTAATTAAAATATTTTTAATTATTAATTTAAAAGGAATTGTTAATTAAATAAAACTTTAATTACGAATTCAAAAAGGATTTGTGAATTAAAATTCATTTAAAGCTCAAAATGATTTAAATATTTGCAACCCTGGAACCAATCAGTTTCGAATTGATTTTTTCAGTTAATATTTTTTCATTTAATTTCTTTAATTTTTTTTCTACTTTGCCCTTAATTGTTTTATCAATCACTTTGTTCAATACAATATTATAATTGTTATTATAATTATTATTATTGAAATTTTCATTATAATTATTGCCTTCAATTTTTCATCATTTACACTTAATAAATAATGTCTTTAATTGATAAGAATCATATTTATGTTTTTGCTTTTTTTCATCTATCGGTTCATTTATTGTAGTATCATTATCAACATGTTTATTGTCATTAATTTCTATTTGTTTACGCCCTGTGCGTGATTCTTTTAATTGGTAACAATCATTTTTCACTTGTGTTTTCTTAATAATATAGGCATTTTCCAATTTTTTATTTTCAATTTGTACCATTCTCTCATATTCATTATATTGTTCACTAATAACTTTCCTATAAGTCTATTTTTCGCGTAATTTTTCTTTTTCATGCAATTTTTTCAATTTAGTAGTATCTCTATTTTTGATTGATTTTATTTTTGATATCTTAATATTTTCAATTTTTTTAATATTCATTTGGTTGTTATTTCATTTTTATGTAAGCTTTTTTCTTACATGTAGCTCCATTTGTACGTATTTGTTCCATTTTATCAGTACACTTATTCATCTTTGATTTCATTTTTGTTATTTTAATATTTTTTAATTTTTCTTTATATTTATTGGTTTGTTTTTCTTTAATTTTTATATAATCTTCTTTTTTATGTAAAGCTTCGTTCGCACGTATTTGTTTCAATTTATCAATACTCATTTTTTCCTTGAATTTCAATTTTATTATTTTAGTATTTTGTAATTTCTCTTCATATTTATTTAGTATTTTCTCTTTGATTTCTTTATATAAGCTTCTTATTTACGTAAAGCCTCATTTGCACGTATTTGTTTCAATTTATCAATACTCATTTTTTCCTTGAACTTTAATTTTGTTATCTTAGTATTTTCTAATTTTTCTTTATATTTTTCTGGTTGTTTTTCTTAAATTTTTATAAGAGCTTCATTCTTACGTAAAGCCTCATTCGCACGTATCTGTTCCAATTTATCAGTACTCATTGTTTCCTTGAATTTCAATTTTGTTATCTTAGTATTTTCTAATTTTTCTTCATATTTTTTTGTTTTTTGTTCTTTAATTTTTATATAAGCTTCTTTCTTGCATAAAGCCTCATTCGCATGTATTTGTTCTAATTTATCAGTACTCATTGTTTCCTTGAATTGTCATTTCGTTATCTTAGTATTTTCTAATTTCTATTTAAATTTATTTGGTTGTCCTTTTTTCATTTTCATGTAAGCTTCTTTCTTACGTAAAGTTTTTTGAACACGTATTAGTTCTAATTAATCATTACTTTTTTTTTCTTGCATTTTCATAATAATGTCTTTTTCTGAAATTTTTTTATATTTATGTGATTGTTCTGTTACCATTTTACTATTAACGGGATGTCGGAGCTGCAGCAATTAAGTTTTGCTTCTTTTATTTTATCATTGTCTCTTAAATTTCATAAATTAAACAAATATAATGACTTATCCGCACTAAAGTTATATTAATACAATAATTTTTGTCAAAATAAAAAATCATTTAGGCTTATTATTTTTTTATAAGCTTGGATTGGAAATTAGATATCAGACTCGATAAACCCAATCTTAAAATACGATACATTAAACGTTTTTATTATAACTTTATATGTATAATATTTTGGTGGATTTCTGGAGTTGTCCGCACTAGAGTTTAATCTTACAAATTTTTACTTTGTAACAAAAAAACTCGATTAAACGCATCGTTTATTCATAAGTTAGGATTGAAAATATTATTAGAAGGCGGGCAGCTTCGTCATGTTCTGAAGTCCTGTTACAAATAAAGCTTCTTTTTTATCTATTTCTTTTGATTCTTTTTTTTCTTCATTTAATTTAATCTCAACAGTCCTAATTTTATCATCGTTATAATTCAAGTGGATATCATCGATTCTCATCCCTATTGAAAAAAAACACGTGCAAATTACACGTGTTTTTTACACGTTTTTTACATGTAAAATTTGCGTGTTTTTTCAAGCATTTTTTCACGTGTTTTTGTTGACGTGAAATATTGTGAAAATTGAAAAAAAACACGTGTTTTTTGTATATTTTTTCATATTAAAAACTACGCATTTTTCATTAACGAACAATGAGAATGTTTTGTAAAGAGTATTTATAATACTTTATTTTGACCCTTTTGAAAAAAATACGTTCTATCTACACGTATTTTTTATAACTCTTCGAAGATCGAAGAGCTTCTAAGACCCAGAGTGTCTGGCTTCATATATCTTGTGTCTTCGAAATTTGTATAGGGGATGACAAAACTGAGAAAAACGCCACCTAGTGATTTAAAATCGCTATTGATGATCGATTATGTCGGTGTGACTCTAAGTCACTAGGTGGCGTTTTTCTCAGTTTTGTCATCCCCTATACAAATTTCGAAGACACAAGATATATGAAGCCAGACACTCTGGGTCTTAGAAGCTCTTCGATCTTCGAAGAGTTATAAAAAATACGTGTAGATACACAACGTATTTTTTTCAAAAAGGTCAAAATAAAGTATTATAAATACTCTTTACAAAACATTCTCATTGTTCGTTAATGAAAAATGCGTAGTTTTTAATATAAAAAAATATACAAAAAACACGTGTTTTTTTCAATTTTCACAATATTTCACGTCAACAAAAACACGTGAAAAAAGCACGTGAAAAAAGCACGTGAAAAAAATGCTTGAAAAAACACGCAAATTTTACATGTAAAAAACACGTGTATTTTGCACGTGTAAATAACACGTGTTTTTTTTCAATAGGGATTATATCATTATCTGGTTTTAAAAAATTTGTATCTGAAATGTCATTGTCAATTTCCATCAAAATTGTTTCGTGAATTCTTTTGTTTACGATACATTTCCATGATCTTTTTTTGTTTTGCCAATAAATGCATTTGTGAGTTTTTTTTCTAATAGTTCAAGCTTCGCGAAATCTAAATTTAATGGTATTTGATTCAGACGTTGCTCATGACAAAAACTCCTACTTATCATGCCCGGTGGATTATCGTAATTAATATTTGCATTATTATAATTTTGTTATACTGAAAACATTCTTATTTGCTATTATTTATTCTTATTATGCTCAATTCTGATTTGTTTGGAAATAATCTGTTTATATAAATTTTATGCTTATCTTGTAGATATTTAAACTGTCATATATATGAATTACCTTATTATTATAATACACACAAATCCGGTGACCTCTTTCTGAATTTTTTGGAATATAATAACTGTATAAATTCTCCATAAATCGGTACTCGATTAATATATTGTGGTCTTTGAATTAGTGAAGTTAATTGCATGTTAAATAAGGTGCACTGGTTTGAAATAGTATTAAATATTATTAAATGGATATCAGTTAACTTGGAAGCAATTCCACAATACAATCCCTGTCCTCTAACAATTAATTTATCTTTCTCAGTCAAAATCATTATTGATAATCAAAATTCTTTTAAGAATTTTAATTCATTTTTTATGAACTTTTTTCAAAGATATTCACAAAAGAATCGCTTCCATATTAACTAATTTAATTCACTGCCTTTTTACTTTGAAAGCTGAAAAATAAAAGAAATTATGAAAAATGCTACAAATTAATTATTATATGATAAATAAATAATAATAAAATATGTACAAATAATATAACAATAAACAATGGTTATTTTCGGCAATTATACATTTGTATATAACAATATATAACAATACAATTTCTATATAAATGACAATTCATTTAAATACAAACACGTGTACAAATGAAAATGTAATTAAGGTTAAATGCATGTTATTTATAAAAAATTGTTAACAAGTAACTTTTTAAATAATATATTTTCATGAAAACTAATTTAAATACTTTATTCTCTTAATTACAACTGAATACAATTTTAATTTAATAAATTTAGTTAGACAATTATAAATATATAATATTTATATAACTGTTCATCAAATAAAATTATTATTTTTTTAATATATATATTTAAAAATAATTATTACAATAGATTGTAGTTAAATAAAAATGTTTATTTTAATAATTATAGCGTTGAAATTTATTTTGATGAAAATGTTATTTGATTTACATTTACAGTATTATTTTAACTATATTTGAAAAGTTACTTGTCATCAATGAAAAAATATGTAATTTTTTGAATTAATAATCTATTAATATCAAGAATTTTCTAAAAATTATAATATTTCTGATATGCAAACCTTACTTGTGATACATACACTTTGTAATATTTGTATCTCATTAAAATTTTATATTAGATTCTAAAAGGATTGTTAAGTAGCTGCAAATAGTTATTTTATTATTCTGAAATATTCAAATTTAACTAACCAAAAGTGAGTATTTTAATCTTATGGTCTTTTTATTTAAATTTCGTATTTCATATGTATAAAATACATTTGTGAAGATATTTTTATTAGAAATAAACACAACATTTTTTTAAGCATGTTTCACGTAAAAATTAATTTCATAATTCAAATTTATGGTCATATATTAAGGTCTGGAATTATAGTTGTTACTCAGTTCCCAGTTCTCAATTTATTTATATCAAATATCGTACTATCTTTGTTTTTCTAATGGAAGTAGAGTGAGAAGTAGTCACTTGATGGAATAAATTATACGCTTTTTCACTTTAAACACATGTGTACATATATTTTAATATTATGTTTCATCAAATTATTTTTAATTTTATTCAGTACTCAAAACTAACTTGAATTAATTAATTCTGATTTACTTAAAATAAGTCATTTATACATATTAATATAATAAAAGAAAATTCAACCGAGCGACGTTGGGAGCGAAAAACTTCAATATAATGTAACATGGCAGATTGACCATGTTACTTTTATGTATATTAAAAACGCATATAGACGACAGAAAGGAGTATCCAACTGCTGGCAAGACGAAAAGCAGACCATGCCAGTCAAATATGTAATACTATAACCCAAGATCGTTGGCACACACGCGTGAATTTATAAAACACGTATAATGTGCACTGATATAGCTAGCAAGCCGCTTGACTCGAGTAGCTAAGCTGGGGTCCGTTAAGGATCGTTTGTCTCTCTCTTGCGGCGCGCGCAGCATACAGCAAGAGGAATGAGCTTTGTAGACAAAAAGAAAATGCCATTGCGTCATTCTTTCTGTCGTCAGTAAAGAGAAATGAGCGTTACGATTTGCGGTATTGTACAGTACTTTTTTCGGTTATGTGTTGCAATTATCGTAAGGTAAAGTAAGGTAATTTGGGACAACGTTCAACTTGGGACATGATTCTGGACATCAATAAAGATTGCTATTTTTAAATATGATAGAATGACAAATATTAAAAAGTAAAATTATTCATAGTAAACTAAGCTGTTGTTTATACGAATAATTACTTTATATAACTTAAATAAAAATTTAAAAATAATTTAAATAAATAAAAGAAATGAGGCTGTATAATAAGTTGGAAAATGACGTACATATGGGCCCATCCATTGCTAAAACTGCTATTTATACATACGATGGAAAAAAAGAATTCCTTTTATCACATGTAAATAATGACTTTAATTAATAATACGATAGTGAAGGATACTTTTCAGAAGTACATTCATAGTCAAAACACATTTTTTATTAATAAAAAAACATTTTTAAATTTCGCTCCCATTTTTTAAAAGAAAACCATAATTCTGGACTGAAGTCTCGCGCATGTCCCGAATTTGCTTATTGTTCTGCAGCGTTACTCTAATTGTAGACACGTGGAAAAACATAGTTACAAATTAAAATTTTGTACAAAAATTTTCTGAAATAATATGCTAATTATATTTACTTTGTTGTATTCGTGGCTGCGGTGTTCAGTATATATATATATATAATTCGAGTGTTTAAAAACATTATTTACTGGCAAAAATTTTAAGTTCAAACCTAACCTCTTCCTGTAAGTACTACTTACTATTACATTTATGTATAATGTACTTAATTTTTAAAATAATTAACCAATTATCATAAATAATTAAATTATTTACAGATTTATAATGGGTAAAAAAAATAATAAAGTAATAAATAAGAATAGAATTACAAAAACAAAACCAAATACATCTCAAGAAAAGTGTAATCAACTAAAAAAATTAACTGGTATAAATAAAGATAAAACAAGAAAATTCAAAACAAATAAATGCAATGGAAAAAAATATGATGAAGAAACACTTATGCAAGCATTAACAGGAATATATAATGGACAGACTCTGTGACAGGCAGCTACACTTTTTGGAATACCAAAGTCAACACTCTCTACTAAATTCAGTTGTCGTGTACCAATAGACTGTGCTAGAGGTGCACCAATTATTTTAAGTCCCAAAGAAGAATTAGAAATAGTTGAATGGATTATTCACTGTGCAGAAAGAGGATCTCCTGTCACAAAAAATTATTTATTAGACTGCATACAGAAATTTATAATTGCAGAGAAGAGAAAGAATACTTTTAAAAACAACAGACCAGGTAAACATTGGTACAATGGATTCATGAAACGTCATAACAACTTATGTTATAGAATAGCTCAAAACCTCACCTCGAGCAGAGCCTCTGTTACTGAAGGAGATCTCAAAAATTGGTTTTCAATTGTAAAAAATTATTTAGAGAATAAAGATTTAATAAATGTTAAACCAGGAAGAATTTTCAATTTGGATGAATCTTCTGTTACGTCACGTGATTTTTGCATTTATTTTTCTTATTTTTAATTAATATTTACTAATTTTTCTCTTTTTCTTTTTCTTTTTATGTCTTTTATTACATATAGGAATTTTAAGGATTTTTATAATTTAGAATAATTTTAATAATTAAAATAAAAATATTCAGTGAAATAATATTCCTCATATTCTTTCTTTAAAATAGACAAGGCTTAAGTTTTACTAAAATACTTTCATACCTTAAAATAATTTTTTTTATCTAAAGCAAACAAGCCTACGAATATTATTTTGACCATATTTTTGTATCTTTTCAAAATAGCAAAATATTTCATTTCACAACACGTGCAAGCCGAAAAACAAATAATGCCCTGTAGGCCCAGACGACCGCAATAAAAATTGTCTCGACAGGCCATAAAAACTGTCGCCGGGGAAAATTTTCGATAACTCCTGGGAAATTCCAAAACTTTCACAAATAAATTTGTACACTTCCAATATTTTATTTTAATTATTTATTAATTGTTAAATATACTTTTATTATTATTCTTTTTATAATAATCAAAGTACTTCCAGGAGTTATCAAAAATAAATTAACCTGTCAAACAAACACCCTTTTAGAATTATTCATAACGTTTATTTAAGTTAAATTCGTTAAAATAACTTGCTTACTTTTCCTTAATAATAAGTCGTTTAAAATAAATTTTCATGCGTACTATTTTTAAGTCATTAGTCTATATTATTAAGTTAAATAGCGTACGAATGTAAAACAATAATGTTAAAAATTTCTTTTTACAACCCTTATACATATGTATGTATATATGCATGTTTTTACATTTTAGTAATTCAATTATTCAAGTTAGAATCCTTTTTATAATAAAATATTTTAGTATAATATTCCTTAAAAATATTATATATATACATACAGATAAAATTTTTCATACGACAAATAATATCTATTATATAATATTAATAATCAATAATTATAGACCGATTCCATCTCAAATCATGCAGACCAACTGCACCTATCTCTCCGAACTGCTTAAAAATTTTTTATATTATTCTACTTTGAAAATAAGCGTATACGTATTTTTTTATTTTTCAATATCATCAAAAATGCAGTTTTTATGCACTTTTTAAAAATAACTTATAAATTTTCAATTCTCAAAAATCGAAATTTTTTTTTTTTTTTAATCGTTTTTATCCCTGTAGTGATATTTATAAATAAATTTAGGCTCGTTCAATGCTACAGAGGATGCTCTTTTAATTCCACCGTCTTTTATTTTTTTTAACAAAAAAACGGAAGTGCGATTGCACTTTTTGTAAAAAATGAAAAATGTATTTTTCTCAAAAAAGCCATTTTTTTTTGTCTCAAATTTTTTTTATGGATAGGTGGCCTTAAGACCTATATTTTCATCGGTGTGGAATTTGGAATATTTTGGTTTAGTAAGAGATATAAAAAAAATTGAGAAAAAAATTTTCATATTTACATAAATGTAAATATGTCATAGATACAACAAATATTTCAGGAGTAAGCGCATTTCAGATATATATATATATATATATATATATATATATATATATATATATTTGTACGTACATAGCTTTTATGCAACTCATAGGTGTTGTGCTGTACATACATATATATATATATATATATAGTGCATAAATTTTGCGTTAAGTATAAGGAATTATGTAAAAAAAAAGTTCTATTTTTTTTTCCTTTCTTATGAGTTTTGGACTTTTTCTTATTGCGCACATTCTTCTTTGACGTAATTTTTCTTTTCTTTTTTTTCTCTTTTTTTAATAATTTTGTGAAAGGATGAGCAGCAGTTCGAGTCATATACAATTTTTTCTTTGTCCCTACCTTTACTTTCCATACGTGGGTTTTTTGAATGCCGGCCAATTTAGGGGTCTTAAGCCACTCTTTTATTTTGCTTTGCCTAAAAACTTCAATATCTTCTTTTGGCAGTAAGATTAATTTAATAGCGTCAGTGTTAGGTTGAACTTTTTTTACAAAAGCATTTGCATCTTGTATTGATTCAACATGACAATTTTGAAGATTATGTCTGGTTGCATAGTGTTTTACTAATCAACCGACGCCATCAACCGCACCTTTCCCATGCCCCGTAGCTGAAAACAACCATTTAGGTGCGGTTGATGGCGTCGGTGGATTAGTAAAACACTATGCAACCAGACATAATCTTTAAAATTGTCATGTTGAATCAATACAAGATGCAAATGCTTTCGTAAAAAAAGTTCAACCTAACACTGACGCTATTAAATTAATCTTATTGCCGAAAGAAGATATTGAAGTTTTTAGGCAAAGCAAAATAAAAGAGTGGCTTAAGACCCCTAAATTGGCCGGCATTCAAAAAACCCACGTATGGAAAGTAAAGGTAGGGACAAAGAAAAAATTGTATATGGCTCGAACTGCTGCTCATCCTTTCACAAAATTATTAAATAAAGAGAAAAAAAAGAAAAGAAAAATTACGTCAAAGAAGAATGTGCGCAATGAAAAAAGTCCAAAACTCATGAGAAAGGAAAAAAAATAGAACTTTTTTTTACATAATTCCTTATACTTAACGCAAAATTTATGCACTATATATATATATATATATATATATATATATATATATATATATGTACAGCACAACACCTATGAGTTGCATAAAAGCTATGTACAGTACCGCTCAAAAGTTCGTAAAAATTTTTTTTTTTTTTAACTCAACTTCAAACTGCGATATTTCGGAAACGGCTCGATAAATTTGAAAAATCCGGACGGCGTTTGACAGATCAGACAAAATACTATTTTTTTGTGTCCTGCCAAATATTTTTATCCCTTTTTTTAACTCTATTTCTAATGATAGAAAAAATTTTTATTTTTACGAATTTTTAAATTTCAATCAATCAAATGTAACTTTTTGAGAAATTGATAAAATTAAAAAATTCGAACGTGACTGAAAAGTAGAGTGAATTTCCTAAATCTTTATGTTTAATGATTTTTTTGTATCTATTTCCTGCGTGTAGCTAAAAATGCGCAAAAATGGAAAGTACAAGAAAATCAGTTTTAGATATGATGATATTTTCCAATATCGCGGGTCTATTTTTGTTTACATTTCAGCATGTGTTCAAATCTGTAGTTCGTATATACATATAAAGCATCAAATTTGTAAATAACTTTAATTTATTCAAAAAAAGGACACTATCATTTATAATAATTGTGATAAAATTTGTGATAATTTTGTTAAAAGTATACAATACCGTTCATTAGTTCGTAAAAAAATTTTTTTTTAGAAACTCAACTTCAAACAGCGATATTTCGGAAATGACTCGATAAATTTGAAAAATCTGGATGGCGTTTAAAAGATTAGACAAAATACTATCTTTTTGTATCTTGCTAATGTAAACCAAAATTTACAAATATTATCAAATCTAAAACTGATTTTCTTGTACTTTCCATTTTTGCGCATTTTTAGCTACACGCAGGAAACAAATACAAAAAAATCATTAAACATAAAGATTTAGGAAATTCACTCTACTTTTCAGTCGCGTTCGAATTTTTTAATTTTATCAATTTCTCAAAAAGTTACATTTGATTGATTGAAATTTAAAAATTCGTAAAAATAAAAATTTTTTCTATCATTAGAAATAGAGTTAAAAAAAGAGATAAAAATATTTGGCAGGACACAAAAAGATAGTATTTTGTCTGATCTTTCAAACGCCGTCCGGATTTTTCAAATTCATCGAGCCGTTTCCGAAATATCGCAGTTTGAAGTTGAGTTAAAAAAAAAAAAAATTTTACGAACTTTTGAGCGGTACTGTACGTACAAATATATATATATCTGAAATGCGCTTACTCCTAAAATATTTGTTGTATCTATGACGTATTTACATTTATGTAAATATGAAAATTTTTTTCTCAATTTTTTTTATATCTCTTACTAAACCAAAATATTCCAAATTCCACACCGATGAAAATATAGGTCTTAAGGCCACCTATCCATAAAAAAAATTTGAGACAAAAAAAAATGGCTTTTTTGAGAAAACTGCATTTTTCATTTTTTACTAAAAGTGCAATCGCACTTCCGTTTTTTTGTTAAAAAAAATAAAAGACGGTGGAATTAAAAGAGCATCCACTGTAGCATTGAACGAGCCTAAATTTATTTATAAATATCACTACAGGGATAAAAACGATTAAAAAAAAAAAAATTTTCGATTTTTGAGAATTCAAAATTTATAAGTCATTTTTAAAAAGTGCATAAAAACTGCATTTTTGATGATATTGAAAAATAAAAAAATATGTATACGCTTATTTTCAAAGTAGAATAATATAAAAAATTTTTAAGCAGTTCGGAGAGATAGGTGCAGTCGGTCTGCATGATTTGAGATGGAATCGGTCTATACACAATTTTTATATAAACTTATTAACCATCTTTTTTTATTATTATTATTAATTATAATTTAGCGTTTATGTTAGTTTAATCATTCTTCTTCTATTATTACTAGTTAAAATTATGTTATAAGTTCACGTTAATTATTACTAGTTCTATAATCTAGCGTTCCTATTAATATTAATTATTGCTATCTTCTATTATTAATTATTTCCACTTTCCATTATTAATTAAAATATTTCTCTTCAATTTTACAAACTATCATGTTTATTGTTAATTTTACGAACTGGCAATCTACTAATATTAATAATATTCTTTTATTATTCATCAATTCTTTTAATTATTTTTGTAAGTTTTCCTTCGATTAATCATTTTTTCTTATCATTAGTTTTATAATTTAGCATAATCTATTAATTTGGTTACCTTTTTATTATAAAAATAAGTTAAAACTCTATTTTAGAAATTTTGTAGCGTGCGTGTACAAATAATGTATACTCTTCCTTGAGGTGAAGTTACTAGAAGAAAGAGAGAGAAATAATAATTCACCATAAAAATTCATAGGAAAATTTTATTTTTCAAAGTTGAGGACAAAAATTCATAATATTTCGGAACACTTCCGCGCTGCCCCCTGAAAAACCGGAAGGAAATGCAGCCCTCTGATTGGTGCGGAACAGCTTTTCCAAAGAGCACAAAGGAAAAAGTCTGAAGGACTCATGCACACTCAAGCCTCAGCATTCAAGGAAGGAACAACTAATTCAATTCCCAGCATTCAACGCTCATTGTAGCATTTCAAAGCATTTCAAAGCATTCAACTTCAAGCATTCAACGCTCATTCAATTTCAAGACATTCAATTTCAAGCATTTCAAAGCATTCAACTTCAAGCATTCAACGCTCATTCAATTTCAAGGCATTCAATTTCAAAGCATTTCAAAGCATTCAACTCCAAGCATTCAACGCTCATTCAATTTCAAGGCATTCAATTTCAAGCATTTCAAAGCATTCAACTTTAAGCATTCAACACTTATTCTATTTCAAAGCATTCAACACTCACAGTAGCATTTTAAGCATTCAACTTTTAGTAATCAGCATTCAAGGAAGGAAGAAGGAAACACATCTCTCTCTCTCTCTTGCTAGCATCAAGAAAGAGTAAGAAACCAATTTTTTTTTCTTTAATAAATATCAATTTTTAAACTGTAATATTTTTGTTGTAAATTTGCATATTTCCATCTTCATTTTTTTTATATATACTAAATCATTTAAAATTTATCATAAATTTTGTTTTATAATTTTTCTTAATATCATTTAAAATATATATATATATATATATATATATATATCTTTTTCTTTCTTTTATCTTTTATTATATTAGTTTCTTCTATCTATTCATAACTTCATACAATATTATATAATATCTCCCACCTTCCTCATCGGGGTTCACCAAATAGGATTGAATCTCGACGCCACTAGTAATTAGGGTTCTCTAGCAAAAAAATTCGCTAGTGGTTCCTATCCTTATTAATCCTCTATTATCTTGACCATTCTTGACCGACCACAACTGACGAATACCACCGTAAAAAAAAGGAAAGGAGAAAAACAACTCATTCGTTAAATAACCAAGGTAAGAGGGAAACCTCTCGCCCTAAACTCCTAAGCAACGACGCCACTTGCTAATGTTAGAATCCCGGACGTTACACTTCATTCAATTTAGTACCAAAAGATAATACAGTTATAACACAAAAAGGTGCAAAATCTGTATATCAAATTGTTGGAGGCAATGAGAAAGCTTGTATGACAGTACTGGTTACTGCATCTGCTTCAGGACAGATACTTCCTTCTATGGTACTGTTTGATTTGAAAACTATTCCAAAGAAAAGCCTTGTTAATAGCATACCAAAAGGCTGGGGCATAGGACATAGTGACAGAGGTTGGATGACATCGGAGACCTTTTATAGTTACATAGTAAATATCTATTACGAGTGGCTGATAGATAAGGAAGTGGAGTTTCCAATAATTCCGTACGTAGATGGTCATGCCTCTGATCTCACTTTGCCCTTAATGAATTTCTGTAAAGAATTTCAAATAGAACTAATAGCACTATATCCTAATGCCACCCATATAATCCAGCCTTTGAATGTGGCTCTATTCCATCCATCGAAAGAGGCATACAAAAGTACTCTACGAACATGGGGGATTGACAATAATATAGTTGGTGTTAAAAAATCAATGTTCGCTGGTATTTTAAAAAAGGCTCTTAATTCTATTGATGTGACCGAGACAATTAAAAATGGATTCAGGACATGTGGGTTATATCCATTTGAATTGAGTGCAGTTAATTATGATATTTTAAATAAAAAAAAAAGAAAAAGAATCCTAGATCTTCATCTGATCAGTTAGAAAGTCTAAGCAGTACGATGAACAATAAATTATTGCATCTATTGAATTTATTCGGACAAAATGTTATTTCTGCTGAAACTTTACAAACATTCTAGCACAATGAATTTAAAGAGTTGTGGAAAGGTGAAGACAGTAAAAAAGGACTTTTTGAATATTGGAGAGCGTTGAAGAAATTTTGTGGTATTTAGTATACTAATTAGTGCATTGTTCAGCACAGTCCACAATTAGCTCCTTATGCTGTCCAGCTCTAGGTTCCATTTTATTTAACATTGTCCAGTTTTAACTCCCTAACACTCTAAAATTAAGACCTTATAATTTTTTTAATTATAAAGATATTGACTCCATCCTTATTGGAAAATAAAGTCTATACAGCCTACTAAAAGCCTTGATTTACGGATTTATCAAAATTAAAAAAAAAATAACAAAAATAGAGTTATATTTGGTGGATGCTAAAATCCGTCCCAAATTACCCTACTTTACCTTATATAGTGTGAGTGAGAATAGATAAATTCACTATTTCATAGTTTCTTTTAGTTTGCTCAAAAAAGCCTCGTGTTATTGCGAGTGCCCGAGTGCTACATAAAAGAATATAATTTATTGCTCTATTTTGCGACGTGTATGCCAGGCGATCGCGTGCGCGTTCTATTGCGTATTTTCCCTTCGTGCCATCCCAACTCTTTTTTTTGTGTGCTCGTGCCCTTTTAGTGTGTTTTTTTCTTACTATCTGCTTCTCGTCGTGACGATAGTTACTTAGTTAGTGCAAGCGGCGTCGCATACGCTATACGCGGCTGGCGTCCATTTTAATCGTGCGTGCGATTATTGTACAAATTTCTGAAATAAAGCTTCTCTTGTTTTTGTTACTTAATTAATTACAGCTTATATATTTTTCTAAATCAGTGAAACCTTCTTATCCCCAAGATCGTCACAATAATTAATACCTATTAACGTAAAACCCATTAAATTGTGTAACAATTTTCAACAGTTGATAAATATAATGTAAAACATACAATATTGATATATCAATCTTAAATTACTGACAATTAATTTAAAACTCAAAAGTGACTGTTTTAAAGCGGAATATGGAAGATAAACATGTATCGTTTTATTCCTTAAATATCACGAATTAGAATATTAATTATTCGTAATTTTAAAGTGTTATATATTATGTAAATAATTCTATAATTAATCATTTTTAATTTTAGTAACAGGAAAAGCCGCACGAAAAGAGATTTATAATCACATTTTCTGCAATATATTGCCCTTGAATCGAGTAGGTGAAATATCAGTCTTAGTACAAAAAAAAGACACTAAGCATCGCCAATTTATGCTCTTACTTCATAATATAATAGTACCAACATTAGTCCCTAATATTCAAGCTATAGTACTAATTGAAATTATATCGTCACTCTTTTCTCAAGTACCTTAGTACATAAATTAAATATACTTGATTTAGAACCTATTTTAACAATACTTTCCTTTCTCCGTGCAGTTGTTAGTTCTCGTAAACATCAAATATTGTTTTCGATTATTTCATGGTTCGTGATTAAAACACGTGATTAAAAATAATGAAATCCTATCATATTTTTTCATTGATTCAAATGCAATTTAGTAGAACAAATTCTTAATTCATCATGATATAATTTGTATTTAAATAATTTTTATGCACATTGTAACTTTAATTAATCTTCTTTATAAAAATATAAAAATTTAATTTAGTACAAAACTACAATATCAAAATTCATAAGTTGCGGCAATTTTTTTTTATCATAAAATTGGCTAATTTATACATAATAATATAATATATGGAAATTCAACCGAGCGACGTTAGGAGCGAGGTATTTTTTGCTAGTAATAATTATAGTGAAAATGCGACAGTGAAGAAGAAAGATTAAAAATAAAATTTGCGTGATATGCGTGGTCAGCATGTCAAATTTGTGACATATCAATGACGGTTCCGCAGACGATTCACGTCTACACTGTTAGTAGACGTTTATTATATAAGACGGGTCACTTTCGTATCTGCTGTCTATGAGAGTATCGTACGATTCAGGGAGATTGCCTAGCAGCACTAAAGCGATTATATCGTCAGATGAATCTTGACCGAGTTTTGACAACTTCTTGATGTAATTTAGAATATTTGTAACATGTTCCTCCATTTTACCATTTTCTTCTAGTATTGTGCAGAATATACGTTTATATAAAAATAACTTACTGCAAAGAGTCGACTTTTGATGATAATCCTTTAGAGCATTTCATTGCTCATGCGCTATATTCTCATTCTTTATGTGCCTTAATTGATTATCTTAAATTAAAAGACCAATGGTCGCCTTTGCTTTATTATTTTTTCCGGTCCAATCGTCTTCTATACCAGCGGGCTTGGGTTCTTTTAGCACCGACAAAAGTTCTTTATCTACAGAAGCTTTACCTTATAACTCCATGTTTTATAATTTTCACTATTAAGCTTTTGCACACCGTAACGAACATGATCTGACATTTTTATAATTCTTTTATTTTTTTCACTTTTCAAGAGCCACTGATAAAACTTTACTTTTTCACTGTATTAATTAACTTTATGCGTTGTTTATGCATACACTTTTGAACTGGGCTCAGAACCTGTTGGATTTATAATTTGTGTTTGAAATAAATAAGATTAATTTATATGACAATAAACTTTATTAATACAAATATAATCACAAACTTATGACATCAAACAAAGGAGTAAAAGTTAATATAAGTAAACATTTTAACATGAAATGAAATATAATATACAATTAAATGAAAATCAATTCAAACCTTTTTAAACCGTTCTTTATACGTATAACGCACTGCTTGGTTTCTTGATGAGAAGTGAAGCGTGCCCGTTAAAATGCAATATAAACTTCTGCTGCTACATGGACGAATGTCCGAACTATACGCGCGAAGCCCCTCCATGTCTACACGCACAAAGAGAAATCTGCTAGAGTGGAGAAGACAAAACACACGATACACGCAACTTACAGTGTCTTAGGTAAATTTATGGCAAATGCGCCTCAGCTCGTTTTCGCCACGATATGTTATACCTTTATTTCAATGTAATTGATTGCCCTGAAAATTTATTGATTAATTACATATTTTTATTTCTAACAAATATATTTTTTTGGTGATAAAAATCGTTCAAGTAATAAAACAAATAATAATAAAATCTTTTGGGGGGCAATGAACATATGTAACTTTTTATCCTCTTTGAATAAGTTGTACAGTGGCTTTAGTCACTAAGTTTTTAAGTTCCTCGACTATCACACTAATTTTGCCAAGTTCAAACCTGATGTTCCACCTTTTTTTTCTTTTTTCGTTTTCTTTATTTTTATTATTAATTTTCAAAATATTTGTAAAATCTTTTTTGTTTTTTAACAAAAGGACTTTTTCTAAATTTATATAAATGTTTAACACTTTTAACTTATTTAATGTATTGAGCCTGAGCTAAAGTCTAAAAAAAAATAAAATTTAAATGTAATGATGAATTTTTTTCTTATTATATTAATTGATAAAAGATTTTTTCATCTTAAATGTATACATGTATATATATATATATATATATATATATATATATATATATATATATATATATATACATTAAATATACGGCTTTGATCCATGAATAATTTCAAAAGATCTCATCTAATGGTTAAAATCCTTTCCTCTTGTCGATGAATTAATTCTTCCTATTTTTGAAGTTCATGCAGGATTTCTCAGCCAATCTTCAACCAATTAACTTCGAAATTTGCAGAGATCATTAATTTATATATCTTTACTAGTTTACTGACCTGAAATTTTGATAAGACGAGCTCGAGTGAATGTTAAGCAAAATTTCTTACATAAAATTAAAAAAAACATATTTTTTCTTATATTTTTAACTTTTTTCAAACCAAACGATTTTAATTCATTTTTTTTTAAAAAAATGGAACAATAAACTTGTGAAAGTATATAAATTGAAGATCTCTGCGAATTTTAAAGTCAATTTGTTAAAAATTGGCTTAGAAATTCTACGGCGACTGAGAAAATAGACAAAATTAATTCATCGACAAAAGGAAAGGATTTTAACTATTCGATTAGGTTTTTTGAAATCATTGGATGAAAGTCTTATATTTAATATATATTTTAAATAAAATAAAGTTTCAACTATCAATATCATTAAAAAAAATGTATGATTACATTTAAAATTAATTTTTTTCAGACTTGAACTCATGCCTTATACCTTAATAAAAATAGAAAAAAATATGATAATTCTCTTTAAAGAACGTAATAATTTTCAATTTTAAGTGAACAAAATTTTGACTAAACTTTAAATACTTGAGTTATTTTTGTCCGTTAAAAAGTAACATTTTCTAAGTGCATGATAACATTTTTTTTGATCTCTAAGAAATAACATTTCGTTTTGATATTTTCAAAATTTAAAAGACAAGAAATCTCTATTTTTCAAAAATCACATAAACGGTTTTGAAATTGACATTACTCAGAAATTAAAAATTTAGGAAAAATTGAAAATTCTTTTAGAAAAATAACTATCTTGCATCTTATCTGACTGCTTGTTCTGAACTACTTTTTTGTAATAAAATAATTTTGAAAAATTTAAGATGTCTTTCATGCAAATTAAATAATGAATAATATATTAAGAATATATAACATGAAATCATATAATCTAAAAAACAAAGTGGTTTTTAGGGCTTCTGGTGAGGGTTTCCACTAAGCAAAAAACCTAACGCACTGCTAGCGGTACCGCTACATTATACACCTTTTTCTGTACGTTTATCAAGTAGAAATAATTTTAAAATGTTTTTAATATATTCAAACATAAATATTCATACTACACTCTTAAAAATACAGGGTGACCCATTTTAAATGCCCCACCCAAATATTACAAATAAAAAGCATTTCTGAGAAAAACTTTTTAAACAAAAGTTGTAAGGTTTGGGAGGGGGCATCTTTTGGTGACCATGACCATGACCATGATCATCATGGTCAGCATAAGTCAAGTTAATTTTTTTAAATAGGAACTCCTAACTTTGACTCCGGAAATAGAAAGAGCGGAAAATTTTACGTCCAAGTATGTTCTTCACCATGACCATGACCATGACTATTATTATCATGGTCAGCATTGGTCAAATAAATTTTTTCAAATAAAAACGCGTAATTTTGACTTTGGGAATGGAAAATGTGGAAAATTTTACGTCCAAGTATAACCTTGACTAACAAGGAGAGTATCACATGTGCGGGTCACAGATTTGTCTGAAACTGCGAGAAATAGTTGATCTTACCTAAAAAACATGTTTCCTAAAAGTCTAGAGTCTACCGCTCAATATTTCGCTAGTTACAGGTAATCAAAGAAAATCACTAAAAAAGTTACTAGATTTTCAAACACTTACAGTTCTTTAGCATTGATAGCTAGAAGCTTGAAACTTATTTTAAATGAAAGCTGAGCTCAAATCCTTTCAAAAAAGCACCTGCAGTATGTCAAAATATTATTTTTTCCCAAAGTTATAGCGTAATAAAGATTTGACCTTAATTTTCCTGTTTGAACATTAATAAAAATATAGCTAAAATAAAAGCTAAAATTCGGTCCAATATTTGTTACGCTATAACTTTGGGAAAAATAATATTTTGACATACTGCAGGTGCTTTTTTGAAAGGATTTGGGCTCAGCTTTCATTTAAAATAAGTTTTAAGCTTCTATCTGTCAATGCTAAAGAACTGTAAGTGTTTGAAAATCTAGTAACTTTTTTAGTGATTTTCTTTAATTACTTGTAACTAGTGAAATATTGAGCGTTAGACTCTATACTTTTGGGAAACATGTTTTTTAGGTAAGATCAATTATTTCTCGCAGTTTTAGACAAATCTAGAGTGACCCGCACATGTGATACTCTCCTTGTAAGACCATTGTCATGACTATCATGGTCAGTATGGATCAAGTTGATTATCTCTAATAGGAAAGCCTAGCTTAGACCCCGTAAAAGAGCGGTATCTTATACGTCCATATATGACCTTGACCGTGACCTTAAAAGTCATTCACGGACAAATCTAATTTTCAATCGGGAGCGCCTAATTTTGATCTCATAAATGAAAGATAATAAACTAAAGTTAATCTAAACCTAAATTAATAATGTCAATTGGCTGCCAAGTTATTTTGTTAATATTTGTATAAACTAATAGTTGGTAACTCTACGATATTTCAACGACAAGTTTTGCACACTCGTTTCTCTACCTGAAAAACTAATTCCCTAAATATTTCAGTTCATTATTCATTATAATTGGGGATTTAAAAAAAATACTATGTATAAAGTAGCTCTGACTTCTAGAGAAAATATGATTCAACGAATCATTAATGTTTGCCAAAATATACCAAAGCATGTGCTTTTATCTACTGTCCGAAGCTTTCAAAGAAGAGTCGAACTACGCATTAATAATAATGGAGGTATTTTTGAACATATAATTAGATAAAAGTTAAATTGGTAATGCTATTATCTACTGGGCCAAGAGACTCCAGGTCTTGCCTTAACCAGCTGGGCTAGGATTCTTGCTTTAATCGGTCAGAATCATCTCGGTCTTGCCTTAACCAGCCGGGATAGGATTCTTGCCATAATCGGCCAGAATCCTCTTGGTCTTGACTTTATCAGTTATGCCAATATTCCCTCATTAAAAAATCATCTTGAACCATGCTAACCATCGTGGTCATGGTCATGCTTGAGGACATACTTTGACGTAAAATTTTCCACTTTTTTTATTTCCGGGGTCAAAATTACGGGTTTTCATTTTAAAAAATCGATTTGACCAATGCTGACCATCATGATCATGGTCATGGTCATGGTTAAGGACATAATTGGACGTAAAGTTTTCCGCTTTTTCTATTTCCGGAGTCGAATATAGGGGTTCCCGTTTGAAAAAAATTAACTTGACCCATGCTGACCATGATGATAATGGTCATGATCATGGTCATGGTTATGGTTAAGAACATACTTGGACGTAAAATTTGACGCTCTTTTCATTTTCGAAGTCAAAGTTAAGGGTTCTTAGTTGAAAAAATTAACTTAACACATGCTGAACATGATGATCATGATCAAGATTATGGTTATGGTCATGGTTAAGGACATAATTGGACGTAAAATTTTTCGCTCTTACCATTTCCAGGGTAAAAATTAGGGGTTCCCATTTGAAAAAATTGATTTGACCAATGCTGACCACGATGATCATGGTCATGGTCATAATTAAGGACATACTTAGACGTTAAATTTTTGCTCTTACCATTTTCGGGGTCAAAATTAGGGATTCTCATTTGAAAAGATCGATTAGATTAATGCTGACCATGGTGATCATGGTCATGCTCATCGTCATGGTCATGGCTAAGGACATATGTCGTTGTAAAATTTTCCGTTTTTTTCATTTCTGGAGTCAAAGTTTGAGATTTCCATTTGAAAAAATTAACTTGACCCATACTGACCGTGATGATCATGGTCATGGTCATGGTCATGGTCACCAGAAGATGACTTCTCCCAAACCTTACAACATTTGTCTTAAGAGCAGGCCGGGGCAGATTCGATACGACCGAGAATCGAAAATCCGTTGTTTAATTTTCTCCTACTATACGTAATGGAATGCATTAAAATTTTAAATATTAGTGTATGGAGGCGCTGAGGTCGCGTCAGAGAAATATGTGATATAATTTTTTACACAACAATTTACAATTTACTGAGACAATAATTTATCTCTAATGTTGTTAATGACTCTAGTCATATATATGTAGAATAATAATTGATGCTAATCTTGCTTGCAAAGTCTAACAAGGAGAGTGTTTCACCTTCGGGTCACCGATTGGGCTCAAATTTGGGGAATGTTTTCTAGATGCAGAAATATGAAGAAAGCCAAAATTTTAGAGGCCAACGCTCAAAATTTCTCTAGTTACAGGCCATTGAAGAAAATCACGAAACAAGTTACTAGATTTTCAAACGCTTATAGTTCCACAGCATTGTTAGCTAGAAGCTTGTACCTTTTTTTAAATGAAAGCTAAGCTCAAATCCTTTCGAAATAGCACCTATAGTATCTCAAAATATTATTTTTTTCCAAAGTTAGAGCGCAATGAAGATTTGACCTTAATTTTCTGTTTAAAACATTAATTAATAATAAAAGCTGAAATTAGGTCTAATCTTCATTGCGCTCTAACTTTGGGAAAAAATAATATTTTGGAATGCCTTAGGTGCTACTTCGAAAGAATTTGAGCTCAGCTTTCATTTAAAAAAGGTATAAGCTTTTAGCTAACAATGCTGAGGAACTATAAGCATTTGAAAATCTAGTAACTTTTTTCGTGAATTTCTTCAATGGCCTATAACTAAAGAAATTTTGAGCGTTGGCCTCTAAAATTTTAACTTTCTCCATGTTCCTGCATCCAGAAAACATTTCCCAAATTTGAGCCCAATCGGTGACCCGAAGGTGAAACACTCTCCTTGTAAGATATTGTTGTAAAGTAAAAATGCAGCGCGAGATAGAGCCGATGTATTCATCATTCTTCAGTATTACTTTCTCTGTCGCACTAAAGAAAAATACACATGTTTACATCAGCTCTATCACGCGCAGCATTTTACGCTTAACAAAAATATTTTAGACTATTCAAACAAAATTAGCACCAGTAATTATTCTACATATATATGACAAGAGTTATTGACGACATTAGAAGTATATTATTGTCGTAGTAAATTGTATAAAAAATATTTTATATTCTTCTCTCACTTGCAGAGCCACCAAGCGGAAAATAGTTCTGACCTCCTCTTAATAATAGTACTAGCAAAAATTACCTCGCTCCTAACGTGGCTCAATTGCATTTTCATATATTATATTATAATATATAAATTTGCTAATTTCCTTGACAATAGTATTTCAATATAAAACATGTATTTAATTTTTTTTCGAACTTTAAAAATTGAAATCATAGATATGTTGTTCGTTGTACCAAGTTTAACAATCATTTGTTAATCACTGATAAAATAATATTATCTATATGTATATAAAATAAGTTTCCTTTTATCGAATCATATTGTATGTATAAATATAAAATACTACATTTAATATGAGATTTTGTTATGTGTTAACACTTAAAAAACTAGTATTAAATTATAATTTATAATTAATTGTTTCCATTTAAATTTATTTTACATTCATTTCTAAAAATGTGTATTTCAATCGATAAGGATCTGCAAAATTTTAGGTAAATGTATGAATATAGAAATAAATTAAGCAAACTATTAGTGTTTCAGAAAACAGAAATAAAACCATTAATTAAATATATATTCTTAATTCCACAAACACACGCACAAACACACATACACACACACGAACAAACTCAAACCAACTTTTACTCAATTTATCAACATGAGCTTCTTCACTGCAATGAAGATATACTTAGTGGCACAGATAAATCCACAAACACACAAAAAACATACACATACTAAAAATAATGAAAAACAACTAACTTCTTAGCTGACACGAACATTTTCACTAAAACAAAATCGTACAGGCACACAACATATAGACACTCTTATCAACACATACACTTATAGACACAGACAAACCAACCAATATGCACACTAAAACATACACAGCGGCACGAATACAATATGACCCACTTTTAAACTAGCGTTGACATTTCACTAATACACATACGCACACATATACACGCATAGAAATACAAATACATATCATACACACACACCACAAACTTAAACACACTTACATAATTCATAAAAATAAACACACACTTACATAATACATACACACATGAATGCACGCATATACACACGCGCACGAATGCACGAATACATACACGCATGAACGCACAAACACATTAACATAGACACACACACACTCACACACACACACACACACACACCCAAATATACATGCGTGCATATACAGACACATACACCGTAAATCACACTGAAAACCTCACTAAAGCACAGAGAAATATACTGACACACACACACACACACACATACACACACACACACAGACACATATACAAAAGACTCATGATAGAATTTACACACCTATCGTAATCCACATACTTGTCAACACACACACATAGCGATACATAGGCTACTACCAAAACCAAAATGAAAACACATACATACTAACTTATAAACAGGCACTAAACAAACATAAACTTTTACGATGCTACGAACACATATCGATTGACGAAGACAAACCCACTTACACTCACAAGAACATACATCTAGAGCTACAAATACCATACAAGACACTTTTCAACCGAGATGAACACTTTATCGTTACACACTCCTACAGCATACATTTACAAACATATACATGAACGAACATACACATACATATAATCACACAAACATACATCTACACACACGTACATACACTCTCATACCGGCGCTTAAACACACACACATACACATATACACACACACACCAATTGATACGCAATTCCCCAACATAAACTTTTTTACTGCCATAGAAATATACTTAAGGGCATGACTCAGCTTACTACCTTCTAAAATAATTCATTAATATTTTAATTCCAAGTTCACAAGTAAACGGTACGTTGGATCGAGTTCTTTCACTACAGTAAAAAAATTTGTAATATTAAACTTAAGTGCTAACGACTTACAGAATTTACCAAAACACTGTACATAAAAAGTTATTAACAATTTTTCGGTATATAGTATTTTGAGGTTAGGTTTATCGAGCTTAATATCTAATTTCCATTCCAAGCTTGTAAAAAAATAACAAGTCCAAATGAATTTTTATTTTAACAAAAATTATTGTATTAACATAGCTTTAGTGCGGACAAGTCATTACAATTGTTTAAATTACAAATTTAAAAAGATATCAATAGAATAATAAAAGCAAAAATTGTGTCCAGCAGCTCCGACATCCCGTTAAGACACCGACAAACCCACAACACACATAAAAACATACACATACGTAACAATAATAAAATAATACGACTCACTTTTAGCTGACACAAAAATTTTGTGGAGTACACTATCATACAGGTGCACTACATATAGCGCCCTTATTAACATATATGCTTATAGACAATGACGAACCAACTGATGCGTATACAGAAACATACACAGCGGCATGAATACAAAATGACACACTTTTTAAATGACGTAAACACTTTCACTTATACATATACACACAATATATACGCACACAAAAAAATACACAGTGGCATGAATACCAAATGGCACACTTTTTAACTGACATGAACACTTTTACTAATACGCATGCATACGATATATATGCACACACATACACGCACGTACATACACACACACATACCATACATACACACTCATTCATACACACTCACATAATACATAGACAAACAAATACACACAAACTAACATAATATAAACATACACAAATACATACAAATATACCCATACTAACATAATATATACATACACAAATACACATATATACACGCGCGCACACACGCACATACGCACACGCATGCACGCACACACACAAACACAAACACGTACACACACACATGCCAACTTATACGCAATTTACGAACATAAACTTCTTGACTGCTATAAACATATACTTACGGACACCCACAAACACATCAACACATAAAAACATACACGTATGTGATAATAATACAAAACAACTCACTTTTTAGCTGACATGAACATACACATACACGTCTACGCTTAAACTTACACACACGCACACACACACACTCAAATATACATGCGTGCATATACAGACACATACACCGTAAATCACACTAAAAACCTCACTAAAGCACAGAGAAATATACTGACACACACACACACACACACACACACACACACACACACACACACACACATACACACACACACACACACACACAGACACATATACAAAAGACTCATGATAGAATTTACACACCTATCGTAATCCACATACTTGTCAACACACACACATAGCAATACATAGGCTACTACCAAAACCAAAATGAAAACACATGCATACTAACTTATAAACAGGCACTAAACAAACATAAACTTTTACGATGCTACGAACACATATCGATTGACGAAGACAAACCCACTTACACTCACAAGAACATACATCTAGAGCTACAAATACCATACAAGACACTTTTCAACCGAGATGAACACTTTATCGTTACACACTCCTACAGCATACATTTACAAACACATACATGAACGAACATACTCATACATATACAGACGCAAACATACATCAACACACACGTGTAAACAAAGACAAACATTCATATCACATCCATACTGATATTCATCTTGCACATTATATCCAAGAGTGATTGAACTCCGTACGCATCATATGTCAAGTCTTTTACCTCGAGACTGCGATAGCAAACAATAACGTTATACATTCGCGAGAATGCGAACACACGAGAATGCGACGCATTAGAGGCGATCGAACTCTAAACTGCATCACATGCAAAATTCAATCCATCTTTTCCCCGAAACTATAAGAGTGTCAATAATAGCATACATACGAAAGAATGCAACTGTCTTTTACCATAGTATAAAAACCCAAGAGTCTTAAGCTCGCAAGCTTAATTTCATATTTACCGCTTAAGGCTACGCTTCGCCTGAAATTATCGTACTGAAGGTTAAGAAGAAGAAATAAAGATAAGTTCAATTCAACATATATATATATATATATATATATATATATACATATTCTTTTATTCTTGGATACCTATCCTAAAGAACCAACGTCCTAAATGACAAAAATAAGTTACATCAGCAATTAAAAATTCATAAAAATAATGAATCAAGTTTATTAAATAAAGTTTAATAAATTAAACGTTACAAATTAACAAATTCAGTTCTAAGGGTTAACATAAATTGGTGGCAGCGTAAGAGGATAGTGAAGCCAAGTGATAAAAAGTGATTAAATAAAACTCCGATTTCTTAAAATATTTTCTTTCAATAGAAAACAGAGAGTTTTAAAAATCATGGAAACTTATCTTTAATCTGGTGACAATAGCCCACACTCTCAGGAGTTGACCAGCAGTAGTTGAAGGGTTCATCAAGCTACGGCTGCATCCCCAGGGATAAAGAGAGGATCATCTCTACAATAAAAGAGGACTTCTGCACCGCCAGCGGTTAAAGAGACGCAGCCAACCAGATCTTCGAAAAAAATTCATCTCTTAAAACCTTAAAGTAAGTCGTACAATAATTTTAAGCACACAGCGGGACAAGCCGAAAAATAAAGGTGTGTCTAACTTTATATAACATTAATTTTATTTATAACTTATCTATAAGACATACAACGTCTCAAGCTGAAGCACACATGCTTGAGAGGTTGACACATAGGAACATCACCCGCATATGTATTGTGATTACCGTGAAGACGATAACGATAGCATAAGATCGGAAAATACTACACGTTCACCTGCATCCCTCTCTGACGTATCTAATAATTTTTACGATACTACCAACGGACTATATAAATTGAAAATAGAATTAAAACCCAGTAAAATGGATAGCTTACTAAAGAAATCCCTCTCTGACGTATCTAATAATTTTTACGATACTACCAACGGACTATATAAATTGAAAATAGAATTAAAACCCAGTAAAATGGATAGCTTACTAAAGAAATTTGAATCCAATCAAGATATAACACAATGTTATCAAGAAGAACAAAATGTAGTGCAGGAATTACAACGGCAAAAAGAAAAAGTTGATGCCTAAGAAAAGCTTGATTTTGTTGACAGAACAATTACAAATATTAGCAACTCAAATGACAGAAAACAAAAATCCACCACCGCTCCCAAGTGGACCACCTGCAGTTAGGGACAACAACCCTAGAATAAATATGCTTCCAGGATTAACACGAGAACATCACCTATTCATACGCCAACTTTTAACAGAAATATGGGAGTATGACGGATCAACAGATGTTAGTGCATTTATTGATCAAATTATTCGCGCATCTAGACAACTTAGCTCTAAGCAAGAAATATCAGCGCTTATACGCAAAGTAATAGCCGTTAAGTTAAAAGAAAAAGCACAAGAAGTAGTTGAGAGAAATCAAGACACTACAGCCGTACAACTTAAAGAATGTTTAAATACACATTTCGGAAAATTGGAACTTGAGTATGACCAATAAGCCAAAATGCGTAATTCTATGCGGTAGAAAACAAATGAAAAGGTAGCAGACTACATACAAAGATATAATAACATAAATCGGCGTATACAGATTTCAATAGATGGCTTAAATGACGATTTTAGAGACATGCATAGAAGTTATGAAAATAAAAACGCAACTTCAAAATTCATAAGAGGATTGTATCCAGAAGGCTTGCGCTTAGCTGTTCAACAAAATTGACGACACACTCTACACATCGCCTATCAACAAGCTTTATACGAAGAAAAGCTCCGGGAAGAAGACGAAGAACTTCGAAACAGAAGTCACAACAAGCATGATAAGAGATCTAGAAGAGATAAATATGAAAAATATTCGAGAGATAAAAGCCATTCTAGATATGACTCTAGCAATCGCGAGAAACATTCGACACCCGATAAAAATTACACACGTGATAGAAGTTTTTCGCGTGATCGACAAGAAAGTTATCGATCGGATAAAAAGGAAAGTAAACCTACATGCTCTCATTGTAATACATACGGCCATGATAAAGAATATTGTTTCAAACATCAAAATGCGCAAAAAGTAAATTTTCGCTTCAATGCCTCAAAGAGCAAAACGTATCTAGAGGATTCGGCGTCATAGTCGAAGACTCCACCCAACCGTCAGAACTATTGGGAGGATCAGGATTGCAAGACGCTATCTTTCCAACAGATGGAAAACACTGGCATCTTTGGATGCGACCCTCAGGAACAGGAGGAAAATTATTAAAATTCCTAGTAGACACAGAAGCAGGTATAACATTCATTAAGGACGAAGTATTGGATCTTAATACTTGTAACCCTATAAAATACCGACCAGAAGAAAGACAAACAATACAGATAGTCAACAGAAATCACACAATGCTGGGTGAATGCAAATTGAATGTTTTTGGAAAAGATTTTATACATCACGTTTTAAGCAATAAAATACTCCTCGATGCGGATGGGCTGTTGGGCCGAGGATGGGTACAACATTATAAAGCATTGATAGATACAGAAAAACAAAACATAAGAATTTTCGATGCCGAAAATAAAGCTTTGCAATTTACATTTAATGAAAAACCTGTTTATATAAATCAAGGGGTCAATCTTATAAAAATAGATATAGATATACCAGATGGAGAATACATAATAACCGATCCAAAGGATATAATAACACCAGCAATATATACAGTACGAAATAAAGCTACAACGCTTAACATCGTTAATGAATCGGAAAAAGAAATAAAAGTAAATACTGAGATAGAGATAGAAGAATTTCAAGAACAGAAACAAAATATTTATGAAACAATTCTACTACAGGAACAAGTATTTAACAAACAAACATTTATGACAGAAAAGTATCATCGTGACAAACTTATTATAGACAATACGCGTACATTACATTTACCGAGAGAACAGGCATTAGCAATATAAACATTAGTTAAAGAGTATAATCATATCTTTCAACTAGAAGGAGATAATGCACCATCACTCAAGAATATGTATCACCGTATAGATTTAACAATAAATCAACCAGTTGTTTCAAAATTATATCGGCAGCTATTATCGTTACATAAGGAAATAGACAGGCAAATAGAAAAATTTGAAAACGAAGGTATTATAACAAAGTCAAATTTGCCTTTTGTATCACCTGTTTGGTGTGTTCCAAAGAAAATGGATGCTTCAGGAATACAAAAATATAGAGTCGTAATAGACTTCAGAAAATTAAATGAATATACACTCCAAGACAACTGCCTATTGCCGTCAATAAATGAGATCTTTGATCAGTTGGGAGGTATGGAATACTTTTCTGCATTTGACTTAGCCTCAGGTTTTTATCAAGTACCGGTTTTACCAGAACACAGAGAGCGTACTGCATTTTCTACTCATAAAGGGCATTGAGAATTTAAACAAATGCCAATGGGCCTTGAAAACGCACCTGCTACATTTCAAAGGATAATGAATTTAAAATTACAAGGATTAATAGGCACTATATGTTTCGAATATTTAGATGACATTATAGTATACTCAAAAACCTTTGAAGAACATTTAAAGAACTTACAGATATTATTTGATCGACTTAGAATTGCAGGCTTAAAACTGCATCCCGATAAATGCGAATATGTAAAACCAGCACTTGAATATTTATCTCACCACAGAGAAAGGAGTACATCCTAACCCAAATAAATTAGAATGTATAAGAAATTATAAACAACCTTCCAATCAGAAGGAAATCAGACAATTTCTAGGATTATGTGGATATTATAGAAAATTTATTAAAAATTACGGTAAAATCACAGCACCTCTTAACAAATTAATGAGTAAAAATGTCACTTTTAGCTTCAATGATAAATGCAATAAGGCTTTTGAAATATTAAAGGAGAAATTAACATCATCGCCTATATTAAAATATCCTAATTTGGAAGAAATGTTCATCTAACCACAGATGCAAGTAACGAAGGATTCGGTGCAATTCTTAGTCAAGGTGATTACAAGAAAGGAAAAGATTTACCATGCTCCTATGCTTCAAGAACACTCAATCAAGCTGAAAAGAATTATTCAACCACCGAAAAGGAATTATTAGCAGTAGTATGGGCAATGCGACATTTTAGACATTTTTTATATGGAAAACCTTTTATTTTAATAACAGATCATGCACCATTAGCACGTCTTATAAAATCAAGATCACCAGAAATTGGATCTAGAATTTTTCAACTTTTGTTAAAAATCACAGACTTCCAACCTATAGTGGAATATAAAAAGGGCAAATAGAACACTAATGCCGATGGTCTTAGCCGAGCATTTGTTGCTAAAAGAGAAAATCCACGAATAAAGTACATTAATGCTATAGATGGTGATATAATATATAACAATACTGATAAACAAGACATAAAACAAGTTTTAAAAAAAATACTGTCTAAATACACAGAGGGACAAATATTGGAACTCAGAGGTTTTAACAGAAAGAAATTCTTCGATGCTACAGACCATTTAAGAACTATAGCAGCCAAAAAAGGTATAAAGGAGATAACACTTGTATACTTTCGCACAGAAAAGGAACCTAAATATGGAAAGATAGAAATAAAACAAGCATGTAAAGGAGACATTATACTAACTCCAAATGAAGAATTAATACGATCGCCAATAAATTATTTACGTAGTCATTACCCTAATTATAAAGGAGAAATTATAGAATTAAGAAATTTTGACGACGCTTCGGCTCAAGATTTATCATCAGAACTTGCTCGTTTTCCAAGAAGAATACGAATTAAGAGTCTAGCACAGACTCAAGTGGATTGTGAAAAGACTAGAAAAACATTAATAGCAAGAGTCCATAGCGAAGCTCATTGAGCTTATGATAAAACTATGTTCCAGCTGCGTAAATATTATTGGGAAACCAAAGCAGAAGAGGTTAGAAATTGGATCGACCTGCGAATATTGTCCAAAAATAAATTTCAACAGCAGATTTAAGGCTCCAGGCACTATCATAAACGCGCCAAAAGAAATCAACGAATTATGGAATATAGATCATGCTGAAGAAAAGGGAATGAAATTACTTTTTATTATAGAAGCACTTCCACGATATGCTAAAGTTTATCAATTGAAAAATCTAGATCAAACTACACAATCTATGGAAGATTTAATGAATGGGGAACACCAAAGAAAATAATAGGTGACAACGCAGCCACGTTTACACTAAGGGCGTTTCAAAATTTATTAGAAAAACATAAAATAGAATATATACCAACAACTCCAATCCATCCACAATCAAACGGTAAACTAGAAAGGCTTATAGGGACCTTAAAGAAAAGAATAATTGGATCAATCTCAAACAATAAAAGCTTTTACCCAATCATTACTGCTTATAATAGAACAATACACCCTACTACAAAATATATACCTTATGAATTATTCTTTGGACGAATCTTACCTAAAGAAAATTGGAACCATGATAAGTAAAACTTACTAAATAAACGACTGGAAGAAAATACAAAGAAAGCAAAAGAAGCAAGAGAAAATATACAAAGACAAAAAGAAATGAATAAGAACACAATAGATAACAGACAAACTTCAAGAATCAACTCACAACCAGAAGGTAGGGTAAATTTTAGAACATCGCGCGGATTTAAAGGGCCAGCAACAATTCTCACAGTCAATAATGAAAGTCATACCGCCCAGCTTTTATTTAAAACTAAAATTCTCAGGCGACGTTTTAATGAGATCACGCTTATCTCGAATCTCTTCTTTGTTACAGATGAAGGTGATAATCATATTTACAGTCATGTTGATTGATACATTTCATCACTGCAAAGCAGACATAGAAATTACACCAGCTAATATACCAGTATTACAGAAAAATTACGGAACTGCTTATGTGTTCGAAGATACTTGGACTATTGTTAACTACATAAATCTTACATCCCTTATACAAAATAAAATAGACATGCAAAACAGATTAATAAGAATCAAAGAAGTATGTAATAATGTTCACTGTACTGCAAAAGATTTCATAATGCATCAAGGAAAACGTCTAAATGAACTATTCGCAAGATTATCTTTATTTTTACATTCAGAGCGCAACAGAAAAAAGAGAGGATTATTCAACTTTGTAGGAACAGCCAGAAAATTCTTATTTGGTACCTTAAACTCTGATGATGCCGATTCTATAAATCAAGAGATAGACAAGCTATATAAACATACAGAAGACTCGCTAGTAGCAATTAAAAATCAAACATTGTATATGAAAGAGACCTTTAATTCATTTACAAAAGAATTCTATATATTTAAAGAAAATGAAGATAAATTAATAAACTAGAGTCTTGAAATATCAACAATGCCTAACAATTATCAAGGTAATCAAATTGTATTACTTAGTCTGCAAGAAATTGATGCATCGCTAGAGGAGTATGAGGCTTATATAACAGACCTATTCAATTCTATAAATATAGCAAAAAAAAAAATATTATCACCTTGTGAGCGCCCGAGTATGTACGGCCCTGAAACCGTACGATACTGGAAGATGCACGCGCAAACACCCAGAAAGACTAAAGTGGTTGAACATGCAAGCGCGCGTATGTACCTATACGCGCTTGCATGTGTAAGTACCGCTGAGAGTACACGGCGGCTCTCCCTCTCTTCTACTAACTAGGAGAGTGTCACACCTCCGGATCACGGATTTTGCTCATACATCGGGATAAGTTTTCAGATGATAAAATATGGAAAAAGCTAAAGTTACAGTCACAAATACTCAATATTTCCCTAGTTACAGGCAATTAAAGAAAATCACTAAAAAAGTTACTAGATTTTTAATCGCATATAGTTCTTTAGCGTCGATAGCTACAAGCTTGAAACTTTTTTTGAATGAAAGCTGAGCTCAAATCCTTTCGAAATAGTAGTTATAGCATATCAAAATATTATTTTTTCCCAAAGTTAGAGCATGATAAACATTGGACCTGATTTTTCTTTTAAAAACATTAATTAATAATAAAAGCTGAAATTGGGTCCAATCTTTATTACGCTCTAACTTTGGGAAAAAATAATATTTTGATATGCTGTAACTACTGTTTTGAAAGGATTTGAGCTTAACTTTAATTTAAAAAAAGTTTCAAGCTTCTAGCTATCAATGCTAAAGAACTATATGCGTTTAAAAATCTAGTAATTTTTTTAGTGATTTTCTTCAATTGCCTATAACTAGGGAAATATTAAGTGTTTGTGACTATAACTTTAGCTTTTTCCATATTCTGTCATCTGAAAACTTATCCCGATGTATGAGCAAAATCCGTGATCCGGAGGTGTGACACTCTCCTAGTAAGTCAGAAGAGTGGGAGAAAGACTGAAGAGAGCTGTTGCAAGCAGTGCGAAGAGCTCGTGACTCTCGTCACTCTTGGATCAGCTCTCTTGGTGTAAAGACACGCTTGCTGGTAGCAGAAGTGGCAAATAACCTGACGCGTGCTACAAGCAAGTATTTCTTCATTTAAGCATTAGATTATTATTAGTTTTTACATTGTAAATTGATTTAATTAAATTATCAATAAAGAGCTCCTCCAAGATAAACCCGCATCCTATTAACCCGGTGTAAAGCCCCGAATATTAAGGCATTTGGTCCTTAATAATAACGGGCTTTTCACATAACAAACCTAAATAGTACTAACAAATATATCTTAAAAGTCAGCTATAGCTAGGCAAGGCGTCCTAGCTATAAACGACTTTAACAATAATAAAAGGAAATACAGGGTCCGCAATAGCTAGGCATGGTGCACTAGCTATTTAACGATCCTTTAACGCATTATAAGGAAAGAATCATTTAAATAAATAGTGAATTAATCGGGGAATAGGGAGGAAGGTTACATTGGCGCCCACTGGTTCTCAACCGTCGTTGAGAAAACCCACGCGAGAATGAGTCGTGTGTTAACACTAATATTAAATAATAAAATTTTTAACAAATAATAATAAAACAAAAAATAAAAATGAAAAATAAAATTATAAAAAATAATAGAATAAAAATAATAAAACAATAAAAAATCAAATAAAGGCATGAATATGCACAAAAAATGGTATAGAAAATACCAGAAATATATTATAAGAAAATAAAAATGATAATGTAAAAGAATTTCTTTTGTTCGAAGAAAGGCTAAAATAATTTGACCAAATTTTTGTTTTAAATGTAAAATTCTCGAACATATTATCCGTTAATGATAAAAGAAAGAGACTTGAAGGTCGCGCAGAAAAGCAAGAAGATTAGTGTTACAATGTACACAACTGAAATTCTTTAAGAATCTTTTGCTATATATGCGCAAAACTTAAGTCTAAACGCGAATATTATAAAAGAAGATATACAGTAAAGTCAAAAGGTCGAAAGCTAGTTAGAGACAAAAGGAATTCTTGAAAAAATATTCTCAAAGCGAATGAGAAATAAATATTATAATAAAATAAAATATGCGTTGTTAAATAATAGCGAATTAGAATAAATTAATTTAAAAAATCAAAATAAATTAATAGAATTATATAAATTTATAAATGAGATTATAATAAAGCAAATGTAAACGAAATTAAAACTAAAATATTTCGTTTTAAATAATTTAAATAATTTACACTAACAGATAATAAATGAAAAATTCATTAATAATTATTATTGATCAGAAATTATAAGAAATTAGAAATATTTAAATTTTAATTTCGTAAATAATAATTACGTAAATATTGTAATTGCGAATGAAAATAAAAATCAAGATGGCGAAAAGAAGATCAGAGATACTGATGCAAGAATTAGATAATCTTGATGAGACCATAGAGGAAGATGTTAATACAAAGCAAAACGAATGGATGAAAGCTGTGTCATATGAACTGACATTGTTGTTTAATAAACAACAAGAGTTGGATGAAAAAATTATCTCAGCTAGTCCAGACAAATCCATAAACTTAAATTTAGAAAAAATCGCGGATGTGGAAACAATAAATATAAAAGAACAGCTAAATGAATTATCTAATAAAATAGAAAGTTTATCAAAAGATAACAACGTGATGAAAAATCTATTAAATAAATATAAAGCAGAAAATACTGCTTTAACAAATAAAAATCACGCGTTAAATGAAGAACTTATTAAATTAAAAAAGACAATAAAGGATGATGAAGCCATTAAAATGGTTCGAGACAATTTAACTCAAAAAATAGATGATACTGCTCAAGAGCAAGAAGAAAAAATTAATGAGTTAAAAGAAAAATTAAAAAACAATGGGATTCGAACGCAAGGTTTCGAACCTTATAATAACAAGATAAAAATTCCTTTGCCAAAGTATGAAGGCACTGAGGTTGAAAGGCCTATGAAATTCCTAAATGAATTCGAAAAATATATTGCATTGAAAAAATTAGAAGAGGGAGAAACTCTTGAACTTTTGCATACTGTTCTGCAAAAAGATGCAAATGAGTGGTGGTACATCCATCAAGATGATGTACTGACCTATGAAGGTTTTAAAAATTTATTCCTGGATAGATATTGGAATGAAGATGTCCAAAGAACAACTCGAAGAAAAGTTGAGTTTGGACAATATTATGAGAATGGCAAAATAAGTCGTATGGCTTATGCCACCCAAATATATGGTTTCACCAAAGAGTTCAATCTTCAATATTCTGAAGAAGAATTAGCTGAGAAAATCAGCAAACATTTCAATAGAAATGTTAGGCAAGCCATGCAATTTTCTCAAAAGAGAGATAAAAACACTTTATTTAAAATATTATCAGATTTTGATAATGATGACAGGATTCAAGAGAAAAGAGCAACTAATAGTAATGAATCTCATAGAAGCAATTCAAATCAACAGAAATTCTTTAAGGAAAATGATAATTTAGAGAATAAAGAAAAAGCTCTATATAATCAAAATAATAATAAACAAAAAGCTGTAATGCGGGAAAAATTAAATGCTCCTGTCAGCAACCAAATGACAAAAAGTTATAATGATATGAATGTGTCTCAAATAGATATAGACTCAGTATCACTAGAAAAACTTCATGAAAACTGAATAAAGTTGCACCTAAATTAAAAAATATAAGGGGTAAGGTTGCAACAAATGCTAATACCCCAAAACACAAAAAATTATAAATTCAAAAATATTACCTGAAAAGGGTAAATTAATTAAAACAATCAAAAAACAAAACAGGTTAAATATACATATAAATGCAAAAAGAATAAATGTACACTTTAAAATTCCAAATGTTATTAATGAAAGTAATACAAAACATGGTTTTCAGGAAATGTTAAACATGATTTTGAGGAGAGTACATGAAAAGATACTTTTATACATAGATGGCGAATATGCTAATCTAAAAAATCCTGAGCAAAAGCTCAAATCAAATGAGTATACTCAGGTAAAAAATATTGAATCACATGAGAGCGATAGTGACTTATATTCATGTGCATTCACCTCGAATGAAAATAAAGAAAATTTATTTAATGAGGAAAATAATTATGAGCTCACCAATGATGAGATTCATAAAGGTGAAATAATATCACCAAAACCAGAAATCAAACCAATAGATTTAATTTCTAAAAATAAAAAAGTATCTAGCAATGTATCTGCTCAATTATCAACGTATAAACATGGAACGAAAACTATCAAAAAAGCACCTCTTTATTCTTCAAATGAAAGAATAAAGAAAAACTACAAGTATGGTGGCAAAAATTTATTCGAAAACGCATTAAAATGTTATTTAACTAAAAACTATGAAAAATCTAAGTTATGCAAAAATGAAGATAAAACAACATTGGATAAATCCATAATACTCTATGCATTAATAAGAGATGCACTAAATGAAATTAAAAAAAGTTATGGCCATAGTGGACCAAAGAATAAATATAAAAGAATTTTATGAAAAAGTCACCTCGAAAACAATAAATTATAAATCTAAAAAATTACAAAGGGGGCAATTGAATGATGAAGAAGATAGAAATGAAAAGGAGGAAGACGTAGACGATTGGATAGAAGAATTAAGAAGAAAAACATCAAGTAAGCAAAAAATTAATTTGTATAAAATGAAAAATAATAAAAAATGAAAGTCTTATTATGTTAAAAATGTAATATTTGTTTTAGTTCTTAGTTTAAAATAGAAAAAAAGTAATAATTAGTTAAAACAAAATATAGAATAATAATTTTTGATTATTAATTAAGAAAAAAAATATAATATAAATAAAATAAAATAAAAAATTGAGGTTAAAGTACAGCGTAGATACTTATTTTAAGGTTTAGTTTTATAGAAAAAATAATAAATACATTAATTACTTACGCAATCATAAAAATAAAGTTGAGTTAATGTAAAAACTTTACACACGAAAAAATCTTATTTTATTTTGGGGGGCAAACCTCAACACCAATATAGTTAATAAGTGCGTAATTGGGTGTTTGAGCGCGCATATTTGTTCAAGTCGCGTTAGAGAAAATAAAATCAATTTTTTCCATTAATAAATCTAATTGAAATTCAAAATCTATTTTAATTTGAGGGGCAATGTGAGCGCCCGAGTATGTACGGCCCTGAAACCGTACGATACTGGAAGATGCGCGCGCAAACACCCAAAAAGACCAAAGTGGTTGAACATGCAAGCGCGCGTATGTACCTATACGCGCTTGCATGTGTAAGTACCGCTGAGAGTACACGACGGCTCTCCCTCTCTTCTACTAAGTCAGAAGAGTGGGAGAAAGACTGAAGAGAGCTGTTGCAAGCAGTGCAAAGAGCTTGTGACTCTCGTCACTCTTGGATCAGCTCTCTTGGTGTAAAGACACGCTTGCTGGTAGCAGAAGTGGCGAATGGCCTGACGCGTGCTACAAACAAGTATTTCTTCATTTAAGCATTAGATTATTATTAGTTTTTACATTGTAAATTGATTTAATTAAATTATCAATAAAGAGCTTCTCCAAGATAAACCCGCATCCTATTAACCCGGTGTAAAGCCCCGAATATTAAGGCATTTGGTCCTTAATAATAACGGGCTTTTCACATAACAAACCTAAATAGTACTAACAAATATATCTTAAAAGTCAGCTATAGCTAGGCAAGGCGTCCTAGCTATAAACGACTTTAACAATAATAAAAGGAAATACAGGGTCCGCAATAGCTAGGCATGGTGCACTAGCTATTTAACGATCCTTTAACGCGTTATAAGGAAAGAATCATTTAAATAAATAATAAATTAATCGGGGAATAAGGAGGAAGGTTACAACCTGCATTATTAAAACATGAAATTTTAATAAATGGTCTACAAAGTTTATATAAAAAGCAGCAATACGATAATATGTTAATAACACCGACAATGAAAAATTATTTTTCAATATTACAAGTTATGACGTTTACATCATACATTAAGACAGACGTACTCGTAATAGTTACAAAATATCCCATTATCCACAATAATCCGTACAAAATCCTTAGATACGAACCTTTACCTATCGAAAGACGGTTTGGAAACACGGCAATATTAGACATAACCAATCAATATGTACTAACAACCTATGACATATCAAAATATACGACCTTATCGAGTATAAATATAAACTTGGCAATGCAAAAATATGTAAACTTTAAATTTTACCTAGGCTAATAGACTCATTATCCGCCTGCGATAGAATATTAATAAATGACACGAGTAAATGTAAAGAACATTATTTTTCTTCAACTCATGATTTCGTAAAGCGTATAGAAAATGATAAATTTTATATTGTACCTATAAAAGAAATGTTATTCAGCGAATTTTGTAAAAATTATAAGAAAGATATAACAATATCGCAAGCTAGTATTGTAAAGCTTGATGATAAATGTTTTATATCAAATACTGCATATTATTTACATACTTCGCATGACTCTGCTACATATACAACCACACTTTTAAACTTAACACTTAATAAACTATATGAAGATAATTTGAATATAACTCTTCCTTCATTGGCGTTTTCAGAACATGACCTCGGTAGTCTAAGAAGTCATGCTTACAACCTAGAACAGATACAAGACGAAATTGAAAGACTAAATTACAAAGACGAAATCATTCTTTTATTCCAACTGCAATAGATTATCTTCATTATTCGGGATACGTAGCTCTCTCTATGATTGCTGCCTTTATCGGGTATGAGTTAAACATACACAAAGTAATAATAATAATCAGTTCTTATCTTTGAGCAAGATTAAATTATTTTTGCTGTTGTCACACTAAAGGACTCGAACCTACAGTAACTTACAACCATTGTGCCAACATTACCACCGCTGCAAATGTTTCCTCAATACAACCTTTAGTATCCTCTTCTTATACACCCAAAACTCACCTGTTTCCTCCATAATTTGACAATTTACTGTAATTTTTTCGGGACGAAAAATTTTAAGGAAGGGCGTGTAAACAAAGACAAACATTCATAGCACATCCATACTTATATTCATCTTGCACATTATACTCAAAAGTGATTGAAGTCCATACGCATCATATGTCAAGTCTTTTACCTCGAGACTGCGATAGCAAACAATAACGTTATACATTCGCGAGAATGCGACACACGAGAATGCGACGCATAAGCGGCGATCGAACTCTAAACTGCATCACATGCGAAATTCAATCAATCTTTTCCCCAAAACTATAAAAGTATCAATAATATCATACATAAGAAAGAATGCAACTGTCTTTTACCATAGTATAAAAACCCAAGAGTCTTTAGCTCGCAAGCTCAATTTCATACTTACCGTCCAAGGCTACGCTTCGCCTAAAATTATTGTACTAAAGGTTAAGAAGGAGAAATAAAGATAGGTTTAATTCAACACACACACACACACATATATATATATATATATATATCTTCCTATATTATGTAGACGTAAGCCTCAAAAAATAGCATTCTTGCGTTCTCCCCACTCCTCCCCCCTCCTCCCCCAGCCTCACATTTTTAAATTTGTTTAACGTAAATATAGGTTTTTTTTCAGCCTCTGTGAGATGCCACCCCCCCCCCTCCTCCCCCAGCCTCCCCCAGCCTCTCCCTCCTCCCCCCTCCTCGACCCGCCTCAGACATCGCCTCAACGTTTGTCGCCTCATATTACCTCATAGGTCTCCTTAAAGACTCCTCAGAGACGCCTCAGGTAAGCCTTCGGAATTCCTCGAAACGCCTCAAGTTTGTGAGAGTGATATTTTTTAAAATTTTCAAAAATAACGTTAAAATAGTTACCAACGCATCAGTGCTTCCTCATCCCCTCCTCTTACAACGCCTCAGGGTACGACTCAGAGATGAGGCTTTTTTTTTATGCCTCTTGTCTCGCCTTATACATCGCCTTAGAGACGCCTCAATGTTTCCTCATCCCCTCCTCTTACAACGCCTCAGGGTACGTATGTATACACAAGAATAAGTACATCACAAATTGGGGGGCTGGCGAGCAGGGCGAGCAGGGGGGTACCCCCCTAATATATATATATATATATATATATACATATTCTTTTATTCTTGGATGCTTATCCTAAAGAACCAACGTCCTAAATGACAAAAATAAGTTACATCAGCAATTAAAAATTCATAAAAATTATAAATCAAGTTTATTAAATAAAGTTTAATAAATTAAACTTTACAAATTAGCAAATTCAGTTGTAACGGTTAACACACGTACATACACTGATGCACCGGCGCTTAAACACACACACACACACATACACATACATACACACACACACACACCAATTTATACGCGGTTCCCCAACATAAACTTTTTTCCTGATATAGAAATGTACTTACAGACACCGACAAACCCACAACACACATAAAAACATACACATACGTAACAATAATAAAAAAATACGACTCACATTTTAGCTGACACGAAAATTTTCTGGAGTACACTATCATACAGGTGCACTACATATAGCGCGCTTATTAACATATATACTTATAGACAATGACGAACCAACTAATGCGTATCTAGAAACATACACAGCGGCATGAATACAAAATGATACACTTTTTAAATGACGTAAACACTTTCACTTATACATATACACACAATATATACACACACAGAAAAATACACAGTGGCATGAATACAAAATGACATACTTTTTAACTGACATGAACACTTTTACTAATACGCATGCATACGATATATACGCACACACATACACGCACATACATACACACACACACACCATACATACACACTCACTCATACACACTCACATAATACATAGACAAACTAATACACACATACTAACATAATATATACATTAGGGTGTCACTTATTTACAAATTTTTGAAAATCGTAGCTCCCAAGGTTGAGTTTGATTGATGATACCTAAAAACTTAAAAATCCATCCATAGGTCACTTTAAAAATGACTTTAACACTTGCCGCTTTTCAATAATCGTAATTTTATCATTTTTTTGAAAATTTTGCATGTATTGACTTGGATTTAATTTTAGGAAAGTTTTTACTGGTATCCAATCATTTTGGCGCGTTTTTATAATCATAAACGAGCCTTCAGCACATTTTGGAACAATAAAATTTAATTATTCGCCTCTTTGAAACATGATAAAACTTATAAAAAAGTTGAAAAATATTTAAAAAATCAAGTTTATTTATTTTTTAATTACCTTGTCATTTTCGGACATATATTGCATCATTAAATTCTGAAAGTAGAGCTTAAGACCTTTAATTTCTTATTTTATTCGTCTTTCTAAACCTTCTAGAACCTGAGATATGGTTATTGAAAGTCACGCAAAAGAATAAATAACAATCACCATGAATTAGAATTTGTTTTTCAATTTTTTATGTTCGTTACTGTATTCTAAGATTTATTGAGCTAATATGTTTCATAGGAGTTTAAAAACTTCAGAATTTCTTTCTGTATTGATGTATATTCGATTGAAAGTAGATAAATATTGAAAGTTTAAAATCTGTGAGCCCCAAGCTTTCAAATATTTAAACAAATATAAAATTAAAGCTCCTTACTTTCCATCATAAATTTTATATTAAAATATCTTCAGAACATTCAAATCTGCACATTACTTAAGAAAATTTTAAAGATTTCATTTAATATAGCTTTACAAAAGAAATAAATTCATTTCTTAGATTCGAAACGGAAAAATTGAGGCTAAATAGAGTTTTGTGCGTATTAATATAATAGAATAGAAAGTTCTTAAAAATTATTTGAAAAAGTGACTACAAAGTTGAAAGTTATTAATATTCCCTAATAACTGGCCGGTTCAATTCACCTACCATACCTGTGAAAAATGACAGCAGAGCTCTATTTTATGACCTAGAAATTTAAGAAATGTTTCTGTCATTAGAAATATCAGTACTTGAAAGTTCTTGTACTTATTATTTTTTAAATTCTCAAAGAAAAAAGTACGTGCAATAATTTATTTACATGAGCTTGAATTTGTTTACGAATAGCAATTATTTATAAAGATTTAATTTTAATATTCATTTCACCAGGTCGTGTTTTTTTTGTATTCTTTCATATCAGTAATATTAGCATGTACCGCGGCTTAATAAAGCTATGTTGAACTTAAAACATAAGTATAAAAATTTTCGTTTTGTAGAATTTTATTTATTATATTCGACAAGTTTTCAACGTACATATTATATAAAGAGAAGATACAAACTTTTGTTTTAATCGTCTACTGCAACTTGAGGTCAATTATTTGAAACATTAAAATGAAGCTTTCTAATAATTTTTTTTATTCCAATGTACATACAAATAGTTGAAATCATGAAAAAAATTTCATTACTAATAATTTTTACTTTCAAGTTTTTAATTTTTTTAACAAATTTCTTTTATTTTTGTTTGTTAAAAATTCTTGATTTACCTCATGAACAAATTGCATTAGGTACTGTTTTTGTTCCTCATCATTGGTTAAAATATTAACATAGTCTTGCGTCAGATGCACAGCTCTTTCAGCACAATTATTAACTACTTTGAGTTTATTTATTTTATCACGGCTTTGAATAAATGATTTGCACCTGTTCCAAGTTGAAGGGTGGTGGGTTAAAAATTCAGTATCTAACTGGAACCGCTCAAAAAATATTGAAATTTTATCGTTAATGAAAAAATCAATTTCTTTATCACGCTACGATTCCATGCTAATGTCATCCACATTAAATCTTTTTGGAATTTTGTCAACATCATTATCGTCATCATCATCAACTTTATATTCAGACGTATTCTTTTCTAATGCTTTGACCATATTTATTATAATAACATTTGATACATTATTATTAAAGAAACCAAGTGCACAAAGTTCTGGTGATAAATACCATAAATGGTTTTTCAGTTTTTTTATTACAGCTTCTGATACTTTTTTATCAACGGAAGCATATTCAAACAATTTTTTAATTAAATTCAAATCATTGTTAGGAGCAGAAATCGCCAAAGGCGCAGTATACCATGACTTCAGATAAATAAAAACAATAAATTTGCACACACTAGAAAAATTAGAAACTTCGTACGTGTTCAATTTGAAAGATTTCCTTAATGCAAATATCTTTAATGAATAAATGGCTTTTACCATCCATCGAGCGTGATGACATGCACCTGGCTTTCGAAGTTTTATTTTGTCTTTAGTTCCTAAAAAAATCAAACTTAATTGTAATAATTCTTTATAATCGTCTCTTGGATGTTGTTGTAATAAGTATCTTTGTATAAAATCAGTGATTTCAGGAATTTGATCTTTTAATGACTCTTCTAAATATTCTAATCCGTTGTCATATTCACAATCTTTTAAAGAAGTCCAATCTTGTTGAAACCTTTTAAAAATTGGCACGTTTGGTCCACTTGTAACAGGCATTTTCAAAGCAAATACTGCACTTAATATGATCTCAAAAATGTGATGACGGTATGCTAATTGTAAAAGATCTTTTTTGATTATTTGTTCAAAAATTGCAACAGCCCCTGCTTTATGCCCAAAGTTTACTACTGTGGTATCACAACATACCCCTACAATCAAATTAAGAAGGTTCCAGTCATTCAGGGCACTGTAGACAGCTTTAGCTATCGTCAATGCTGTCTGATCCTCTAATGCAGGGACATTAATTAGTTTTTCTAAATTTTCACTGCAAATAAGGATTGGTAAACGGTCGATTCGTTTACCTGAGTAAGTATCAGGAATCACTTTGCCATCCCAATGAACAATTGCGTAAGATATTGATGAATCTTTTAATAACAGTTTCATTTTTTCGGCTTTCATTTTTCTTATTGCTGCACGCGATTTGTTAAAAGAATATCTATTAAGTATTAAAGTTTCAAAGTCGTGCCCTAAAGCATTGGCGATTGTGCTTATTAAATAAACAGACTCTCTGTAAGATACTTGGCATTTGTCTAAAGCTGCTGCTACTTCAGGTGTAACGACATTAATGGTACCTCGTAAATTCTTTTTAATATGATCCCTTCCTTGTAAGACTGCAGAATAATTAGATCCAGAGCTTGCCTGACTAGATACAACAGTGTTTTCATTGAACTGTTGCTCATGACTCCGAAGTTGATATGGTCCTAAAAAAATATTTTATATTATTTTTCTTGGGGTCAGCTCATCGCGCTGAATTCAACGATATAAATATGTATCGCTGGTATCGAATCTCTATGTATAAAGAAACTTCTGAAATATTTAATTACCAATCGAAGAAAGAGAAACTTCAGAAATAACGCAAGCATAAATGTTTAGAAATGTCAATGCTGAAATTAGCATTTGCGATTTTTCTACCTTTGCTATTTACGCCTGACGTGCGAAGAAAAACATAACTAATGCTATATTACAGAAACACCTGAATCCTTATAAATATTGTAAGAGTACGAAAGAGATTTGATGTTTCGTTGATTACCATTAGACGTGCTTCTTTGCACATCAAGTTTACAATCTTATATTTTTTAAGTACTAATAATCTTCATGTTAATAATTTTAAAAAAAGCAATAAAAAAATTACGGTAATTTAACCTCTGACATTGGTTTCAAATAGTTATTACTACGTTCGAAATAAATATAAATAATTAAAATGTATTAATTAAACTTTTGAACCTGTATTTCACATGAACAATTACCCTTAGCTGAAAGTATTTATAATTTCTAAAGAAAATGCAATGAAAACGAAAAGCAAAATATCAATAGCTCATCTATGAACAATAATTTAAAGCTTTAAATTATTACATTTACATAGTTATTCTGATTTTGTTTTACTATTAAAATTTAATAACCTATCTAATAAAAAAGAAAAGTATAATGTTTAATGTAAAGAATGATCGTAAGAAAATTATTTTGAACACATGCTAAATACGTATCACAGCATAAAATATCATTAGCTTAATAGTACCCGAATGGAAATTTTTCGGTGTATCAAAATGTATAAAAGTGTATGAAAGTGTATTGAAGCATACAAAAATGTATCAAAGTGTATGAAAATGTATCTAAGAGCGATTTTTCAGACCTTATTCTCGATCCATTTTGATACACTCTGATACACTTAGATACACTTTGGTACACTTTGGTACATTTCTTAAAAAGTGAGCTGAAATTAAATTTCCTCAATTTTTTTGATGTTATACACTTTGACACATTTTGATACACTTTGACACATTTTGATACACTTTTACACACTTTGATACACTTTTACACACTTTAATATACTATGGTACATGTTGATACACTTCTCAGTATTAGCCTAAATTGTTTTTCCTGTTTTATTTTGCACACGTTTGTACACTTTGATACACTTTTACACACTTTGATACACTTTAATATACTATGGTACATCTTGATACACTTCTGAGTATTAACCTTTTCCTGTTTTATTTTGCACACGTTTGTACACGTTGATACACTTTTACACACTTTGACACACTTTAATATACTATGGTACATCTTGATACACTTCTGAGTATTATCCTTTTCCTGTTTTATTTTGCACACGTTTGTACACTTTGATACATTTTTTTTTTTTTTTTTTTTTTTAAAGATTAATATATAAAGGATATTGTCCTCTATATGATTAATCTTTTTTCTATGGTGAGGTCGAGGGAGTCCCCGCCCGGTATCTGTTTATCACATTACATCAGGCTAGACTGTCAGACCCACCATACCGAAAACTTTGACTACCGATGGATGGTCAGCCACTTTTGGTGACCAACAATCAACCGATACCCAATGAGATCGGATTTTTGAGAGTCGCGATATAAAATGGCACGTACACTAATTTTCTTTCGAAAAAAAAGTTTAGAGGTACCTGGCCAGGATTCGAACCCCTGCCCTCCGCGTTGAAGGCAAGAGCTCTATCCGTTACGCCACCGCGCTCTCTTTATGTAATATAATACATTTTAATAAAACACGATACACTTCGATACATTTCTAAGTAAGAAATTAAAAAATGGTTTTACCATGCACACTTTGATACACATGCGTACATTTTTTATACATTTTAATAGTGTTTAATACACTTTTTAGGCATGAAACGGTGTATTAAAATAAGCCGTTTTCATTTTAGATATTTTCATAAATTTTAATGTATTAATGCCCTTGGGATAAATGTAAGGTTAATAAAACGACAATATTGAAAAAATTGAAAAATATTTTTATAAATTATAAAAGTAAAATATAAAAAGTAATTTAAAACATAAGAATTAGCAATATATATTTGAAATATAATTTGTAATGAAAAACTTACATTCTATATTAGCATTAAATATTTAAACATTATTATTATTAGAAATTTATAAATAATAAAAGTTTAATAGAGACAACTTCAAAAAAATAATTATTCTTTTGTAATACATATCAAGTAATGAGATAAGATAAATAATTTATACTAATAAACACATTTTTAATTTAATAACATTATTAAATATAAATATTTAAACATTGTTGTTTCTAAGATAGTTTTTTTTTATAAATTTTCATTTGTATTGTCTATTGAGACTAAGTTATTTTTTGTAGTCTTTGCAGTCGCATCTTCATTATTATTAGTATTATTGCTGTTTCCATTTTGCACAGTCAATATGTTACAGGGATCTTGTTGATTATTTAAGGAAGAGGCTTCATTTAATGGAAATTTATTTTAGTTAAAATTTTTAAAATGTATCAAAGTGTGCAAAAGTGTATCAAAGTATGCAAAAGTGTATCCAATAAAAACGACATTTTTCCTTTATTGGAAAAATGTATGAAAGTGTATTAAAGTGTGCAAAAGTATATCAAAGTGTATCAAAGTGTGCAAAAGTGTATCAAAGTGTGTAACACATAGCAAATGTAGAAATTAATTTTAGTCAACATTTTCGAAAAGTGTATCAAAGTGTATCAAAGTGTGCAAAAGTGTATCAATGTATGCAAAAGTGTATCCAAGAAAATCAACTTTTTTCCTTTATTAGAAAAATCTATGAAAGTGTATCAAAGTGTATGAAAGTGTCCAAAAAATATATGAAAATGTGCAAAAGTGTATTAAAGTGTATCAAAGTGTATATCATTAACGAATATAAAAAATTGATACCAAGAAACTTTTTTTTGGAAGTGTATAAAAATGTATGAAAGTGTATGAAAGTGTATCAAAGTGTACCAAAGTGTATTAACATTTGGTCCGAAATATCGCTCTTAGATACACTTTGATACACTTTGATACACTTTCGTATGATTTGGATACATTTACCATTTTCACTGGGGTATATTATGCTACTTGAGGTAAAATGCGGCTAACAAGGATTTAGCTCTCGAGGCGAAACTGAGTAAGTTAAAACGCCAGCCTGAAGTGTCGAATTTTTATCCCAAGTGGCATATACGATTTTTTCTCATAACGCGCTAAAAACACGTACAACTTCGACTTATTGATAATTCATAATTATAATGAAAAATCATTAAATAAGAAGATATCAATTGTTGATCACACATTCTAGTTCTTTAAAACGAAAAAATATTTAAGAACTATTCTATTATACATATGAGAAGGAAAGAGAGAGTCAATGTTAGTAATCGATGAATAGGAAAGGATGGATTATAATATATAATCCATCACCGGCCTCTCACCGGCCTGAAACAATAATTTTTACTACGTTAAATACTCGAATAATTATGTGTTTTGAGCCAGGGTATGATAAAAAAATATTTTTAATGATACAAAACATAGTTTGGATAGATTTTCAAAAGCAAAATACATACTTGTCATAGATGGAAAATTTTCTCTACTGCATGATGGACTTGAATTTTTAGTATCTAATACTTCTGCTTCAGACAAATTTCTTTCCAAAGAGTCAGCCATATTGAGTATGTCATCACCTTCCTCTGTAGGTTATAAACATTAAATTCATCGAATCAAAAACTCAATTAAGTGGCACTTGTTTAAGATCTTCTTATAACTTTTGGTTATGTTTGTGCGCATATAATTATCAAAAGAGCCTCGAGTTTTCGGTCTAACGTTTAATCATAAACTTTTTCAATCCAACTGTTTTTTAATCAAAAGAGCCCCACATAGCATGAAATATTTCTGAAATATTTCTGAAATATTTCATTGAAAGATTCGGAATAAAACAGAAATATTGATAAGAAATATTTCTGAAATATTGATATGTCCTTCTAGAAGATTGATTTGAAATATTTCATGTAATGTTTCTGTAACATTCTTTCATTATTTTGTAAAATATTAATTTGTAATATTGTTGAAAGATTGTAGCAATATTTGACCGCAAGATTCATGTGAGATTATGAATCTTTCAAGAAATGTTTCTGAAATATTTCTGAAATCTTTCATGAAATGTTGATTTGTAAGATTGTTGAAAGATTGCAGAAATATTTTATTAAAGGATTCATAAAAGATTATGAATCTTTCAAGAAAGGTTTCTGAAATATTTCTAAAATCTTTCATGAAATATTGCTTTGTAACATTGTTGAAAGATTGCAGAAATATTTTATTAAAGGATTCATAAAAGATTATGAATCTTTCAAGAAATGTTTCTGAAATATTTCTAAAATCTTTCATGAAATATTGCTTTGTAACATTGTTGAAAGATTGCTAAAATATGTTATTGAAGGATTCATAAAAAATTATGAATCTCTCAAAAAATGTTTCGGAAATATTTCAGAAATCTTTCATGTAATATTGATATGTTATATTGTTGAAAGATTGCCCATCAGTTTAACTAAAGTATTCATAGAGGATTATTAACCATTTCGGAAATATTTTTGGAATCTTTCATGAAATACTGATTTGTAATATTGATGAAAAATTCTATCAGATATTATTTTTGATTTTGTAAGAGTTGCATCTCAAACCATATTAGATACTTATACATTTATTTGTTATTTATAATTTAAGCGCTTATTTATTTGTATCAAGAATTTTCGGTCTTATATACTAAACGAGAGAGCGTCCCACCACTTGCGAGAGTTTGCCAACCACATTTACGATCACATGAAAATATAATCAAGTAGCCACCTGCTGGCAAGATGGAAGAATTGCTACAAACGCGAGAGAACTACAAATATTTAAACAATATTTCTCCAATATTTCATTGTTATATTCATAAATTTTTCGGAATAGTCCATGAAATATTTCTGGAATTTGACAGAAATATTTCATGAAATATTTCTTGAAAAATTTGCGCATTATTGATTTGAAATATTTTAAGAAATAGTGCAGCAATATTTCTTCGATATTTCAGTGTTATGTTCATACATTTTTTCAAATACTTCATGAAATGTTTTTTAAATATAACAGAAATATTTCATGAAATATTTCTTAAAAAATTTGCGCATTATTAATTTGAAATATTTTAAGAAATAGTGCAGCAATATTTCTTCGATATTTCAGTGTTATGTTCATACATTTTTTTAAATACTTCATGAAATGTTTTTTAAATATAACAGAAATATTTCATGAAATGTTTCTTGAAAGATTTGCGAAATATTGATTTGAAACATTTCAAGAAATAATGTAACAATATTTCTTGAATATTTCAGTGTCAGATTCAAAAATTTTTTGAAATAAAACATGAAATGTTCCTTTAATATTACAGGAATATTTCATGAAATGTTTTTTGAAAGATTTGTGAAATATTGATTTGAAACATTTCAAGAAATAATGTAACAATATTTTTTGAATATTTTAGTGTTGGATTGAAAAATTTTTCGAAATAAAACATGAAATGTTCCTTCAATATTACAGAAATATTTCATGAAATGTTTCTTGAAAGATTTGCGAAATATTGATTTGAAACATTTCAAGAAATAATTTAGTAATATTTCTCGAATATTTCGGTGTTAGATCTAAAAATAGTTTGGAATAAAACATGAAATATTCCTTCAATATTACAGGAATATTTCATACAATGTTTCTTGAAAGATTGGCGAAATATTGATCTGAAACATTTCAAGAAATAATCTAGTAAACTTTCTCAAGTATTTCAGTGTTGGATTCAAAAATAGTTTGGAATAAAACATGAAATATTCCTTTAATATTACAGGAATATTTCATGCAATGTTTCTTGAAAGATTGGCGAAATATTGATCGTAAACATTTCAATAAATAATCTAGTAATTTTTCTCAAATATTTCAGTGTTGGATTCAAAAATTGTTTGGAATAAAACATGAAATATTCCTTCAATATTAGAGGAATATTTCATGCAATGTTTCTTGAAAGATTGGTGAAATATTAATGTGAAACATTTCAATAAATAATCTAGTAATTTTTCTCAAATATTTCAGTGTTGGATTCAAAAATTGTTTGGAATAAAACATGAAATACTCCTTCAATATTACAGGAATATTTCATGCAATGTTTCTTGAAAGATTGGCGAAATATTGATCTGAAACATTTCAAGAAATAATCTAGTAACCTTTCTCAAATATTTCAGTGTTGGATTCAAAAATAGTTTGGAATAAAACATGAAATATTCCTTCAATATTACAGGAATATTTCATGCAATGTTTCTTAAAAGATTGGCGAAATATTGATCGTAAACATTTCAAGAAATAATCTAGTAACCTTTCTCAAATATTTCCGTGTTGGATTCAAAAATTTTTTGAAATAAAACATGAAATATTCCTTCAATATTACAGAAATATTTCATGAAATGTTTCTTGAAAGATTTGCGAAATATTGATTTAAAACATTTCAAGAAATAATTTAGTAATATTTCTCAAATATTTCAGTGTTGGATTCAAAAATAGTTTGGAATTAAACATGAAATATTTCTTAAATATTACAGGAATATTTCATGCAATGTTTCTTGAAAGATTGGCGAAATATTGATCGTGAACATTTCAAGAAATAATCTAGTAACCTTTCTCAAATATTTCAGTGTTGGATTCAAAAATTGTTTGAAATAAAACATGAAATATTCCTTTAATATTGCAGGAATATTTCATGCAATGTTTCTTGAAAGATTGGTGAAATATTAATGTAAAACATTTCAAGAAATAATTTAGTAATCTTTCTTAAATATTTCAGTGTTGGATTCAAAAATTGTTTGGAATAAAACATGAAATATTCCTTTAATATTACAGGAATATTTCATGCAATGTTTCTTAAAAGATTGGTGAAATATTAATATGAAACATTTCAAGAAATAATTTAGTAATATTTCTCAAATATTTCAGTATTGGATTCAAAAATTGTTAGGAGTAAAACATGAAATATTCCTTCAATATTAAAGGAATATTTCATGCAATGTTTCTTGAAAGATTGGTAAAATATTAATGTGAAACATTTCAAGAAATAATTCAGTAATATTTCTCAAATATTTCAGTGTTGGATTCAGAAATTTTTTTGGAATAAGACATGAAATGTTGCAGCAATATTACAGAAATATTTCAATGAATTATTTCATATTCTTAAACTGTAATATTTCGAAGAAATATTTGTTCATCACTAATTTAATATTTTACTGAAATATTTCATGTAATCTTTTTTTGAAATATTTCATGCTATGTGGGAGTTCAATCTAAAATTTTTTTTAAAATTAACTTATAGACTCTCATTGGACAGTTATATTTTTTAATATGAAAAATAATTTTTCAGTGAAATACTTCAAAATCAAACAAAATAGTTTATAATTTTGAAATGATCAGGTGTTAGACCGAAAACTCTGGACTCTCTTCACAATTTTATGTATACAAACATATTCGATAGTTACAAAAACTACTCAATTCAGTTAAAATAACAACTCAAATATAAAGAATTCTTACTTATATTCATTTGATCTAATTATTTATTGCTTTTAAATAAAAATAGTAAAAAGGTATACGCTAAAAGTACCCATATGGAAAAAATTTTTGGATATAATTGTAAATAACTGTTAATAACTGTAAATAAATGTAAATAAATGTAAATAACTGTAAACAGCTATAAAAAAGTGTTAAAAAATGTGGGAATTGAGACATAAATAACAGATATTTACAATTATTTACAATTATTTACTGTTATTTACACTTATTTACAGTTATTTATATTTATTTACAGTTATTTACATTTATTCACTTTTTTCATAATCATTTACAGTTATTTACGATTATTTATAGTTTTTTATAATTATTTGCAGTTATTTACATTTTCGAAAATTTTCACGAATTTATTCAATAATTTTATATATAGGCGAAAATTTTTTAAAATGTGAATAACTGTAAATAATTGTAAAAAACTATGGGATATTGTAAATAGTTGTAAATAATTATAAATAACTGTAAATAACTGTAAAAAACTGTAAATAACTGTAAAAAACTGTAAATAACTGTAAATAACTATAAATAATTGTAAATAATTATTAATAACATTAGGTTATTCACTAATTCAAAAATTTTTGAAAATGTAAATAAATGTAAATAATTATGAATAACTGTAAATAATTATGAATGATTATAAATAATTATAAAAAACTGTAAATAATTGTAAATAATTGTAAATAACTGTAAAAAACAGTTAATAACACTTAATAACTATAAATAACTGTAAATAATAGTAATTAATAATAAATAATAGTAAATAACTGTAAATAACTATTATTTATGTCTCAATTCTCACATTTTTTAATAGTTATTTACAATTATTTACTATTATTTACAGTTTTTCACATAAATTATTTCCATATGGGTAAATCAGTTAATCAACTAAATATATTTATTTAAATTTGATAAATAATAAAAATTGATTTAAAGTAAATTAAACAATTAAATAAATATTTGTTTGTTTTTGAAGAATGAAAAATTGATATTAATTATATATTCACCTTGACGGCAGGCCGGAGTAGATCCTGATACCGACCGAGTAACAATTGAGTTGTTTGTTATTTACTCAAGTATTAATCGGTGTATCTTCAAATTAAAGGTTGAGCGCAATAGATATTCCCTAGTGGAAATCGAATCTGTGAATAACTGGGAATAGCTGGAAATAACTGGAAATAACTGGGAATAACTGTGAATAACTGGGAATAACTGTTATAAACTGTTCAGTTTGAGACAGGAATAACAGTTATTCCCAGTTATTCCCAGTTATTCTCAGTTATTCCCAGTTATTCTCAGTTATTCCCAGTTATTCACAGTTTATAGCTTAAAAATAATTTGAAAAAACAGAGGTACGAATAACAGTTATTCCCAAATATATTTATAATAGAAAAAAAAATAAAAAAAAATTTTTTTTTTTTATTTTTTCAAATTTATATTTTTCAAATTATTTTTAAACTAAACTGTAAATAACTGGGAATAACTGTGAATAACTGTGAATAACTGGGAATAACTGGGAATAACTGTTATTCCTGTCTCAAACTGAACAGTTTATAACAGTTGTTCCCAGTTATTCACAGTTATTCCCAGTTATTCACAGATTCGATTTCCACTAGGGTTATTATTATAAACATCTATGCACAAGAAAAAAAAATTCTACCGCTTTGTTTTTGAGAAAAGTAAGGAACACCGAAGTAAAAGTTTATGTTTATAATATTTTTGCGTTCCTTACTTTTCTCAATAACAAATCGGTAGATTTTTTTCTTCTTGTGCATAAATATTTGTAATAATAATATCTATTGCGCTTAACCTTCAATTTGCAGATACACCGATTAATACTTGAGTAAATAACAAAAATTTTAGTTAGACAAGGAGAGCGAATCCGGCCTGCTCTTAATGAAACAATCATTTATTTGGATTGAATAAATTTTTAACTTTAAAAAATATTATTTATTTGATGATTACTAAATTTATTGAAATTTTCAATTGTATCAAATAAAAATTTAATTTAATTAAATATTTAGTCTGTTCAACTATATTTATTGTTTAGATAGAACTGAATATTCACTAAAAAGTACTAAAACAAAGTATTTATTTAAATCTTCTGAATTTTTTGTTAAAATCACTCAATTTTTTTCAGTGTACTCTTAATTTATCTTTTTATAAAATTTTTATTAAGCTTGCAAAAATGTTTTTAATTAATTAAACTTCATTTAACCCTAAAGATTATGAAAAAAATAAAAAAAAGATGTTTACTATTCTAAAAATTCATATGAATTATTACCTGGTGAATTATGAGATTCAAGATTTTGTAAACAACATTTTATATCGTCTACAGATTTAGAAAGAAGATCTTGTTTATCACATTTGTTCATCAATTTTATAAACTTATTTTGAGAAATATCGTAGACATTTGATAAATTTTTAATAAAAACACTTTTTCTTCCTTTAGACTTTTGCGCAGAGCGGAAACTTTCATGCAGTTGTTTCAATTTTTCACAGCTATGATCATCTCTTATTGTTTGTATTGATGTTTTCTCCCAAACAGATTTTACTTTTTTTGTAATTAATTTGATAGCTTCAGCCAATGTAAGATTTTCATGTCTAAGTTTGTGAAATAATAAACGAAGGACTTGTGAATTATCAGGTAACTTATTTCCTCTCAATTCAGAAATCGTATCATTTGCAAAATCTGTTAAACTCAAAATTTTTGATGTCGATGAATTCATCACACAAATGTGTATTCTAAATTAGATTATTTTTCTTTAACCAACAACCTTGAAAAAAGATAAAATTTAGTCGATTTTTATTTTTTCTCAATTGAGCGTTTAATTAACGCATTTTATAATGACTAATAAAGCACCACAATATTCCAAAAATATAACTACGTTATCAACTGTTTAAAAATTTACAAAGACAACAGATGTTTAATAATCTTTCTTTATTATGAATGATTTAAGGTTAAGTTATACACGTAAATAAATTTTTCTTTCATAATCAGAATCAAAATTAAAAAATTTGTTTTCTTACAATGTTTTTATTTACAATATTATAAGCAGTACTTAGTATTATAAACAAGACTTTTTATTTATTGGTACCTCAAAAAGCAAATATCTACTAATAAAACAAAATAATTTATAAAATTTCAATATAAAACATTAAATTACAGCTGCGAAATTCTTTTATAAAATATTTATCAATTATTACATTTATTTGATCAGGTATATTACAAATTTTCAATGAATTGAACCCATTTTTTATACAAACCATTTTATATAAAGCAAATATTTTAGATTTATACTTTTAGCCCAATGCAGTTACATTAAAACCAGGTAACGTGTTAATATTATTAAAATATGAAAATGCAAGAAAACACGATCTGGGCACATTTAAATTGAATTAAAAATAAAATTATTATCGATTATTGCTCTTCATGAACAAATTTAATCACATGTAAAAAAATAATTGCGTGTGCTTTTTTTCTCTGAACAATTTCATAATAAATTATGAGAGCAAGAATTTTTGAGTGCCGTTGTTTCTGATAACAGAAACATTATTTGAGCTTCTAAGAGATATAATAAAACTATTTTATAATTTTTTTATATAAATTATGATAGAAAATGATAAGAACCATTTAAATATTTGTCTAACTTCAATAAAATCACAGTCATCTGCTTAGGTTTGGTTACTAGGGTAGTATCGGCAAACGAATATAGATCCTAATAGAAGCGCAGAACCCCAAGGTGCTTTGAAGCAAGAAATATGTAGTTGGTACACCGACCATACGCACGCCGCTTGCTTCAAAGCGCCTTGGAATTCTGCGCTTCTATTAGGATCTATCTTCGTTGGTATCGGGGAATGTTATCATTTTCAGTAAGTTTTGACGCTGTATAACTATACACTTAATAACGCAACCTATACCTCGTTCTTTTTTGAGCGCATGCGTATATGCGTTATTATAACGCATGTTATAGTGCGACAATATTTAAATTATCAATTAGTAAGGAAATTAACACAAAAAAAATACAAAAATAGATGTTTATAGTTATGAAAAGATGTTAACAAATACTTCGTATTGTGAAAAGTAAAAAATAAAATTGTCTATTAATGAAATATAATAACTGTTTATTGTATAAAATGTAAATGTATAATCGAAATTGGATATCAAAACTGTCTTCTATTGTAAATATTTATGTATTTTGAAGTGTTATAAAATTTACAATTTTAAATTTAATTCATGAGAAATCAGATGGGGTCAGATGAACCTGTATCATTTTCTGTATTTTGATAGTGAAATAAAGTAATGGTTAAGTGGGTAAAGTGATCTCCTTTCCTTTTAGACATCTGGGTTCTGCTTCCGGTTCCGAATCACTTTTTTATAATCTATTGTTTCTTTTTAAATTTTTTACGTACATATATTTATATTTTATTGCTTTCATACGAATAATTGTTTTCTCAGGATTATGATTTAAAATATAAAGAGATTAACTCAATGAAAGATTTTAAATTTATAAACTGATTTTAAGGGCAATAACTGTTCCAAATAATATAAAATTTTAAAGTTTTTAAACTCTTATATAACAATATATTAGCTCAATAAATCTTAGAATACGGTAACGAATATGAAAAATTGAAAAACAAATTCTAATTCATGGTGATTGTTATTTATTCTTTTGCGTGACTTTCAATAACCATATCTCAGTTTTTAGAAGGTTTAGAAAGACGAATAAAATAAGAAATTAAAGGTCTTAAGCTCTACTTTCAGAATTTAACGATGCAATATATGTCCGAAAATGACAAGGTAATCAAAAAATAAATAAACTTGATTTTTTAAATATTTTTCAACTTTTTTATAAGTTTTATCATGTTTCAAAGAGGCGAATAATTAAATTTTATTGTTCCAAAATGTGCTGAAGGCTCGTTTATGATTATAAAAACACGCCAAAATGATTAGATACCAGTAAAAACTTTCCTAAAATTGAATCCAAGTCGATACATGCAAAATTTTCAAAAAAATGACAAAATTACGATTTTTGAAAAGCGGCACGTGTTAAAGTCATTTTTAAAGTGATCTATGGATGGATTTTTAAGTTTTTGGGTGTCATCAATCAAACTCAACCTTGGGAGCAACGATTTTCAAAAATTTGTAAATAAGTGACACCCTAATATACATACACAAATACACATATTGTAACGGTAATTTACTACACGTTACAAAAGAAATTAGATTTTTTAATTCCAATTTAACTTTAACTAAGTCTATGTATTTTTGTTAGAATACGGAGCTGCTAGAATTTATAGTAACTATGACAAACTAGCAACAGGCTCCGGTAAAGCTAGTTAGTATGTTAGATTGATGTGCGACGGACGATTTTTCTATCAACTCGTCGCTGCGCGTATCTCTCTCTCTCTCTCTCTCTTACCTGATCGAGAGACGCGATGCCGGTAGCGCAGTTTTCCTTCGTGAGGCAGGTTACAAAATACGTTATATTAAAATATATGATATTACGCCATTAAATAATTTATAACTGCTCACAAGGACCGCGGAGGCGTCGGAGTAAGCAACGGGAAATATATTTTTATGTTATATATAGTCAGGCAATATAAATTAATTGAAAGCACGATTTAATAGAAAAGAAAATTAGTTTATTATAAGACAAAAATATAAATGTAATAAAGATAGAGTATAAATTAATCGAGAATGAAATAATATAATATATGAAATGTAATGTACGCGTCTAATGAGAGAGTGAGCAAAGGGAGGGCGCGTCGCGAAGTAAATAGTACTCGCTCATGACGCTGATCGGTTATATCACCGATGATACAATATGCCCGAACAAGTATCTCTCGAGGAAGAGACACTTGGATATCGCACAGTATAATTATACTTACAATAACGCACTGGCCAGCTTACACTAATTACCTACGTGCACGTAGACGCCGCTCGCCCGTTATCGAAGCTTCTCCCCTGTACGTAACCAATACGTAGATGCTCTAGACTAGGTCGGTGGAAGACGTCTCTTCCCGATCCTTGAATTCCGCTGAGCTCTGCCAACGTGGTTGCCTGGACGTAGATCGGTGGAATCCTATGCACGCCGATCGACGTATTTGTTGGCACTTAATGGCTGACCACTAAGACGCGCGAAAAGCGGTCAAGCCAAACTCTACAGAAAGAATTTCTGAGAGTGGCAACTTGCAAATATAATATAATACGCAAGTCGGTATAAACTCACGACTTTTAATCAAGACAATGTCTCGCTCTATCAAATGCGAACTTAGTCTACCGTATTATATGACCACGTGGCGAAATTCTCTAATAAGCACAGCGCAGCTTAGGTTTCGTGCTAACGCAACGGTAGCCGGGAACTCTCTAAAGCACCTCGCGGCCGGCGAGCTTCTCTCTAGCGTGCCGGTCGTCAAGATACGCACTTCTTTACTCGTCTTAGACGAGACATATGACCGAGCGTCTATTCTATTTTGATACCTAGGCGCGCAAGATTCAAACACGGCAGAATACCGTTACAATATATACACGCGCGCACATACGCACATATACACACGCATGCACGCACACACACACACACACACACAAACACGCGCAAACACGCACACACACATACCAACTTATACGCAATTTACCAACATAAACTTCTTTTCTGCTATGAACATATACTTACAGACACCCACAAACACATCAATACATAAAAACATGCACGTACGTGATATTAATACAAAACAACTCACTTTTTAGCTGACATGAACATACACATACACGTCTGCACTTAAACTTACATACACACACACACACACACACACACAGACATACACACACGCACGCACGCGCACACACACACACACACACACACGCACACACCTATACATAAATAATCGTATGCGCGCACAACACAAGTACACAAACACACATATTTATACCAAAACATTAAACATCATAACAAATACGTACACCAATTTGTATCAATACGCATATTAACTGACAAAACACTACACGCATAACACACCTACACACATCATGGTCGTTCTCTAACACCGGCGCTTGAACACACACACACACATACACATACATACACCCACACACACACACCAATTTATACGCGGTTCCACAAACATAAACTTTTTTCCTGCTATGGAAATATACTTACAGACACCGACAAACCCACAACACACATAAAAACATACACATACGTAACAATAATAAAAAAATACGACTCACATTTTAGCTGACACGAAAATTTTCTGGATTACACTATCATACAGGTGCCACTGCATATAGCGCCCTTATTAACATATATACTTATAGACAATGAGGAATCAACTAATGCGCATCTAGAAACATACACAGCGGCATGAATACAAAATGACACACTTTTTAAATGACGTAAACACTTTCACTTATACATATACACACAATATATACCCACACAGAAAAATACACAGTGGCATGAATACAAAATGGCACACTTTTTAACTGACATGAACACTTTTGCTAATCCGCATGCATACGATATATACGCATACACATGCACGCACATACATACACACACACATACCATACATACACACTCACTCATACATACTCACATAATACATAGACAAACTAATACACACATACTAACATAATATATACATACACATATATACACGCACGCACATACGCACATACACACACGCATGCACGCACACACACACACACACACACAAACACGCGCAAACACGCACACACACATACCAACTTATACGCAATTTACCAACATAAACTTCTTTTCTGCTATGAACATATACTTACGGACACCCACAAACACATCAATACATAAAAACATGCACGTACGTGATAATAATACAAAACAACTCACTTTTTAGCTGACATGAACATACACATACACGTCTGCACTTAAAGTTACATACACACACACACACACACATACACACACACACATCTATACATAAATAATCGTATGCGCGCACAACACAAGTACACAAACACAGAAATTTATATCAAAACATAAAAACATCATAACATATACGTACACCAATTCGTATCAATACGCATATCAACTGACAAAACACTCCACGCATAACACACCTACACACATCATGATCGTTCTCTAACACCGACACTCACACACATACACGCACACACTAATGACCCATTCACACTCTAATTATAATTCAATTTTGTTTAATATTATAATGTTAAAACGTAATATTAATAAATTGAATTATGAGAAAGCGGTTATTAATCACAGTGGATGATGTATTTTTAAAATGTCTAAATCAAAATAAACAAAATTATTCTTATTTATGATATAAAATAATAATTGAATTAATTGTTGACAATCACTTTACACAAATACATATTTGATCATATAACTTTATGTAGGTATTTGTATTTAAACAGAAAGTTATTACTTTATGATTGTTTAAAAAAATTATTTAAATGTTAACATTGAAATATATTACCTATGTTTGATCTAAAAAATAATTATAATCATATTTTAAAATTTAAATCAATAAATTTTAATTTCAACGCTATTTTATATTGACCAATAAAAGTTATATCTTTGAATGTTCTAATAAATTAATTCATTAATTGTTAAGGAATGAAATTGCCTAATTAATGGGCTATTAAAAAAAAACTTGATACGGCGTACACATAACACTTGAATAAAATAACTTGCAATATGGAATAATTAATATTTTTTATTGATAATCATTTCATATATTTAGTTTTTTTCTAAATACACATATACAGAATAAATATATATATATATATATATATATATATATAATTGTAAGATCAGGATTCTAGCAACTAAACCCCCCCCCCTCGGCCCCCTAGCCCTCCCTTGATAGAGCTACTCCAATTTGTTTCTCTATCTCCATCTCTTTGTCTCCAACTCTTCGTCTCTTCATCTCCGTCACTCCGTCTCCCTGTCTCTGTAACTTTCTCTCCGTCTTTCCATCTCCGTTTCTCCATCTCTGTTTTTTGTCTCCGTCTCTTCGTCTCTCTATCTCCGTTCCTATGTCTATGTCACTCCATCTCTGTCTCTTCGTCTCTGTCTCTCCGTCTCCATCCTCTCATCTAAATCTCTCCGTGTCCGTCTTTCCTTCATGTCTCACCGTCTCTGTCTCTCCATCTCTTCTACTCCGTCGCTTCGTCGCCGTCTCTCTATTTCTGTCTGTGTCTCTCTGTCTCTTTCTCTTTATCTCCGTCTTTCCCACTACGTTCTTCTGTCTCCGTTCCTTCCTCCCCGTCTCTCCGTTTCCTTCACTTCGTCTCCAACTGTCCGTCTCCGTCTTTCCATCTCTATCTCACCGTCTCGGTCTCTATGTGTTTGTCTCTTCGTCTCCACCTCTCCGTCTCCGTCTCTCCATCTCCGTCTGTCCGTCTCCGTTTTTCCTTCTCCACCTCTCCGTCTCCGTCTCTCCGACTTTGTTATTACTTTATTATATTACTTATATATAATCTTATATTATATTACTACTATTCTAATAATGTGAAAGATTAAGCCTTTTTCTCCCGAGAGTATCGTTTGCATAATTGTCGCATATATATATATATATATATACATATATATATATATATATATACAGGGTGGGCCAAAAGTACCGGAACGGCGAAATAACTCTGCGGGATTGTATTTTAGGAGAAGTTTACGTAAATAGATATCCAGACGTAAAATTGTCCGCTCTTTTTATTTCTGAGGTGAAAATAATGGGTTTCCATTTAAAGAAATTAACTTGACCTTGAAATGACATTTAAGGTTATGGTCAAGGTCATGGTCATTATTACCATCGAATAGCCAAGAAAATATCCTTTATCTTTTGTTTTAAGCTTTTTCTACTAAAATACAATCCCGCAGAGTTATTTCGCCGTTCCAGCACTTTTGGCCCACCCTGTGTATATATAGATATATATACACTCACACACTTACACCTACACCTATGCACACATACACATACACATACACATATCCATATTCACATGCATACATACACACATACATTTACACACATATATATACACACATACACATATATGTATATATATATATATATACAGTCCCGGGCAATAATTCTGAGCAGGTTATCAAATTTTTGCTTGGACTTTGAAAAAGCGTATCTTCTCCAATTTTCATCCTGAAAAAAATTTAAAAAAAGCATTTTAAAGTATTCTTTAAATGCTTTCTTTTTAGCTGACTTACATTTTTTAACGATATTTAAAAAAAAATAATCGTTTTGGCAATTTTGAAATTTTTTTCATTTTTGCATTTTTCTTCAATCAGCTGTAGTTTTTTAAATAATTGAGCTGGAAAAAATTTAAAAAAAGATTTGGAAAGGGCTTTAAAAAATGATATTTGCAGCTATTTTACAAAAATTTTTTAATTATTTTTTGTCAAGTTTTAAGCATATAAATCTATTGATCTAATACTTTTGCAGTTGTAAAAAACACTTCAATAACAAGTAGAAAATAATCGCCGGTGAATTAGTGATTTAATTTTAGTAGGAAATTATAACTATTCATTATTAATAATAAAACATAATGAAGTATAAAATAACAAAAAGATTTATTTTGCAAAAATTATATCATAGAAATCAAAAGTTTTGCACCAACGATTATTTTCTACTTGCTATTGAAGTGTTTTTTACAACTGCAAAAGTATTAGATCGATAACTTTATATGCTTAAAACTTGACAAAAAATAATAAAAAAATTTTTGTAAAAATAATTGCATATAGCAATTTCTAAGCCCTTTCCAAATCTTTTTTCAAATTTTTACTAGCTAAATTATTTAAAAAACTACAGCTGATTGAAAAAAATGTAAAAATGAAAAAAATTTCAAAATTGTCAAAACGATTATTTTTTTTTAAATATCGTTAAAAAAATGTAAGTTAGCTAAAAAGAAAGCATTTAAAGAATACTTCAAAATGCTTTTTTTTTAATTTTTTCTAGGATGAAAATTGGAGAAGATACGCTTTTTCAAAGTCCAAGCAAAAATTTGATAACCTGCTCAGAATTATTGCCCGGTACTGTATATATATATATATATATTCCCATGTACATTTTCACATATGAGGGATCGTGTGGAAGAAAGGCCTAACTCTAAAAGTATAGTTTATAGTAATTAAAATAAATTGTTTAACTTGATATCAGCTTTATAAAATATTGTGATATTTTACAATGTTATAGTAAATACTTTAATACAAAAGGTCCAAGTGGTATTTTCGAGTTAAATATTGTAAATAAAAAAATTTTAAAGGTTTAAAAATTCGAGTTAGGCCCTTTTTGCCAATTTTGTATGAATAATGAAGGCTTTGTGATAAATAAATCATAAGAAAATCATTTAATTATTTGAAATACATTTATTATTAACTTTTACTTACATAATACAAGATATAACAAAACATTCAGTTTTTGAATCCTCATTTTCATTCACGAAGGGAAAAACATTTTCATCGTACTAATTTTGCTGCTATGTTAATAAAAATTGCATTAAAGATTTGAAATCTGTAAGTTTTGCCTTTTTCATTCCAACATTATCGATGTTTGTTAACTTGTTTTTAGTTTTTATAAGATTTTTTCGGGAAATTTGAAATAATAAAAATGTTGCATAGTTCAAGTTAGGCCCTTCTTGTGTGTTCTGTATCATTTAAACATACAGAAACACGTTTTTATTCTTCTATATTCAATAAACATATAAAGAATATCTCCTAGATACATTTTCAATCATAATTACAAAAAGGGCCTATATTCCACGCAATCCCTCATATACATGTCACATAAACATATACACTCATACACTCATACACATAAACACATACACATATACACATATGCATATATACATACAGAACGATTGCCTCTCCATCTCCGTCACCCCGTCTTTCTGTCTCTGTTTCTTTCTCTTCGTCTCTTCGTCTCTGTTTTTCCATCTCCGTCTCTTTGTCTCCGTCTCTCCATCTACATCCCTCTGTCTATGTCTCTCCGTCTCTGTCTCCCTCTCTGCCTCTCCGTCTCTGTTCATCCATCTATGTCTCTCCGTCTATGTCTCTCTGTCGCCCTTCCTACGACTCCTTTTTTTCGACTTTGTTTCTCTGTCTCTGTCTCTCCGTTTTCGGCTCTCCGTCCCTCTGTCTACGTCTTTTCGTATCCGTCTTTCCGTTTTCTGCTTTCCGTCTATGTCTCTCTGTTTCCGCCTCTCTGTCTTCTTCTCTCTGCTCCTCCGTCTCCGTCTCTGTGTCTTCGTCTCTACTTCTCTGTTCCTACGTCTCCGTTTTTTCATCTCCGTCCCTCTGTCTGAAACACATGATCAAAAAGAATCAATTCTTATCATATTTTTTCATTAATTTAAATGAAATTGAGTAAAACAAATTTTTAATTTATCATGGTGATATGATTTTTATTTAAAATGTTGGGACTTTAATTAATCCTTTTTTGAAATATATAAAAACTAAATTTTAAATAGAATTGCAATATAAAAATTTATAAATAAAGGCAATTTTTGTGACTTTAAAATTTGCTAATTTATACATATTTATATAATATACTCGGTGATTCTAGGCTACTGTATTTCCCGTCACAGGATAATAGAGCACATTATTCTGAACAACTTTTATATTGTAAATTTTTTTTTATCTCTTATAGTTTTTAAACTACGGCACTTTGAAGTTACGCTTTTTCAGCCAATCAAAGAACGCTATCTTGAACGTTCGAAAAGAGCAACAAGTGCGTTTCATTTTGCCCCGGGGAAGCAACGAACTCATCATATTGATCGCTTGTATAGTTACCGAATAAATAAATAAGAATCATATGTTTGTTATTGTATACAACACATAACCAAAATGTTTGACTAAACTGCTAATGTTCACAAGCGAAGTTTTTAATGTTGAATAATAGATGGCAATGTTAGTCATAATGACGATACTATTTGTTCTTTTAATTTATAATTTACATAATTAATATCGAATATAAAAATAATTATTTAGAATTATTTATTACATTAATTATTTTATAAACAACAATTTAATAAATTAATAATTGATAATGAATTAATAATTTATTGATTATTTGATTTTAAAAATTGACGTTATGTTGAAAGTTATTCATAAATAAGATTGTAATTTAAAACATTATAGTAAGAAAGATGAGAAATCATGAAAATATTTAAAAAATATTTATTAATGTTTAAATATTTGTGGAGATCGGTATTAGTATTTATGTAAATAAAAATTGTATTTTCAAACCATGTTGACATGATATTCTTCTGAATATTAATTTTAGATTAATAATTTCAAAAGTTATAATTGCATAAGTATAAATGATGATACAATAATCATATCTTTTTAACTATAAGATATACTTTTGCTTTTTCGAATTGCTTTATTAAAAATAAACAAAGTCAGGTAATAATTATTGAGATTGAGTAGTTGTTGTTTTGTAAAGTATACTAATTTTTAAATAATCTTTCTGGTTTTTAAAAAACGCATGAAATCAGTTAATCTTATTTTACAAAACATATTTCAATTTGTTTGAGCTCGTTTGTGATAAAAATAAATTTAAACTATGAAGTATTTATGCATCACAAATATTTATTTTGAGAAAGCAGAATATTTATTGATTATCTACTAATCATTAATATTTATTAATTATTTATTATAACTATAACGCTATTCAAAAAACAGGATGCAAAAGCATGATGATAACTTTCGAAAGAAATATCGTATGAAAATTTACTTGAAGCATTTTAATGTACTCGCTAAAGCCTTTCAAAGCCAATATATGAAAGCTTATTTATCATATTTTAAGTCTGGTTAAACGTTTAATTAAATATTTTTTTTATATAAAATAATATCTTCTAATTCCTACCTCGAATACGGTGTTTGCAATAGAACGTGATTAAAATCATTGTTTAAAAAATATGAAATTATGATCGTTGTATAGATTATTAGTTGCTCATAATAGTACTGCGAACTAATAATGGTATATTCGTCATGTTAAGTCACTTTGTTGTCACGTGGTACGAAACAACAACGCCAACAAATACGTGTAAAATTAAATGCAGTATCAGAAAGAGGAACTAAAAAGAAAGAAAATTCAAATTTTTTTACCTTTTTAGTTCTTCTTTTCGACACTACATTTAATTTTACACGTAATTATTGACGTTGTTGACACTTAACATGACGAATTATAGTTTCACTATAATAATTAGAATGATTGTCAATTTTTTAGTATTATAAATTATGAATTTAAATTAAGATTATTATTTTAAGGGTTTTTGACGACAAGGAATCCAATGACGAGATCATTTTTATCAAGAAGTTGATATTTTAAAGAATAAAAAATTTATTTTTTGAAATATTTCACCAATTTTGGTTTTCTTTTAGAATTCTAAAAGCTGATTAAATTTACGATATGACTTTTTTTTTATATTAAATGTTAAGTATTTTTAATTAATTATTAAAAATTAATTTTTAATTAAATTTTACATAAATTATTGATTTTCTGTACAAAGGAACGGAATAGAACGTGATAGATTACTCAGCAACTTCACAGCGATTGATGTCAAACATTTAAATAATTCTGTTGCTAGAGATGCAGGCTATATTTATGTGATTATTTACAAGTGCTTATACTTAGTTTTCAATTATTGATGGCAGTATAAGTTCAATTTGACCTATCATTGTTGAACGTTTTCAATAAGCTATAAATAATAGAAAAGAATAAAATGTAAACACAATAGTTAAAATATAATAAATTTATAAATTAGACGACTTGAGCTTTTCAGTTATCGCTATAGTTATGTAGTTATTACTATAGTGGTGTTGTTGTTACTGTTGTAATGTAGTAATGACTATAGTTATGTGGTTGTCGCTATAATTATGTCACCAACAGTATAGTTTAAAGTAATTACTATAGCTATTTAGTGATTACTATAGTTATGTAGAAATCACTACAGTTATAGAGTATTTTCTACAAGTATGTAGTAATAACTTTAGTTATGTAGTAATTACTATATTTATGTAGTAATTATTATAATTATATAGTAAATTTAATAGTTAATTATTGATTACTGGCTGATTCCATTCAGATTCATGCAGGCCGTCACTGATCGAATTTTTTTTTTCTTCTAAGTAATAAAAATACCTTCTATTATGTATATGAAGATAAAATTTACCTCATAGAGCGCTCAAAAATTTTTTTTTTTACTACAGCAATTTTAGTGTTGGATGTAAAAACGAAAATTCAAAAATTGAAAATGAACCTCTACTTTTAAATGACTATAGCTCCGTCAATTTTTAACCTTTTTGGACGTTCTTTTAACGAAAGCGTTCGAAATTTGGTCTAGTTTTACATGCAATCTCGATTTTTGTAATACAATTTGATCTCGCTGAGTTATTTACGAAAAACCGAAAAAAAGCGATTTTTTTCAAACACGATTTTCTCAAATACTAAATTTTTTTTTTTTTGAAATTTTTATATGATTTTATACATAAAAAATACTAACTTGCAGGGTAGGTGAGAATATGCGATTTTGCCTTATTTTTTTAAACAGATTTTTAAACGTTTTTTTTATATTTTCGATTTTCAAACATTGATACCATGGCGCATCGTATTATTTTTCCCACTTTACGTGTTCTTACAACTATTTTTATGCTTTTATTTATTAATATATCAAAAATATCAACAATAATCTCTAAAATAAACCCCGGATCGAATATTTTGATCTATTAGAACAAAAGTTATGACGATTTAAAGTTTAAAAAAAATGCTGAAACTTTAAATAAATATATTTACTTTGAATTTTGAATTTTGAATTTTGAATTTGAATTTCAAATTTTGAAAAGGTGAATTTTTTAAATACTAAAATATATTATTTGGTCATTCCCAATGAACAAATAATATGCGATACAATTAAGAAATGAACACTAATGAATTGAGAACTAATGTGAATAAAAAAATCTGAATTTGAATAAAACCTTTCAATTTACTTCTTGCCACTCATGTCTCGAAGTTTTGGCAGTGTAGATTTGGTTTCGTTTACTTTTTCTACAGTGAATCTTTTGAATACCTTTAATTTCTTTTGCATTTCCTAACTATTCCATTTATTTTGTCTGTCGAAAAACTTCTAACTCATCCTTGCGGATAACAAGAATGTTAATCGACGGAGTATATTTTGATACGTGAGTGGCGAAATTTTCAGCGTTTCTAATAAAATCTGCATTCTTCTTGGACAGATTATGCGTGGTAGCATAATGTATAACTAAACCACCAATACCATCACAAGCGCCTTTGCCATGACCTGTTGCAGAAAAAAGCCATTTTCTGTTTACTTTTGAGTTTTGAAACTCATAGAATTGATATCTATTTTTAAAATGACTGGCAGCTCCATCAGAAATGGTTATGATTTCATCAAGATCTTGCGCAATATGTTTTTGTTTTAAGTTGTCGATAATTAAATTTATAGTCATTAGGGCATGAGACGAATCATGTTTAATATCGTCAGAGACGGTGACATAACTGACTGTCTTATCATTTCCAAAATAGCATACTGATGTAAATATTGATATTTGGTTTTTACTCGAATGATAGCTTTGAATTTCATTTTGAAGCAGAACTGTCCAATTTTCTGCAAAATCGACATGAATAACTAATTGGAAGTCATTATTTTTCGCTGAAAGTTTAACCTCTTTAATTGCTATACGTTGAATTTCTTTGACCAATTTATGAGCTCTTACAGTGAGAGCACGCTCTCTTAACTCTATTAAGAAATTTTCAATTGTTCAAGTTTTATTCAGTAAATTTGATTTTTCTGAATAAAATCTGCAATGTCTTGTTTATTCTCTTTTTTATAATTATTCAAAGCATCTGTAAATATCATATTTATTTAAAGTTTCAGCATTTTTTTTAAACTTTAAATCATCATAACTTTTATTCTAATTGATCAAAATATTCGATCCGGGGTTTATTTTAGAGATTATTGTTGATATTTTCGATATATTAATAAATAAAAGCATAAAAATAGTTGTAAGAACACGTAAAGTTAGAAAAATAGTACGATGCGCCATGGTATCAATGTTTTAAAATCGAAAATATAAAAAAAACGTTTAAAAATCTGTTTAAAAAAATAAGGCAAAATCGCATATTCTCACCTACCCTAAAAGTTAGTATTTTTTATGTATAAAATCATATAAAAATTTCAAAAAAAAAAAAATATAGTATTTGAGAAAATCGTGTTTGAAAAAAATCGCTTTTTTCGGTTTTTCGTAAATAACTCAGAGAGATCAAAGTGTATTACAAAAATCGAGATCGCATTCAAAACTAGACCAAATTTCGCACACTTTCGTTAAAAGAACGTCCAAAAAGGTTAAAAATGGACGGAGCTATAGTCATTTAAAAGTAGAGGTTCATTTTCAATTTTTAAATTTTCGTTTTTACATCCAACACTAAAACTGCTGAAGTAGAAAAAAAAAAAAAAATTTGAGCGTTCTATGAGGTAAATTTTATCTTCATATACATAATAGAAGGTATTTTCATTACTTAGAAGAAAAAAAAAAATTCGATCAGTGACGGCCTGCATGAATCTGAATGGAATCAGCCTACTATAGTTATGTAGTGACGACTATACACTGAAAGAACTTTTTGTATACTGCATGCCAGAGTGTGAGCGCGCAGTATACTACAAGCGTGCGCAGTACGCTTGAAAACTTTCGGTAAATAGAAATAAAGTGTTGGCGTTTTGAAAGCCAACTGATATCAGCCGACCGTGCGCGCGCAACTCGTTGGGATTCAAAACGCCAACATTTCTCTTGCTGTTTACCGCTGAGTATGAGCGGACCGCACACCTCCCCTCTTAGCAGGCAGTCCGCTAAGACTTCTATCAGTGTAGTTATAGAGTAATCATTATTGTGATGTAGTTAAAATTAAAGTTATATTGTAATAATAATAGTTGAGTAGTACTATATTTTTGTAATAATTACTATAGTAATGGAGTAATTACTAAAGTTTTGTAGTATTTAATGTAGTTATGTAGTTATGCAGTGATCACTATAGCTATGTAGTATCGACTATAGCTTTATAGTTATCGCTATTGTTATGCAGTCATTACTATAATTTTGTAATATTTACTATAGTTTTGTAGTATAAGCTATAGTTATGTAGTGATTACTATAGTTATGTAGTGACAACTATAGCTTTATAGTTATCGCTATCGTTATGCAGCCATTACTATAATTTTGTAGTATTAACTATACTTATCTAGTGACTACTATGGTTATGTAGTATCGACTATAGCTATACAGTAATCACTATAATTATGTAGTATTCACTATAGTTAATTAGAAGCGACTATAGCTATGTAGTAATCACTATAATTATGTAGTGATGACATTTAGATTCATATAATACTTACTATAGTTATGTAGTAATTACTATATTTATGTAATAATTACTATAGTAATGTAGTAATTAATATAGTTATGTAGTAAATACTAGCGTTATTTCGTGATTACTATAGTTATGTAGTGACAACTATAGCTTTATAATTATCGCTATTGTTATGCAGTCATTACTATAGTTTTGTACTATGTACTATAGTTTTGTAGTATAAGCTATAGTTATATAGTGATTACTACAGTAATGTAGTGATTACTATAGTTATGTAGTGACAACTATAGCTTTATGCTTATCGCTATTGTTATGCAGTCATTACTATAGTTTTGTACTATTTAGTAGAGTTTTGTAGTATAAGCTATAATTATGTAGTTATTACTATAGTTATGTAGTGACAACTATAGCTTTATAGTTATCGCTATTGTTATGCTGTCATTACTATAGTTTTGTATTATTTACTATAGTTTTGTAGTATAAGCTATAGTTATGTAGTGATTACTTTCGTTATGAAGTGACAACTATAGCTTTATAGTTATCGCTATCGTTATGCAGCCATTACTATAATTTTGTAGTATTAACTATACTTATCTAGTGACTACTATGGTTATGTAGTATCGACTATAGCTATACAGTAATCACTATAATTATGTAGTATTCACTATAGTTAATTAGAAGCGACTATAGCTATGTAGTAATCACTATAATTATGTAGTGATGACATTTAGATTCATATAATACTTACTATAGTTATGTAGTAATTACTATATTTATGTAATAATTACTATAGTAATGTAGTAATTAATATAGTTATGTAGTAAATACTAGCGTTATTTCGTGATTACTATAGTTATGTAGTGACGAATTGTGCTTTCAAGTTATCGCTATAGTTATGTAGCCATTACTTTATTAATGTTGTTGTTACTGTTGTAATGTAGTAATCACTATAGTTATGTGGTTATCGCTATGATTATATCGCCACCACTATAGTTTAAAGTAATTACTATAGTTATGTAGTGACAACTATAGCTTTATAGTTATCGCTATTGTTATGCAGTCATTGCTATAGATTTGTACTATTGACTATAGTTTTGTAGTATAAGCTATAGTTCTGTAGTGATTACTATAGTTATGTAGTTACAACTATAGCTTTATAGTTATCGCTATTGTTATGCAGTCATTGCTATAGATTTGTATTATTTACTATAGTTTTGTAGTAAAAGCTATATTTCTGTAATTATTACTATAGTTATGTAGTGACAACTATAGCTTTATAATTATCGCTATTGTTATGCAGTCATTACTATAGTTTTGTACTATTTACTATAGTTTTGTAGTATAAGCTATAGTTATATAGTGATTACTACAGTAATGTAGTGATTACTATAGTTATGTAGTGACAACTATAGCTTTATGCTTATCGCTATTGTTATGCAGTCATTACTATAGTTTTGTACTATTTAGTAGAGTTTTGTAGTATAAGCTATAGTTATGTAGTTATTACTATAGTTATGTAGTGACAACTATAGCTTTATAGTTATCGCTATTATTATGCTGTCATTACTATAGTTTTGTATTATTTACTATAGTTTTGTAGTATAAGCTATAGTTATGTAGTGATTACTTTCGTTATGAAGTGACAACTATAGCTTTATAGTTATCGCTATCGTTATGCAGCCATTACTATAATTTTGTAGTATTAACTATACTTATCTAGTGACTACTATGGTTATGTAGTATCGACTATAGCTATACAGTAATCACTATAATTATGTAGTATTCACTATAGTTAATTAGAAGCGACTATAGCTATGTAGTAATCACTATAATTATGTAGTGATGACATTTAGATTCATATAATACTTACTATAGTTATGTAGTAATTACTATATTTATGTAATAATTACTATAGTAATGTAGTAATTAATATAGTTATGTAGTAAATACTAGCGTTATTTCGTGATTACTATAGTTATGTAGTGACGACTTGTGCTTTCAAGTTATCGCTATAGTTATGTAGCCATTACTATATTAATGTTGTTGTTACTGTTGTAATGTAGTAATCACTATAGTTATGTGGTTATCGCTATGATTATATCGCCACCACTATAGTTTAAAGTAATTACTATAGTTATGTAGTGATTACTATAGTTATGTAGTGACAACTATAGCTTTATAGTTATCGCTATCGTTATGCAGTCATTGCTATAGATTTGTACTATTGACTATAGTTTTGTAGTATAAGCTATAGTTCTGTAGTGATTACTATAGTTATGTAGATACAACTATAGCTTTATAGTTATCGCTATTGTTATGCAGTCATTGCTATAGATTTGTATTATTTACTATAGTTTTGTAGTAAAAGCTATATTTCTGTAATTATTACTATAGTTATGTAGTGACAACTATAGCTTTATAATTATCGCTATTGTTATGCAGTCATTACTATAGTTTTGTACTATTTACTATAGTTTTGTAGTATAAGCTATAGTTATATAGTGATTACTACAGTAATGTAGTGATTACTATAGTTATGTAGTGACAACTATAGCTTTATGCTTATCGCTATTGTTATGCAGTCATTACTATAGTTTTGTACTATTTAGTAGAGTTTTGTAGTATAAGCTATAGTTATGTAGTTATTACTATAATTATGTAGTGACAACTATAGCTTTATAGTTATCGCTATTGTTATGCTGTCATTACTATAGTTTTGTATTATTTACTATAGTTTTGTAGTATAAGCTATAGTTATGTAGTGATTACTTTCGTTATGAAGTGACAACTATAGCTTTATAGTTATCGCTATCGTTATGCAGCCATTACTATAATTTTGTAGTATTAACTATACTTATCTAGTGACTACTATGGTTATGTAGTATCGACTATAGCTATACAGTCATCACTATAATTATGTAGTATTCACTATAGTTAATTAGAAGCGACTATAGCTATGTAGTAATCACTATAATTATGTAGTGATGACATTCAGATTCATATAATACTTACTATAGTTATGTAGTAATTACTATATTTATGTAATAATTACTATAGTAATGTAGTAATTAATATAGTTATGTAGTAAATACTAGCGTTATTTCGTGATTACTATAGTTATGTAGTGACGACTTGTGCTTTCAAGTTATCGCTATAGTTATGTAGCCATTACTATATTAATGTTGTTGTTACTGTTGTAATGTAGTAATCACTATAGTTATGTGGTTATCGCTATGATTATATCGCCACCACTATAGTTTAAAGTAATTACTATAGTTATGTAGTGATTACTATAGTTATGTAGTGACAACTATAGCTTTATAGTTATCGCTATTGTTATGCAGTCATTGCTATAGATTTGTACTATTGACTATAGTTTTGTAGTATAAGCTATAGTTCTGTAGTGATTACTATAGTTATGTAGTTACAACTATAGCTTTATAGTTATCGCTATTGTTATGCAGTCATTGCTATAGATTTGTATTATTTACTATAGTTTTGTAGTAAAAGCTATATTTCTGTAATTATTACTATAGTTATGTAGTGACAACTATAGCTTTATAATTATCGCTATTGTTATGCAGTCATTACTATAGTTTTGTACTATTTACTATAGTTTTGTAGTATAAGCTATAGTTATATAGTGATTACTACAGTAATGTAGTGATTACTATAGTTATGTAGTGACAACTATAGCTTTATGGTTATCGCTATTGTTATGCAGTCATTACTATAGTTTTGTACTATTTAGTAGAGTTTTGTAGTATAAGCTATAGTTATGTAGTTATTACTATAGTTATGTAGTGACAACTATAGCTTTATAGTTATCGCTATTGTTATGCTGTCATTACTATAGTTTTGTATTATTTACTATAGTTTTGTAGTATAAGCTATAGTTATGTAGTGATTACTTTCGTTATGAAGTGACAACTATAGCTTTATAGTTATCGCTATCGTTATGCAGCCATTACTATAATTTTGTAGTATTAACTATACTTATCTAGTGACTACTATGGTTATGTAGTATCGACTATAGCTATACAGTAATCACTATAATTATGTAGTATTCACTATAGTTAATTAGAAGCGACTATAGCTATGTAGTAATCACTATAATTATGTAGTGATGACATTTAGATTCATATAATACTTACTATAGTTATGTAGTAATTACTATATTTATGTAATAATTACTATAGTAATGTAGTAATTAATATAGTTATGTAGTAAATACTAGCGTTATTTCGTGATTACTATAGTTATGTAGTGACGACTTGTGCTTTCAAGTTATCGCTATAGTTATGTAGCCATTACTATATTAATGTTGTTGTTACTGTTGTAATGTAGTAATCACTATAGTTATGTGGTTATCGCTATGATTATATCGCCACCACTATAGTTTAAAGTAATTACTATAGTTATGTAGTGATTACTATAGTTATGTAGTGACAACTATAGCTTTATAGTTATCGCTATTGTTATGCAGTCATTGCTATAGATTTGTACTATTGACTATAGTTTTGTAGTATAAGCTATAGTTCTGTAGTGATTACTATAGTTATGTAGTTACAACTATAGCTTTATAGTTATCGCTATTGTTATGCAGTCATTGCTATAGATTTGTATTATTTACTATAGTTTTGTAGTAAAAGCTATATTTCTGTAATTATTACTATAGTTATGTAGTGACAACTATAGCTTTATAATTATCGCTATTGTTATGCAGTCATTACTATAGTTTTGTACTATTTACTATAGTTTTGTAGTATATGCTATAGTTATATAGTGATTACTACAGTAATGTAGTGATTACTATAGTTATGTAGTGACAACTATAGCTTTATGGTTATCGCTATTGTTATGCAGTCATTACTATAGTTTTGTACTATTTAGTAGAGTTTTGTAGTATAAGCTATAGTTATGTAGTTATTACTATAGTTATGTAGTGACAACTATAGCTTTATAGTTATCGCTATTGTTATGCTGTCATTACTATAGTTTTGTATTATTTACCATAGTTTTGTAGTATAAGCTATAGTTATGTAGTGATTACTTTTGTTATGAAGTGACAACTATAGCTTTATAGTTATCGCTATCGTTATGCAGCCATTACTATAATTTTGTAGTATTAACTATACTTATCTAGTGACTACTATGGTTATGTAGTATCGACTATAGCTATACAGTCATCACTATAATTATGTAGTATTCACTATAGTTAATTAGAAGCTACTATAGCTATGTAGTAATCACTATAATTATGTAGTGATGACATTTAGATTCATATAATACTTACTATAGTTATGTAGTAATTACTATATTTATGTAATAATTACTATAGTAATGCAGTCATTAATATAGTTATGTAGTAAATACTAGCGTTATTTCGTGATTACTATAGTTATGTAGTGACGACTTGTGCTTTCAAGTTATCGCTATAGTTATGTAGCCATTACTATATTAATGTTGTTGTTACTGTTGTAATGTAGTAATCACTATAGTTATGTGGTTATCGCTATGATTATATCGCCACCACTATAGTTTAAAGTAATTACTATAGTTATGTAGTGACAACTATAGCTTTATAGTTATCGCTATTGTTATGCAGTCATTGCTATAGATTTGTACTATTGACTATAGTTTTGTAGTATAAGCTATAGTTCTGTAGTGATTACTATAGTTATGTAGTTACAACTATAGCTTTATAGTTATCGCTATTGTTATGCAGTCATTGCTATAGATTTGTATTATTTACTATAGTTTTGTAGTAAAAGCTATATTTCTGTAATTATTACTATAGTTATGTAGTGACAACTATAGCTTTATAATTATCGCTATTGTTATGCAGTCATTACTATAGTTTTGTACTATTTACTATAGTTTTGTAGTATATGCTATAGTTATATATTGATTACTTTACGCCAACAGACATGGCTTTCGAACGCGTCAGGCTCGTCGGCCATCTGGATTAGAGGCGCGCGCTCAAGGGGTCCTATAGTTTCCGGTGCGGGAGAGGACTACGTGTGGGCGAGGGTGGGAGATATTACTTATGTGAGTATATATCTCTCACCAAACTGTACGGCCGGAGAATTTGAAGGTAAAATTGCGGCTCTAGAGGACTGCCTCAGAGATTTACCGGGGAATCTTGTCGTTGCCGGCGACTTTAATTCCAGGGCGATCGAGTGGGGCATGACAACCACAGACAGACGCGGACGGCTGGTGTTAGAGATGGCTGCGAGGCTGGAACTAACAGTAGCAAACAGAGGACAGGCTTTTACGTACAGACGACCGGGTTACGGTAACTCGATACCGGACGTGACGCTGACAACGGAAGACCTGGAGACGCGGATAAGGGGATGGCGGGTACTCGAGGACTTTACGGCCAGCGATCACCAGTGCATCGCCTTTGAAGTTACGGAACGGAACGATACGTCACAAAACGTTTCGGTGAGACCCTCGCGGTGGAACCTTAACAAACAGGACAGGGCTCTGTTTCGGAGGACGCTGCTGGAAACGGTTGCGCCTTCTGAAAACATCCCGACGGATCTGACTGACGAACAGAGGACGGAGTTGATTGTGGACAGGACGATGACTGCTATGGTTCGCCTCTGTGAGGCTACTATGCCACGCATCGTGCCTAGACATAATAAACCGGCAGCATACTGGTGGACGGACGAAATAAGTTCCCTACGACGGACGTGCATAAAACACAGACGAGTACTATACAGAGCACGCAAAAGAGGACAGGATGATGCAATGAGGCTTGCACAGACATACAAAGACGCTAAAAAGACCCTGACGAACGCCATAAAATACAGTAAGAGGCGATGCTGGAGACGGTTGTGTGAAGAGGTGGACCGCGACCCCTGGGGTATGGGCTATAAGCTGGTTACCCAGAAACTGGGGGCTCTTGGTCCTCCAGAACACAAAGACGGACAGTTGATGGCGACGATAGTGGACGGGCTGTTCCCAAACCATCCGGTTACGGAGGGGCCAGTCGACTACCGGAGCCAAGCAGTTCCGGAGTTCACGGAGGCAGAATTGCTGGAAGCTACTGCCTCTTTGAGACCCGGAAAAGCGCCAGGACCGGACGGCATTCCAGGAGAGATTCTCCGGCAGATTGCCTTGGGCAGGCCACGTCTCCTCCTGGACATGTACAACGAATGTTTACGGACGGGGATTTTCAGCACGCGTTGGAAAAAGGCCAGACTGGTTCTCCTCTACAAAGGAAAGGGAGAGCCAAATGCGCCTAATTCCTACAGGCCATTGTGCCTCTTAGACACGGCAGGAAAGACATTAGAACTTTTACTGAAAAACAGACTGACGAAAGCAGTGGACAGAGCAGGAGGACTCTCGGACAACCAGTATGGCTTCCGCAAAGGCCGATCGACGGTGGATGCTGTGCGGGAAGTTCTTGAGCCTTCTAGAAGGACGGCACTGATGGACCACAGACAAAGACCGGTGGTACTGCTTGGCACGCTGGACGCAAAGAACGCCTTCAATAGCGCCAGGTTCTCCGATATCCTCGGGGCCTATAGGTCTTTCGGGGTGCCGGATTACCTGATGAGGATGGTGGAGGATTATTTGCGTAACAGATGCATAACGTACGAGACGACGGAAGGACAGATACGCAGACCAATAACCGCGGGGGTCGCGCAGGGTTCGATACTGGGACCAGACTTTTGGAACGTGGACTATGACAGCTTGCTAAGACTGGAGATGCCCGAGGGCGCATCACTCGTCGCTTACGCAGACGACGTGGCGGTAGTGATCGTCCAGAGGACTACAGAGTTAGCACAACTGACACTGAACAGAGTCATGAGGCGGGTCGAAAGGTGGATGACAGAACACGGACTGTCACTGGCACTGAACAAGACGGAACTGATGTTACTGACGGGAAGGCGTATACCGACGCTCATTCCCATGACAGTAGGTACAGAAAGGACGGAGACGGTAGGTTTCCTCAAATACCTAGGAGTCACTCTGGATACCAGGCTTACTTTTTGGCCACATATCCAGAGGGTGGCCGACAAAGCGACTAGACTGACGTCATCGCTGGGCCGCCTCATGGCAAATACGTACGGACCGAGACAGAGCAAGAGACTGCTCCTGATGACGACGACCCACTCGATCATGTTGTACGGGGCGGAAATATGGGCCGACGCGCTCCGCGTCCGGAAGTACCGAAAGCGACTGACGGACGTACAGAGACGGGGAGCGCTTCCGGATGGCTTGCGCCTACCGGACGGTCTCTGCGGAGGCCGTAATGGTGGTTGCAAGCGTAATCCCTATAGATCTCCTTGCGCTGGAGCGCAAGCGGATCTATGAAAGAAGCGCTGAAACAGGACGGACAGAAGCGGCAGTTCGGGAAAGGGACCTGACAATGACGCTATGGAGTGAACGTTGGACGAGAGACGGAACGGGTGCATGGACCAGACGTCTGATCAGGGACCTGAGACAGTGGACGCAACGGACTTTTTGGGGAGGTGGATTTTTACCTTACCCAATTCTTGACCGGACACGGCTACTTCAGACGGTACCTGCACCTGAGAGGAAGGTACAGCATGCGGGCTGTACCTATTGCGGACATGACATGGACGACGCTGAGCATACGTTCTTCGGATGCTCACGTTGGGACTTCGACAGACGAACGCTACGGAGACAGACTGGAGACCTCACACCGGACAATGTTGTAGACTGGATGCTGGCGGACGTCCAAAACTGGGCCTCGATGGTGACCTTTGTCACGGTCGTCCTTAAAGCGAAGAAAGAGGATGGATGTTTAATGTGAATGAATGAATGAGTGAATGGATGAGGAATACAAATACGCAGGGAGACAAATGTCTTTGGGCCTAGCGACCCCACGTACCCGAGCTGAATGAATGGTATACGGAGCGTGTGGATGGAAATGAGGGTGGTAATGTTTGAATACGCAGGGGGACTGCACAGTCCATGGGCCTAGCAACCCCACGTACCCGAGCTGAATGAATGATAAATTGGATGTGTGGATGAAAGTATGGTTGAAAATGTGTGAATACGCAGGGGGACTGAAAAGTCCTTGGGCTCAGCGACCCCACGTACCCGAGCTAAGTGAATGGTGAATTGAGTGTGTGGATAAAGGAGAGGATGGAGATGCTTGCACACGCAGGGGGACTGCACAGTCCTTGGGCCTAGCGAACCCACGTACCCGAGCTGAGTGAGTGAATGGTATACTGAATGTGTGGATGGAAGCGTGCGAAAGAATGTACGAATACGCAGGGGGACTGCACAGTCCATGGGCCTAGCGACCCCACGTGCCCGAGCTGAGTGAGTGAAAGATATATTGGATGTGTGATGAATGAGAGGATGGAAATGTGTGAATACGCAGGGGGACTGAAAAGTCCTTGGGCTTAGCGATCCCACGTACCCGAGCTAAGTGCGAATGGAGGAGTGAAAGGAAGGATGACAGGCAAATGTATGCATGTTTAGACGTATGAATGGACACGGCCTAGTGCCTGGACGGACGGACGAGACGAGTGACAATGGACAAGACCGCAGCGTGAAGTAATGCTAACGCAGTCCCACGCTGCGGCTCTGAACGGTGGACGTTACGGATCCCTCCCCGTGTAAGTGAGGCATTTTCTTGCTTCTCTTCCGCGGCCAGGGTGAAGGGGGTTTAGACGGTCTCTGCCTGTAGATGCCTCGAGGGCGAATGCGAACCTACCAGGTTTCTTTCTCCCTCCAGGCTGACGCAGCGTCAGAATCCCGTCACACCAGTGATGCGCACTGCAGTTGGGGTGATCCAGCTGCAGCCCACGTCGCTGTAGGTCTGATAGCAGATTTACCCGTTTTTTCACCACCAAAAAAAAAAAAAAAAAAAAAAAAAAAAAATATAGTGATTACTACAGTAATGTAGTGATTACTATAGTTATGTAGTGACAACTATAGCTTTATGGTTATCGCTATTGTTATGCAGTCATTACTATAGTTTTGTACTATTTAGTAGAGTTTTGTAGTATAAGCTATAGTTATGTAGTTATTACTATAGTTATGTAGTGACAACTATAGCTTTATAGTTATCGCTATTGTTATGCTGTCATTACTATAGTTTTGTATTATTTACCATAGTTTTGTAGTATAAGCTATAGTTATGTAGTGATTACTTTTGTTATGAAGTGACAACTATAGCTTTATAGTTATCGCTATCGTTATGCAGCCATTACTATAATTTTGTAGTATTAACTATACTTATCTAGTGACTACTATGGTTATGTAGTATCGACTATAGCTATACAGTCATCACTATAATTATGTAGTATTCACTATAGTTAATTAGAAGCTACTATAGCTATGTAGTAATCACTATAATTATGTAGTGATGACATTTAGATTCATATAATACTTACTATAGTTATGTAGTAATTACTATATTTATGTAATAATTACTATAGTAATGTAGTCATTAATATAGTTATGTAGTAAATACTAGCGTTATTTCGTGATTACTATAGTTATGTAGTGACGACTTGTGCTTTCAAGTTATCGCTATAGTTATGTAGCCATTACTATATTAATGTTGTTGTTACTGTTGTAATGTAGTAATCACTATAGTTATGTGGTTATCGCTATGATTATATCGCCACCACTATAGTTTAAAGTAATTACTATAGTTATGTAGTGACAACTATAGCTTTATAGTTATCGCTATTGTTATGCAGTCATTGCTATAGATTTGTACTATTGACTATAGTTTTGTAGTATAAGCTATAGTTCTGTAGTGATTACTATAGTTATGTAGTTACAACTATAGCTTTATAGTTATCGCTATTGTTATGCAGTCATTGCTATAGATTTGTATTATTTACTATAGTTTTGTAGTAAAAGCTATATTTCTGTAATTATTACTATAGTTATGTAGTGACAACTATAGCTTTATAATTATCGCTATTGTTATGCAGTCATTACTATAGTTTTGTACTATTTACTATAGTTTTGTAGTATATGCTATAGGTATATAGTGATTACTACAGTAATGTAGTGATTACTATAGTTATGTAGTGACAACTATAGCTTTATGGTTATCGCTATTGTTATGCAGTCATTACTATAGTTTTGTACTATTTAGTAGAGTTTTGTAGTATAAGCTATAGTTATGTAGTTATTACTATAGTTATGTAGTGACAACTATAGCTTTATAGTTATCGCTATTGTTATGCTGTCATTACTATAGTTTTGTATTATTTACCATAGTTTTGTAGTATAAGCTATAGTTATGTAGTGATTACTTTCGTTATGAAGTGACAACTATAGCTTTATAGTTATCGCTATCGTTATGCAGCTATTACTATAATTTTGTAGTATTAACTATACTTATCTAGTGACTACTATGGTTATGTAGTATCGACTATAGCTATACAGTCATCACTATAATTATGTAGTATTCACTATAGTTAATTAGAAGCTACTATAGCTATGTAGTAATCACTATAATTATGTAGTGATGACATTTAGATTCATATAATACTTACTATAGTTATGTAGTAATTACTATATTTATGTAATAATTACTATAGTAATGTAGTCATCAATATAGTTATGTAGTAAATACTAGCGTTATTTCGTGATTACTATAGTTATGTAGTGACGACTTGTGCTTTCAAGTTATCGCTATAGTTATGTAGCCATTACTATATTAATGTTGTTGTTACTGTTGTAATGTAGTAATCACTATAGTTATGTGGTTATCGCTATGATTATATCGCCACCACTATAGTTTAAAGTAATTACTATAGTTATGTAGTGACAACTATAGCTTTATAGTTATCGCTATTGTTATGCAGTCATTGCTATAGATTTGTACTATTGACTATAGTTTTGTAGTATAAGCTATAGTTCTGTAGTGATTACTATAGTTATGTAGTTACAACTATAGCTTTATAGTTATCGCTATTGTTATGCAGTCATTGCTATAGATTTGTATTATTTACTATAGTTTTGTAGTAAAAGCTATATTTCTGTAATTATTACTATAGTTATGTAGTGACAACTATAGCTTTATAATTATCGCTATTGTTATGCAGTCATTACTATAGTTTTGTACTATTTACTATAGTTTTGTAGTATAAGCTATAGTTATATAGTGATTACTACAGTAATGTAGTGATTACTATAGTTATGTAGTGACAACTATAGCTTTATGCTTATCGCTATTGTTATGCAGTCATTACTATAGTTTTGTACTATTTAGTTTAGTTTTGTAGTATAAGCTATAGTTATGTAGTTATTACTATAGTTATGTAGTGACAACTATAGCTTTATAGTTATCGCTATTGTTATGCTGTCATTACTATAGTTTTGTATTATTTACTATAGTTTTGTAGTATAAGCTATTGTTATGTAGTGATTACTTTCGTTATGAAGTGACAACTATAGCTTTATAGTTATCGCTATTGTTATGCAGTCATTGCTATAGATTTGTACTATTTACTATAGTTTTGTAGTATAAGCTATAGTTATGTAGTAATTACTATAGTTATGTAGTGACAACTATAGCTTTATAGTTATCGCTATTGTTATGCAGCCATTACTATAGTTTTGTACTTTTTACTATAGTTTTGTTGTATAAGCTATAGTTTTGTAGTATAAGCTATAGTTATATAGTGATTACAACAGTTATGTAGTAATTACTATAGTTATGTAGTGACAACTATAGCTTTATGGTTATCGCTATTGTTATGCAGTCATTACTATAGTTTTGTAATATTTACTATAGTTTTGTAGTATAAGCTATAGTTATGTAGTAATTACTATACTTATGTAGTGACAACTATAGCTTTATCGTTATCGCTATTGTTATGCAGTCATTACTATAGTATTGTACTATTTACTATAGTTTATAGTATAAGCTATAGTTATGTAGTGATTACTATAGTTATGTAGTGACAACTATAGCTTTATAGTTATCGCTATTGTTATGCAGTCATTACTATAGTTTTGTAGTATAAACTATAGTTATCTAGTGACTCCTATGGTTATGTAGTATCGACTATAGCAATACAGAAGTTACTATAATTATGTAGTGTTTACTCTAGTTAATTAGAAGCGACTATAGCTATGTAGTAATCACTATAATTATGTAGTGATGACATTTAGATTCATGTCGGACTTACCATAGGCTTTGTGGTGAATAAATTATAAGTAAATTATTTGATTATAACAAAACATTCAGTATTTAAATTTTCATTTTCATTCACAAAGGGAAAAACATTTTCATTATACTAATTTGCTTAATGTTGATAAAAATTGCATTAAAGATTCTAAATCTGTAAGTTTTGCCTTTTTTATTCCAACATTATCGATATTTGTTAACTTGTTTGTACAGAGGCGTATTAAGCTCGTACGCCGGCCTACGCCAAAAATAATATTTTTATGTATGATGGTTTCAAATTGTACCGGCGAAAGATCTTTTTCTCTTTTACGTAGAGTTAAAAATTATTTGCGTTCTTCGTTAAGCCAAGAAAAGTTGAATTTTCTTGCACTGCTATGCATAGAGGCATAACTAACAATGACATTAGATTTTGACTCTCTTATCGATGAGTTTGCTGAAAAAAAAACTCGAAAAGTTATGTTATAATTGATTTTATTTTAGTAAAAAATAATGTTCATTTTTTATTTTTTTAATAAAAATTATTGTTATTAATTTATGTTTATGTAAATAAATAATGTGTTTTTCCATTCATGATAATAAATAATTGTAATAAATCTCTGATGTATTAAATGTTTTATAAATTATTATTAATTAATTTAAATGATCAATCAATAAGCTCAGAAAACAATACACTTATTTCTTAATAATAGCTACATTTTTCTACCGTTTAGTAAAAAAAATTCTGTTGAGTAAACAAAATAAACAAACTATAAAAATTGAAAAATTGCCGCCCTTGAAAAGCTGCAACCCTACGCCATGGCGTAGTTGGCGTAGGCCATAATACGCCTCTGTGTTTGTAACTTTCATAATATTTTTTCGGGAAATTTGAAATAATGACAATGTTGCATAATTCAAGTTAGGCCCTTCTTGTATGTTCTATATCATTTAAACATACATAGACACGTTTTTATTCTTCTATATTTTATAAACATATAAAGAATATCTCATAGATACATTTTCAATCATAATTTTAATCAAAAAGGGCCTAACTCGAGTTAGATCCTTATTCCACACGACCCCTCAAATGTAATAAGAAAAAAATTATTGTTTTTATCTTATCAAGTAAAATTTTGACACGCAATTTAAATATAATCTTTAATTAGTTTTCAGTTTACATTTCTATAGTATCGTGAATCATATGCATATAGTTACAAGAGAAATCGGAATTTTCTAATGGTCCATGTAGCATGAAATATTTATGAAAGCTTTCTGAAATATTTGCAAGGGAAGAATGAAATATTTTATAAATCTTTAAATAAAAGATTATTCAAAGCCCGCTATGTCCGCCTGAGGGACTGCAACTAAATATTTCAATTAAAGTTATCTGAAAAAATGCAGCAAAATTTTCTTAAATATTTCAAATAAATATTTAAGAAATATTTATACAATATTCCGAATCAATGTTTAAACAATTGAATAAATCTTTCATGAAAAATTTCAGCAATATTTATAAAAAATATTTCAAGAAACCTTTTTAAAAGATTGACACAATCTTTCATTGCAAGATTATAGCCATATTAGAAATCTTTCATGAAAGCTTTATGAAAGATTTCAGCAATATTTACAAAAATATTACGGAAAAATCTTTCTGAAATATTGATACAATCTTTCATTGCAAGATAATCACCTCTATAAAAATCTTTCATGAAAGATTTGTGAAAGATTTTCTCTTTATTTTGGGAATATATTTATTGTATACATAGATGAAATCTTTTATAAATCTTTCACGAAATCTTTTATAATTTTATTATAGTATTTCTAAATTTTACTTTAAAACTTTGCAGACATAAAAAAATACAAATTTTATTATAGTTTTGTAACCTTTAAAATGGACATTTTTAATATTAACATTTTTATTTTTTAATAACTCGAAAACCGTCAATTTTATAAAAAATAATCAGAATAATACTTTTTTGTTTAGAATCACTCAAAGAATCTAAAAAAACTTCCGAATCAAAATAAAAAACTTTTGCAATTTATTTAAACAAAGTCGATTCAAACAAATTTAGACCATTTTTTTGCCGGGCAAACTGCAGATCCTTATTCTAAAAACCTTTACAAAGATCATCCCGTAAAAATTTTATATTCGATAATTTTTTTTGCTCACCCGACAATTTTGCCTACACTATACATAATATAATATAGAAAAAATATATGATTTACAAAAACATAATTTCCAAAAAATAACTAATTTTTAAAAAACATAATTTACCAAAAATAACGAATTTTTAAAAAACTTTATTTCCAAAAAATAACGAATTTTTAAAAAACATAATTTTCAAAAAACATGATTTTTAAAAACTACAATTTAAAAAAAAATACAGAATTTTCATTAAAAAAAAGAAAATTTGAAAAAAAAGTCATGTTATTTTTAGAATGTGTCTTTAGTATGCGTTTTTGGGATGTATTTTTTTCCAATAAGGATAATAATAGTATATTTCGATATTAGTGCGTGAAAATGATTTTCTTCTCGTGTGACAAGTCGCACTCAAGCGAAGCAAGGAAATTAGCGTATGTTAGCAATATTAGCGTGCGCTTAATCTAGCGTGAACCAGCTATATTTACGTACGCTAAAAACATGCGCTCTTAAACCATTAATCTATAACCTTAGAAACCATATACGACGTATGCTTCAGAATCTGCGTGGATTTTATTTACCTGTTTATTGTTTTATTTCACATTAATTTTTAAGTTGGTATAATAAGCAACGACTGCATTTGATAATGTAATGAATAATTTTAATTTTTTAAGTTTTAGTTGATCTATTACAATTTAACTTTATTCAATAAAAATTAAATAGTATTAAAAATATACAATATCAAACATTTATTTAGGAGTACATTAAATTTGTCATAGGACAGATGTACATCTTATCTACATTCTTAAATACACAAATTTTTATGAATCTTTTGAAATTATTTGTGCATTTTTAATTAATACCGCCAACATCAGCATTACCCAATACGTACCACGAGAAGGTTGTTGGTTGGACTTTACGTATCATGGTGGCCCTGAAAAGGGCCGATTATGAAAAGCGTCTGACAAATAGGGACCCTGTGACTCGTCACTTCCACAGTATTTTATGACTCCAAACCCTATTTGCCTCAAGTAAAAATATACAATAAAAAAATATTAATCTGATGTTGGGAGACAATTCTCAAAATGCCCTCCTTCAACCTCAATGCACTTTCTCAACCTCGACACAAAATAACTTTGCGCTGCATTTAGCATAGCAGGCGTAATTTCTTGAAATGCTGCATTTATACGATTGTCTAGATCATCTTGGTCTCTTATCTCCGACGCATAAATAATATCTTTAATCGTTCCCCACAAAAATAAATCCAAAGGATTTAGATCTGGAGAACGAGGGGGCCAAGCAATTGGACCTCCTTGTCCAATCCATCGGTTCTGAAATTGCTCGTTCAAATGAGCAACGACGGGCCTAGCTGTATGCGCTCGGGCACCGTCTTGCATGAACCATAAGTCATCTCGACGTATATCCCTTAGCAAGTTTGGTAGGTGCCCTTCTAAAAATTCCAAATAGTTTTGGCCATTTAATCTATCAGGCATACGAACAGGTCCAATCTGTAAGAATTATGATTTTAATTACAAGTTACTACGTGATTAATTAAATGAGTGAAATTAATCTTAATTTTTTTTTGTTATTAAAAGTGTTATGCTTGATATAGTATACTACATTATAGTATCGAAGAGATACTTTCGCTCCGCGTTGTCATGACGGTTAGATATGTACCAATGCGTGTATACAGTGCTTACCATGTACTTTTGCACACCCAATGAAAAAATTATGAGAGAATCTTATCGCGCAGCAGCAAAAGGTCATAGCTCAAAAAATCTAATGGCATAAGAAAAAGCTCGCAAAATACTTTAAAAAATGCTACAGTAAGCTTTAAATAACTTGAATTTGAATTCTTAAAAAGAGTTAGAAAAAGAAAAAAAGCATAAAAAATTACCTTTTTTGAACTTGCTGCAGATTTAGATCCAGTAATCGTAACTTAAAAAAACCAATTGAGTTTGAAAAAAGATTTATTCAACTTTAAAATAAAAGGCGTACATCTGTTTTTGTCATTTTTTAACTGACTTACAGTATTTTTTGTTAAAAAATACGTATTTTTTTGAAATGCGAATATTTACAAATATAAAAGAGATAGAATAGTATATTATGCACCAAGAGGAAAAAGTATGCTATGCGTCCCCTCGTGTAGTTGCTGCCTGAGCGGAGCGAGGCGTAATGTGCATTCACTGTCAAATTTGTTTAAATTATACATCGATTGTATTTAGAATTCAATGCTGAACTTTTAATAAATATATGCAATTTCAATTGTAAAAATATTAACACAAACATTTTGACGCTATGTATCTTTATAGCATTTTACATTGCACACAAGAGTATAGTTACGTATACATGTACATAAATACACAGGCATACTTATAAAATCGAGGACTGAAAGCTGTACCTTTTCCCTTGTTCAGCGAAAAAGAAGTACTAACTTTATGCTAGGGAAAGTAAAAAACAACTTATAAGGAAAAAATTTTCTTTTTTGGTCACAGAATACAGATCTGCATTTAGGAATAGATTTCGAATAAAAAAAAAATTTTTAAACTATTAAAACTATTAAAAAATTAGGATTTTATTAGAATTTTTCAACAGTCTGAACAGTTAAAAAAATCTTTCGAATGCCGTTTGATTTTTCGGGCTACGACCTTTTGTTACTGTGCAATAAAACTTTCTAGCTCTTATGATTTTTTCGTTGAGTACGCAAAAGCACGTGAAGGCCACTGTATGCATAGATAAGTGTCAGATGTGTACTCAAGTTCTGCGAATCGTACTCGCTTAACTTATTAATTCCTTAGAAATCAAATTCATAAATGTTTAAACATTCATTTATTTATTTTCGCCATACCCTGCCCGAAACTACGACTTTCGTCCCGGCGCCGAAAAACAAAAGTCATAGTTTCGGCCCGGGTATGGCGAAAAATAGTATACACTCCACGGGAGGTAAAATGGCGACCCCATAGCACATATTTGCCACCCTCGCCTTCGGCTCGAGGTGGCCATTATACGTGCTATGGACTCGCTAATACTTTACCTCCTTTGGTGTGTAATAAACTATTAATACACCCACAGTAAAACCGTGAGTCGTTTAGCCTACATTATAAAAAAATAACACAATTTCACTTACAATTGTATCATTTATTATGCCACACCATATATTCATAGAAAATCTATTTTGATGTTGGCCTACTATACCCAAATTAGGGTTTTCGACTGCCCAATAATGATTATTATGGATGTTAAACTTTCCATCCCTACCAAAAGTTGATTCATCCGTGAATAAGATACAGTGGTGAAATTCAGGATTCTCATTGATTTGATCAAGAGCCCAATGACAACATTCTAATCGACGATGTCGGTCTTCTTCATTAATCTATAAAATTATTAAAAAATTAATAATTTTTAAAATAACCACCCATGATAATAAATCAAAAGATGTATAAATGTATTTTAAAAATCATTAAAAAATTCAGTTAAAATCACTTAAATTTTCATTGAAAATTGTACATCATAACATAAAATAATTAAAAAATAGTAGATAGACTGATTTTAGACGATTAGAAATACTTAATAGAATAAAAAGGGTATTAAATAAGTACTCACTAGGAGAGTATCAGGGTTTCGGATCACTGATTTCGCTCAAAGAAGGGTCAATAAGGCCAGTTTCAAGCCCAAATTTTTCGACATGAAAGACTTAAAATTTCTATGCAAATATTTTTGGGTTTTTAGCTACAACCAAATAGTCTATTTCACACAATACAAGACGTCTAAACTCATGTCCTCCTCTTCTCCCTCACCCCCCAAGTTATGAAAAACCAGGTGTAAACAGCACAATTTCAATGTATTAACGTTTGTAGAAAATGTCGTGTCAGCAAAATCATTTATTTTTGATGTTTATAACTCGTTTTTCATAACTTTGGCAAGGGGGGCAGAGAGAGGGAGATGAGGAGTTTGAAAGTCTCGTATTGGGTGAAATCAACTACATATTTAATCTACTACGTACGGTTGATACTTTTGGGCAGGGTATAGTAAAAAACTTTTTTAAATTTAAGCTGAGCTCAAATCTTTTGAAAAAAGCAGAAAATATTATTTTTACTTAAACTACAATATTATAAAAATTGGACCACATTTTAGCATTTGTTATTAATTAATGTTATAAAATAGTATATTACGTAACAAGTTCGCGAAACATGCGATCATACAAGAGCTGAGTTTGTCGCCCGAGTGAAGCAAGGACAAAAAGGCGAGTGTGAATCGCATGTTACACGCACTTGTTGCGTATACTATTTTTTAACACATCGTGAGCGAAACATTATTACTTTTGTTGTTATTAACCGAGCGGAGCGAGGGTGACAATCAGACGAGTAAATAACAAAAAAAAAGAAAAATCATAAATAATAAATATGATTGAACGAGTAATTGATTAAAAAAACACAAATATTTTTACTATGGCAAATATATACTTTGATTTACATGTATTCATTATATTTTTTATTATTTATAGAGAATTTGAAAGTACAATTATCAAAATAAAAACGTTCATTATCCACAATATTTTATTTATCACCATCACTCATTATTTTTTAACACATTTTTAATAACTTTAATATAATTTAGAGTCCATTTAAATTGTAACAAAACAAAATAACCTCAAGATGTATATAATATAAACAGACTTTAAGTTCGCAAAACAACTGTAAATCTTGCTGTCAAAGTAAAAGGAGGATGGCGTACATGTTTCGCACATTATAAAAAAATTGTACGTTTTACACCCGCAAAACAAACATGCGAAACCGCGTTTCGCGCACGAAGTGTTAAAAAGAAAATTTAGGTCCTATTTTTATAACGTTGTAATTTAAGTAAAAATAATATTTTCATATACTATAAGAGCTTTTTTCAAAAAAAAGTTTTAAGCTCCCAGCTGTTAAGGCTGAAGAACTATAAGCGTTTGAAAATCTAGTAACTTTTTTAGTGATTGTCTTTAATTGACTATAACTAGAGAAATATTGATAGAATTCTAGCTTTTTTCATGTTTACGTATTGAGAATTATCCCGCAAAAGAAGAAGGGACAATAGGGTCGGTTTTTGGCCAAAATTTTTCTATATAAAATATTCAAATCAAACAGCCTGTATACACTAAAGTCACTAATCATTGCGCCGATTGAGTACGTTATTAAACTCTGAAAATAAAGAGATATCTATTTTTCATTTTGCTAAAATATAAAAATTTCATTTGATATACACTTTTGAAAAACTAAATTGAAAATGTTGACAATAACTTTAGAAGGATACCATTTTACCAATTTGTAACAAATTTAAAAAAAAAATAAAAAATTACCAAGATAATTCATTTTACTAAAAAATGCACTTTTTATGCACATGCATATTTCTTGAGAAGGCCATTCTTTTAGCTGATTTTTTTTTGCTGATAGAGGACAAAATTATCTTTCGAATGATACCTGTTTGATCCCGTATTATTTGTGTAAAGCGAGAAAAATAAACAAAATCGATCTGTAAAAAATTCATGCATATGCTATTGGAAATCTAAGGTAGTTCTACCGTTAAGGAATTGACGGTTCAGAAAAATTTGTAATTTTATATACAAGTAGATTTTAATTCAAATAAGACACAGTTAAATTTTGGTAAACTTTTGGAGCGTGAGAGAAAAATGACAAACATTTTAATTTTCGCATTTTTAACACGCACTCTTATGTAACCCACGCAGAAATTCGTTTTAAACTTTTGATTGTAAGCTACTTATGGTTCAAAATTTGATTAAATTTAACAGATAATTAATTAAAGAATTAAAGAATAGATTTTTTAGTATAGAATTTGAAATGATATAAACATCTAGACTTCAAAGCACGTTCATATATATAAAGCGCGTGTTAAAAGATGAAAATTAAAATGCTTATAGGGTCGTTGCGCCAATGAATGAATGGTTTAGAAAAATTCATTTTGAAATATTTCTTTTTTATATTTAGACATCTTTTCGAAATATTAAACTTTGATCATATCCTTTAGTAAAGTTTTCAGAACTTAATAAAAAAAAGAACGTCTATTTTTGTTAAGTATTTATTTTGTAATTAAACAAATAAATAAAATAATACTAAAATCTAGTAAATGAATATTTTTACTAGTGAATGAAACCCTCATTTAAATAACATTGGTGCCAACATAACCTTAAATTTTACCTATGCTTTTAACACATTCATTCACTGGAGCTCCAGTTATCTTAATATCTATTATATTTATTGTGAATTTTATAATATGTGTAATTCATGTAATTTTTTCTAGATACGTTTTTAATTTATCGTTAAACATGTAATAAAAAAATTAAAGTTTGAAATGTATGCTTTTAAATGAGATTGATAAATAAAACTATATTTTCTTATAATGCTTAACATTTCGAATTAAATCTATATCTATTCATTCACTGGAGACTATTCACGGACTGGGTCCTTGACCCTAATTTTTTTCTCACGCTCTAAAAGTTTACCAAAATTTAACCGTATCTTATTTGAATTAAAATCTACTAATATACCAAATCTCAGATTTTTCTGAACCGTCAATCCCTTAACGGTAGTACTACCTTAAGTAATCTATATTTTAATGCTGTCTGATGTCACGTTAATCATCTGTATATGTAGAAATTTGATAATTCATTCAATGATTCCTTTTAACCACTTTATTATTTATTACAAGCTGATTTTCTGTAAAATTAACAGGATAATTAATTTATTTAAATCAGCTCTAACTTAGAAAACTTTTTTTCAAGCGACTCAAATTCAATTCGTAATTTCTCTAAAATGTTTTGATAAATATAAAAAATTTGAACGACGTTACAAAATCAGACAAAGTACTATATTTTTATGAGCTATAGAATATTACAAATTTTTTTTTCTTTTTTTTCTTTTCCTTGCCTTCGGCTCGGGCTGTAAACCTCTCGTTTCGTAAATCCAGCCTTTGCACCCCAGGTAAATAATGTACTATTTTGCCCTTGGGTAAAAAAGAGGTTTGAGCCTCTAAGAATAGATATCAGAAATTGAATTTCACGCCTTGAGTGTAAAAAAATAATTTTTTCAAAATGACAAGATCATAATAATTTAACGACTTGAAAAGGATTACTTAAAAATATAACGTTGTCAGTAATAAAAAGCTTACACTTCGACAGTATAGTTTGTCTAATTATTTATCCATATTTCAACTACTAACTGTCAGTCAATTCATATATACAAATGTTTCCGAAGTTAAAGCTAATTTAAATAAATTAATAATACTGTAGATTTTGCAACAAAATGGTCTGTAATCAATAATAAAGCGGTGCAAGGGAATCAATTAATGAATTATAAAATTTTTACATATACAGATAATTATATCATGGCATCCGACTGCGTTGAAATATAAATTACTTAAGATTCCTAAAAACATATACATACATTTTTTACAGATCAATTTTGTTCATCTTTTTTCTCGCTCTACACAAAAAAATACGAGACAAAACAGGTATCATTTGAAAAATAACTTTGTCCTCTATAAACAAAAAAAAATTCAGCTAAAAAAATGGTCTTTTCAAGAAATATAAATGTGCATAAAAAGTGCATTTTTTGGTAAAATGCATATATCTTGGGAATTTTTTATTTTTTTTCTGAAATTTCTTGCACTGACTTAAAGAGGACTCAACGAAATAAAATAAAAAGTTTACCGAAATACGTTAAAAATTGGGAAAATGGTAACCCTTTAAAGTTAGTCAATATTTAAAATTTGAACATTTAGTTTTTATATGCAATTTTCGAAAGTGCATATCAATTGCAATTTAGATATTTCATCAGAATGAAAAAATACATGTCTCTTTTTTATCTAAGTAAAATAATATACTTTATCGGTGTAGTAATTGGTGACTTGAATGTATACAGACTGTTCGATTTGAAATGAAAGCAGCCATATATAGAATTATCCCCCAAAATTTGATCAAAATCAGTAATCCGAAACCCTGACACTCTCATAGTTAGTTTTATTTCAGTATTAATAAATCAATAAATTATTTACAACTATTGGTTAGCAAGCATCACTTATACTTTATTCCGCGCTTTGTACAATCAAGCAAAAAAAAAAAATAAAATAAAATACTAACATATTTTCAATATACTTTTTACTTTAAAAACCCTTTATTAAAAATTAACGTATATTTAATTGTTGATAGTTAATTTGATATGTGATTGGCAAAAAATGTGTCGATATTTTTTTTCTACTGACAGCATTGACCCGAGTTTCAAAGGTTATTTTTTGGTTAATACATATATGTATATTTATAAATATGTAAATCTAACCTAATCTTCGGTTGCGTAGCGGCCATCTGATCTAGTTAATTATTAAAAAATTGTTTTATCGAAAATTACCTAAAAACTTGATGTTAGAAACAAAACCTGAATTATAATTAAATTTATTGATATTTAAATCATTTATAAAAATTCTTACTAAAGAACTGATTTAAATATCAATAAAAAATTATATTTTAATTTAGGTTTTTTTCTAACATTAATAAATTAATAGTTAGTTGAGAAATTTCAAGAATAAAAAATTGTGAATTTAAAATGAATTTAAAATGATTTTTATTTTATTTTTGAAGACACCAAAAATAAAATTACGTCCTGAAACGTGTGAAAAAAAATAAATTTCATAACAACATTAAATATTTATTGATATGACTTACTTGGTGAACTCTTCGATAGTGAAAAGCATGTAGTGCATACGATTTCAAAATTCGTTGAACCGTGGAGTATGATAACTCCAGTATTCTTGATACTCCTCTTATGCTCCTTGTGGGATCTTCTTCAAAACACGCCATTACTCGGTCTTCGTTGCGCGGGTTTCTGGCAAACCGAGGACCACCACCTGCTGGAGCACCGCCATGATTTTGACCTCTCTGCCCCCTTGGTATCAAATTGCCATCCTCGCGACCTCGAATAATCGCATGCAAAATAATATTCGGGTTTGGATGACGCCTGTTCGGGTAGTGCTCAGCATGGAGGCGCGATGCTTCTGCTGCGTTCTGCTGGCACATCCCATACATGATAATCATGTCTACGTATTCCGCACCGGTATATGCCATATTCAAAAAATATTAGATTTAACCAAACTTTGTAACGAAACGTTAAATAAATACTGATATGAAGAAAATTACAGAATGCATGAAACAAGCGAGCATCAATGTAGAAGAACCGAATTAATAAAATAACAAAAGAACGTCTGTGTCACAAGGTAAAGACCACAAAACGCGATTAATATCCAATACTCGATCAAAAAAAATATTTTAATCATCATTTAATTACGCAGATTTTAGTGATTAACTTTTGGTATTTAAAAAATTTGTTTTTGAAAATCATTTTATATTTAATTGGTGTATGCAAATAATTTATTTTCATATTTATTATTTTTAATCGTAATAAAAAAGAATTATATCTATATCATTCTTATTTTGTTATTTTCATTCAATTTAAAAACATTTTCTCGAAGAGTGATTGCGTTTTGGGGTCTTTACTTTACTACAAAGACATTTTATTTAGTGAAATGTTATAATAGATTAAAAGATGGTTATTTTTCATGCGTGCAGGTGTAGTGTCTGTTTTAAGGCGACTACGGAAGTTCGGTTCGATTTCATTTTGTAGTTTACAAATTAATGCTAAAGAACTACATTCTTTCCAAATTTAGTAATTTTTTTCGTCATTTTCTTTAATTACCTGTAACTAGAAAAATATTGAGCGTTTGTGACTATAACTTTAGTTTTTTCCATATTTTGACATCTGAAAACTCATCCCAAAGTTTGAGTAAAATCTGTAATCCGGAGTTGTGATACTCTCCTAGTAAGCGCGTTATACACATTTGAATCTGCCCTGCGTGTCAACGAGAATCACATTTTTTGACTGCTATAGCTCTTGTATAGCTTAGATTGCAAGCGTATCTTTTTATGTTTACGTTCGCTTTTTTAAAACTAGGCTGCTAATCTATATATTTAAAATATCAGAATAATCTTTGATATGAAATGTTTTTTGCTTGAATTTTATCTTTAGAAACCTCTCAAAACTTAATTTAATATCAATAATAATTGTTGATAGGTTACGAATATTCTATTGTAAAAAGTTGAAATTTATTAACCGTATCTGAAATTTGACCAGCTGTTTTAAGACAATAAAAAGAATCCTTTTATATGCTAAAAAGAATTTTATTATGTATCTAGATTTACTAACAAAAATCTGTAATGATAAATTAAAAATTTATAGTTAATTTAAATTTATATAACGTTTTATAAATGAAATTTTTTAAATCATATTAAATAGGTAGAAAGTCCATTTGAAACTGAGTTGAAAAAGTGCTCTGTGACTACTTCTGAAATATTTTTTAAAGAGGCGATATCGCAATTATTCACCAGGGAGGTTCTTGCTGTTTCATCAGTAACGGGAAAAACATGTAATGCCTTCAAGGACAATGAAGCGAAACAAAAACTTGATCCCTCAAAAATGAATGGAATAATTGGTATCAATAAAAGAATATTATATAGTATAATATCGAAATTATACATAAATTTTACGAAATATTCTTATAAAATATTTTAATAGAAAGCTGTACAGCTGTGTCCTTATATAATACAAATTTTCATTCGCGTTCCATACTTTAGTCGAAAACTTAATTTTTCCATACAATAGAATTTTTTGCTTATTCTTAAATCTATGGGGAGCAACTATTACTTATGTATAAAAATATTTAGTTTATCAATCATAGATAAGGACAGAGCTCAATAGCTGTCTCTTAATAGTACATTTCGCAATCAGTATGAAAAGGCTAAATTTACGAAACGGGAAGTTTGCGGCCAGAGACGCAGACAAGAGTTGTAACAAGTTTAGTGAAAAAAGTATTGACACAGCAATTTCTTACCGTATTTTATACCACGAGAGCCGAATAATCATATTAAATTTGAAGGTTAAAGTGGTTTAATAGTATATTATTCATCTAAACAAGAAAAGTAAGAAATGTCTTAAGAGCAGGTCGAGTTTATCTATTCTTTTGTAATGAAACCATTGATTTTTTTACAAAAACTAATAAATTTAGAAAAAAATAAAGAGAAAGCCGCATCTTGTTTCAAAAAAGCAATCTTTTCATTGATGAGAAAGAACTGAATTTATTACTTCGTTTTAAAGAAAAGCTTAAAAAAATGAAAACATAGAAATTAAGGTAAACAATTTGGTTTTTCAAGGTTTGCTGGAAAATAAAGCAATAAGATTAATTCTTTATTATCAAAGAAAAGATTGCTTTTTTCATACAAGATGCGGGTTTTTCTTCATTTTTTGTTAAAGTTATTAGTTTTTGCAAAAAATTAATTCTTTGATTATAAAAGGTTGGAGATACGTGACCTATTCTTAACGAACCATTTAAGAAATTCTTTATTGCTTCCCGTGGTGAAAATTCTATTTTTGCCATTCTAACCCCGAAATTGCAACTTCGTTGCTCTTTCTTGGCTCTCATGGCAAAAAATACGGTTCGAAACTGGTACGTAAAAGCTTTTTTACGAAACTCATTACATACCCGTCATAAAATTTACTATTATTTATCTAGCAAGACCGAAAATGTAACCTTTGCAATAGGACACAGTAAGCGAAAGTTGCACTTTTGGTCTACCAGGAAAAATAGTATATTAAACACGAATGGGAGGTAAAGAACTGACAAGTCCATAGCACATGTAAATTGCCACCCGAGCCTCCAGCTCAGAAAATAATAAAGAAATATAAATAATAATGAGAGAAATCGGCTGTTGAAACAAGTAGAATCCACTTGCCGCTAATAGAAATTCTTCTTGTTTTACTAATAGCGATCTGCTTAAATTAAGCATAAAATTTTTTTAGTATTATCCACTAATCGCACGTGGATACATATTTGATTCAAATAAATGTATCCGTTAATCGCAAGTGGATATGAAAAAAAGGAAAATCCACTTAGGGTAAGTGTGGGAGTTAACGTGCCCTCCCCGGTTATCGTGCCCTATGTTAAAGCATGCGATGTCGATAATCAAAGCACGATAATAAAAGTATGCATTTATATGGTAAGCAGACGACACACGATAAACTGACACATCGCACAAACTTTGTAAATTCAATCAGCAAATTAATAGTTTTTAAATTTTCACTTAGGGAATTTGTTTTATTCGTAGATAATGTGCTTTACTTTAAATAAACAGTTTATAAAACTTTTAAAAAATAATGAGATTTGTTTAATTGACGGAAATGTGTCTGCCTTAACCTTAAAGGCACGATAACTCATACACTTACCCTACAGTTAGTAGATTTAAGTTTGATGTAAATATACATCCACTAAATGCAAATGGATTTCATGTTGAGTTAAACAGATATTCCATGTGAAGCAAAAAGCACCTATTTTCAAAAATCATATATTCATACTTGCATAAAGTGGATTTCATGTTGATTAAAATAGATCACACTTAAATTGAATGTTCTTCTTTCTTCAAGAGCGGATTTCTCTCAGTAAATATTATCATAAGGCATTCTTATTTTACATTTCTTATTTACATTTAAATAAACATTATATTTTAAGAATTCGCCTGTCGAGTATTTAAAGGAAAGAGTTATGATGACCTGCGCAAAGAATTAAGAATGGTTGCCAGAATGAAATGTAACAATGCTGGGAAGATTGCTACTTCAAAAAAAAATAAAATTACTACAGAATAATATAATGTACAAGAAATTTAAATAAAAGTTTTTTCAATGTTTATTTAAGAAAATTTATTTTATTAATTAATTTTAACTTAAGAGCAACACGAAGCTGTCCGCCTTCTAATAATATTTCCAATCTTAACTTATGAATAAACGATGCGTTTAATTGAGTTTTTTTGCTATAAAGAAAAAATTTGTAAAATTAAACTCTAGTGCGGACAACTCAAGAAAATCACCAAAATATTATACATACAAAGTTCTAATAAAAACTTTCAATATATCGTATTTTAAGGTTAGGTTTGTCGAGTTTGATATCTAATTTTTAATCCAAGCTCATAAAAAAATAACAAGTCCAAATGATTTTTTATTTTAACAAAAATTATTGTACTAATATAACTTTAGTGCGGACAAGTCATTATATTTGTTTAATTTAAGAATTTAAAAAGATATCGATAAAATGAAAAAAGCAAAACTTGATTGCTGCAGCTCCGACATGCCGTTAACACGTTGTGATTGATATCATAAAAAAGGATTTCAATTGTTAGAATTTTTCAGTTAATGTAACTTTTTTATTTTAAGACTTCATAAATACGTTGAAAATAGTCTCCTGGAAATTTCTACTGTGGTTGCAAGATCAGAAGCAAAAGTGAGCAGCGTTATAGATTATGTATCCATTAGTTTGACTGTAGTTATATTTGCTCAACTACTTATGTTCTCCATTTATAATTAAAAAAATTTTTTTCCATTTTCTATTTTTTTTAAAAAAAAAACAGACTTTATAAAAATATATGCTAAATAGTGAAAAAAAATTAACAAAAAAATATTTTTTTACTCTGCACGAAAAGTGGATACTTTTCTCCCTACCGGTAGAATTAAAAGCACCCACTATTCGCGCCTCATTTAAAAAAATCGTACATTCACCACGTGACTCAAATCGTACTAACCGAATATTGGCTCAGTATTTATAAGACACGTATGGGACCTTCCTGGAGACATTCTCTATCAGATAAAAAAAGGTTTTTCGAATCGCTTTAGAAATGATGGAGTTTTAAGGTAACAAACATAAAAAGAAACAAAAAATTAATTGTAATGAGAACTTCCTCCTTTATTGAAGTTGGTTAAAAAAAGGCACATAGCGCTGATCCAGCGTATAAGTATTGTCCATTTACACTGAAATTATAAGTTGATCATATTTACATTTTTATTATAGGAATTCATGAAGGATATCATTTTGCAACTTTTTTTTCTTAAAAGCATGTAAAAAATTTTTTTTTTTCAAAATTTTTACAAGTTTACGATTTTAATGCTTTTTCCACTTTAACTCGTTGCGATTTGTTTCTTTTATTTATGAGCCACGGCGTAATGAACAGCTAATTCCACATAATTATAATTAGCAATTACAATACTCCAGCAATGTTAATATTCAAATAAATTAAATAAATTTTGATAATAAGCATTACAACCATGTGTAATTAGCGATTGCAATACCACAGTGACAATTATACTCGTCAAAAAACGCGACATCTTTAGTTGGAGAGCATATTTGTAGGTAGAGGGGATTCGATAGTCGAGGCCGCATTAGCACCTATATTACTATAATTGATTATAGTTAACAATTACATCATTGTAGGAAAAGTAAATTATAACAATTAAGAATTATAATACTAAAATAGAGATCATGATTGAGCTGTTGAAAACTGAAATAAAATAATAAATTTTATTTATAACGATAAATAAAGCTCTTATAGCAATCGGTTGTAAAAGAATAAATACAGGACTTAGCATTTCTGAATATTCAAGTGTGCATTGTCCAGACAATTTTTTACATAATAAATATTTAAAAACGAATACTAAAAGTAACAATATCAAACTCCATAGCACTCTTAAAATTCCATCTTTAACCATACCTTCCATGTGCATTCTTATGAGAATAATAGTTCAAAAATAAGTATTCAATCCATCAGCAACAAATGAAGGTGAAAAAACTATACACCAACCACTGCTACTCACAAAATAATCATCATATAATTTCAAAGCAAGTAAAATCGTAAATATGCACAAGTCGTCACTACATAACTATAGTAATCACTAAATAACGCTAGTATTTACTACATAACTATAATAATTACTACATTACTATAGTAATTAATACATAAATATAGTAATTACTACATAACTATAGTAAGTACTACATGAATCTAAATGTCATCATTACATAAATATAGTGATTACTACATAGCTTTAGTCGCTTCTAATTAACTATAGTGAACACTACATAATTATAGTGCTTACTGTATAGCTATAGTTGATACTACATAACTATAGTTAATACTACAAAACTATAGTAATGACAGCATAAGAATAGCGATAACTATAAAGCTGTAGTTGTCAATACATAACCGTAGTAATTACTATATAGCTATAGTTGATACTACATAGCTATAGTGATCACTACGTAACTACAGTAAATACTACAAAACTTTAGTAAGTACTCCATTATTATAGTAATTATTACAAAAATGTAGTACTACTAAACTATCAACATTACAACATAACTATTATTTTAACTACATCACAATAATGATTACTTCATAGCTGTAGTCGTCACTACATAACTATAGTAATCAATAAATAACCATTACATTTACTATATAATTACAATGGTTACTACATAACTATAGTAATCACTACATGACTATAATAATTACTACATAAATATAGTAATTACTACGTAACTATAGTTGTTACTACATACCTGTATAAAAAACTCTGTAACTGTAGTGATTTCTACATAACTATAGTAATCACTACATAGCTATAGTAATTACTCCAAAATATAGTGTTGGCGACATAATTATAGCGAAAACCACATAACTATAGTAATTACTACATTACAACAGTAACAACTACATCACTATAGTAATGACTACATAACTATAGCGATAACTTAAAAGCTCAAGTCGTCACTACATAACTATAGTAATCACTAAATAACGCTAGTATTGACTACATAACTATAATAATTACTACATTACCATAGTAATTAATACATAAATATAGTAACTACTACATAACTATAGTAAGTACTACATGAATCTAAATGTCATAACTACATAATTATAGTGATTACTACATCACTATAGTAATTACTACATATCGATAGTCGCTTCTAATTAACTATAGTAAACACTACATAATTATAGTGATTACTATTACCTCACTATAGTAATTACATCATAGCTATGGTCACTTCTAATTAACTATAGTGAACACTACATAATTATAGTGATTACTGTATAGCTATAGTCGATACTACATAAGCATAGTAATCACTATATGACTATAGTGAATACTACAAATCTATAGTAATGAGTGCATAACAATAGCGATAACTATAAAGCTATAGTTGTCACTACATAACTATAGTAAATACCAACAAACTATGGTAACGACTACATAGCTATAGTAATAATTACAACACTATAATAATAACTACATAACTATAATAATGACTGAATGATTATTGTAATTATTACATAACTGTAGTGATTACTACATAACTTTTTAAATAACTATAAATTACATTTAAATTAATATGAATTACGACATAACTATAGGGATTACAAAAAAGTTCAATCGTCACTACATATCTATAGTAATGATTACATAACTATAGTAAATACTACAGAAATATAGTAATCACTACACAACAATAGTAATCACTACATAAACAAAGAGATTACTACGTAACTATATTGATGACTATATCGCTACAGTAACTGCTACATAACTATATTCGTAACTATAAAATTATAATAAATACTACATAAATCTAGTAATCACTACATAGCTATAGTAATTACTATTAAGCTATAGTCGATACCACATAACAATAGTAATTACAACACATCTACAGTACTTATTACATAAATATAGTGATCACTACTCAAATATAGTAATTACTGCATATCTATAAAAATGACTGCATCAGTATAGTGATTACTACATAACTATAGTCGTCACTACATAACTGTTCTGAATCATATATAACCATAATAGTCACAATATAACTATAATAATTTCTAAATAGATAGAGTAATTACTACATATTTATAGTGACCGCAACATAACTATAATCATTATTACATCAATATAGTAATAACTACATAACTATAGTGATTACTACATAACTGTAGCAATCACTTTATAACTGTAGCGATTACTACATAGCTATAGTAATCACTACATGACTATAATAATTACTACATAAATATAGTAATTACTACATAACTATAGTAAGTACTAAATGAATCTAAATGTAATCAATACATAATTATAGTGATTACTACACAGCTATAGTTATTTCCAATTAACTTTAGTGAACACTACATGATTATAGTGATTACTGTATAGCTAGAGTCGATACTACATAACCATAGTAATCAATATATAACTATAGTTAATACTATAAAACTATAGTAATAACTACATAACAATATCGTTAACTGTAAAGCTATAGTTGTCACTTCATAACTATAGTAATCACTACATAACTATAGCTTATACTACAAAACTATAGTAAATAGTACAAAACTATAGTAATGACTGCATAACAATAGCGATAACTATAAAGCTTTAGTTGCCACAACATAACTATAGTAATTACTATATAACTATAGCTAATACTACAGAACTATAGTCATTACTAAACAACTATAGTAAATAGTATATAAATCTAGTAATTACTACGTAACCGTAGTAATTACTAAATGGCTATAATGATCACTACATAACTACAGTAAATACTACAAAACTTTAGTAATTACTCCATTACTATATTAATTATTACAAAAATATAGTACTACTTAACTATCATTATTACAATAAAAGTATAATTTTAACTACATCACAATAATGATTACTTCATAGCTATAGTCGTCACTACATAACTAAAATAATCAATAATTAACTATTAAATTTTCTATATAATTATAATAATTACTACGTAAATATAGTAATTACTACATAACTATAGTTATTACGACATACCTGTAGAAAATACTCTATAACTGTAGTGATTTCTACATAACTATAGTAATCACTACATAGCTATAGCTAATACTACAAAACTATAGTATTTACTACACAACTATAGTAAATAGTACATAAATCTAGTAATCACTACGTAACCGTAGTAATTACTATATGGCTATAGTTGATACTACATAGCTATAGTAATCACTACATAACTACAGTAAATACTACAAAACTTTAGTAATTACTCCATTACTATAGTAATTGTTACAAAAATATAGTACTACTCAACTATTATTATTACAATATAACTATAATTTTAACTACATCACAATAATGATAACTCTATAACTATAGTCGTCACTACATAACTATAGTAATCAATAATTAACTATTAAATTTTCTATATAATTATAATAATTACTACGTAAATATAGTAATTGCTACATTAATATAATAATTACTACATAAATATAGTATTTACTACATAACTAAAGTTATTACTACATACCTGTAGAAAATACTCTATAACTGTAGTGATTTCTACATAACTATAGTAATCACTAAATAGCTATAGTAATTACTTCAAACTATAGTGTTGGTCACATAATTATAGCGACAACCACATAACTATAGTCATTACTACATTACAACAGTAACAACAACACCACTATAGTAATAACTACATAACTATAGCGATAACTGAAAAGCTCAAGTCGTCTAATTTATAAATTTATTATATTTTAATTATTGTGTTTACATTTTATTCTTTTCTATTATTTATAGCTTATTGAAAACGTTCAACAATGATAGGTCAAATTGAACTTATACTGCCATCAATAATTGAAAACTAAGTATAAGCACTTGTAAATAATCACATAAATATAGCCTGCATCTCTAGCAACAGAATTATTTGAATGTTTGACATCGATCGCTGTGAAGTTGCTGAGTAATCTATCACGTTCTATTTCGTTCCTTTGTACAGAAAATCAATAATTTATGTAAAATCCAATTAAAAATTAATTTTTAATAATTAATTAAAAATACTTAACATTTAATATAAAAAAAAGTCATATCGTAAATTTAATCAGCTTTTAGAATTCTAAAAGAAAACCAAAATTGGTGAAATATTTCAAAAAATAAATTTTTAATCTTTAAAATATCAACTTCTTGATAAAAATGATCTCGTCATTGGATTCCTTGTCGTCAAAAACCCTTAAAATAATAATCTTAATTTAAATTCATAATTTATAATACTAAAAAATTGACAATCATTCTAATTATTATAGTGAAACTATAATTCGTCATGTTAAGTGTCAACAACGTCAATAATTACGTGTAAAATTAAATGTAGTGTCGAAAAGAAGAACTAAAAAGGTAAAAAAATTTGAATTTTCTTTTTTTTTAGTTCCTCTTTCTGACACTGCATTTAATTTTACACTTATTTATTGGCGTTGTTGTTCCGTACCACGTGACAACAAAGTGACTTAACATGACGAATATACCATTATTAGTTCGCAGTACTATTATGAGCAACTAACAACCTATATAACGATCATAATTTCATATTTTTTAAACAATGATTTTAATCACGTTCTATTGCAAACACCGTATTCGAGGTAGGAATTAGAAGATATTATTTTTTATGTCGTCGTAGGCCGTATTCGGTGGAATACCTATAGACCACGCTAAATTTGTATAGGCATTGCATACGTTCATGCTAATATCTCGACGATATTCTCTATACTCCCTAAGGGGGGATTAACAGATCGAGATATCGCACAGCATGGCCGTATATGACGCGAGTGACATCGATTCGTAGGTTAGTGAAAACAAAAGAATGTCGTTAGATATGTCAATGCTCATACAAATTCATATAAAATCTTAACTGTACAGAATGTTTTGTTTAAACAAATTTTCAAAGTTAAACAGTTAATAAGTAAAATAAATAAGTAAATAATGACATTATTTACTTTTTTTTAATAAAACATATATCATTAATTTTAAAAAATCATTTTTATAGTTCCTCATACCGCCTACCAACGACATAAACTTATCTACGTAACTTGGGAGTACGAAGGATTCTGAATCCAGGCTTGACTAAAGTGCTTCGCGCGCCCTCGACCAACTGCTACTCAAGCGACAAACACTTTAGTCTCGCCTGTATTCATCCTTCGTACTCCCAAGTTACGTATATAACTAATATAAAAAAAATATTTAATTAAACGTTTAACCAGACTTAAAATATGATAAATAAGCTTTCGTATATTGGCTTTGAAAGGCTTTAGCGAGTACATTAAAATGCTTCAAGTAAATTTTCATAAGATATTTCTTTCGAAAGTTATCATCATGCTTTTGCATCCTGTTTTTTGAATAGCGTTATAGTTATAATAAATAATTAATAAATATTAATGATTAGTAGATAATCAATAAATATTCTGCTTTCTCAAAATGAATATTTGTGATGCATAAATACTTCATAGTTTAAATTTATTTTTATCACAAACGAGCTCAAACAAATTGAAATATGTTTTGTAAAATAAGATTAACTGATTTCATGCGTTTTTTAAAAACCAGAAAGATTATTTAAAAATTAGTATACTTTACAAAACAACAACTACTCAATCTCAATAATTATTACCTGACTTTGTTTATTTTTAATAAAGCAATTCAAAAAAGCAAACGTATATCTTATAGTTAAAAAGATATGATTATTGTATCATCATTTATACTTATGCAATTATAACTTTTGGAATTATTAATCTAAAATTAATATTCAGAAGAATATCATGTCAACATGGTTTGAAAATAAAATTTTTATTTACATAAATACTAATACCGATTTCCACAAATATTTAAACCTTAATAAATATTTTTTAAATATTTTCATGATTTCTCATCTTTCTTACTATAATGTTTTAAATTACAATCTTATTTATGATTAACTTTCAACATAACGTCAATTTTTAAAATCAAATAACCAATAAATTATTAATTAATTATTAATTATTAATTTATTAAATTGTTGTTTATAAAATAATTAATGTAATAAATAATTCTAAATAATTATTTTTATATTCGATATTAATTATGTAAATCATAAATTAAAAGTACAAATAGTATCGTCATTATGACTAACATTGCCATCTATTATTCAACATTAAAAACTTCGCTTGTAAACATTAGCAATTTAGTCAAACATTTTGGTTATGTGTTGTATACAATAACAAACATATGATTCTTATTTATTTATTCGGTAACTATGCAAGCGATCAATATGATGAGTTCGTTGCTACCCCGGGGCAAAATGAAACGCACTTGTTGCTCTTTTCGAACGTTCAAGATAGCGTTCTCTGATTGGCTGAAAAAGCGTAACTTTAAAGTGCCGTAGTTTAAAAACTATAAGAGATAAAAAAAAATTTACAATATAAAAGTTGTTCAGAATAATGTGCTCTATTACCCTGTGACGGGAAATACAGCAGCCTAGAATCACCGTGGATGTAAATTTAACAGAGCGACGTTAGGAGCGAGGTAAATTAAGCTCGCATAGATTAAAATTGAAAAGAATTTCCAGCGAAGAAAAGATTTCGGTCGGATTTTTTATCATCAATTGATTCTATAAATATTAAATTTTATGAAGAATGGGTTTTGGAAGAAATGTTTATATAAAAACTAAAAAATGAACAAATTAACAGAAAAACTTAAGTTTGAAACTTCAAATGAACAATGTTCAATGATGAACATTGAACTTTGTTTTTATGATGTTTAAGTTTTTTTTTTAAATTTTAATTTATTAAAATTTCAAGAATAATTATCAATTAGAATTTTCAATTATGTATATAAATAACATTTAAAATTTTTATTTCAGGATTTTTCATAGTCCTTTAGAAGTATTTAAAATTTTTATATTGAATAATTTCAATTCAGAAGTACACATGAATTTATTATTTTCATAAAATGAATTCAACCAAAGAAGAAAAATTAGTTATAATAGGTGAAAATGGGTATGCTGGGCAATCGAGTATGTTAAATGATAAACACATTAGAAAATTTAATCAAATTTTCAATAATCATAAAAATTTTTCAATGCAGCCAACAATATTTTTTCAAAGGTCCGAAAATATTAATCCAGTTCCATTAAATCAAGATTACATACAAATACTTTTCTCCGGAAATCGGCATTTTGGTCACTGAATTTGTATCTATTATTTACAAAATGTAATTCATGTTTATGATAGTTTAAATAGTAATGGATTAAATGATGAACAAAAAATTTACATTAATAAACTATTTCCAATTCGTGAAAACTTACAAACATGTTTTGAAAAAGTTCAATTTCAGTTTGATTCTTTTGATTGTGGCATTTTTTCAATAACGTTTGCAACAAAAATTGTTAATAATTTGTGTCCTTGTGGAAGAGAATTTGAAATCGAAAAAATACGTGACAATTTGCTAACTATGTATGAAATAAATTCAATCGTCATGTTTCCATTAGTAAAGAACAATTATATTAATATCAATTATAAAGCGATATCCAGAAATCAGCAAATTGTACATCACAAGGAATTGTCAACGATTAAATTAAATTTTCAAAATATAAATTTTGAATATCTTGAAGAAAAAAAGTTACAAGAATCGGCACTGCAACAATTACATCTATTAGATAACATAAAATGCTTAGAGGCAACAAACTATAAACCAAAAACTTATCCACAGAAAATTTACCGAAACAGTAATAAAAAAAATACGAACATATCAAAGAATAGTGCATTAAGTAACGGGTATGAAAAGAATTTATTCACGAAACGAGAAGTTTATGGCCTGAGCCAAAGATGAGGGTCGTAACGAGTTTCGTAGAAAAACCTTACCATACTAGTTACGTAGTGTATTTTCCGCCATAAAAGCCAAAAAAGAGCAACAAAGTTGCGATTTTAGGGTTAAAATGGCGAAAAAAATTTTAAAAAGTTATTGTAAAAAAATTAAATACAATAAAATTGGAGAATATTAAATTGATATTGAACAAGAACCAATTCTGACATTTGAAAATAAATTTAATATTAAAAAAAATTTTTTTAACAAAAAAACAAAACCGACTTCAGAAAAATGCACTTAACAGTTACAAATAATTTATGATCTTCAATAATTATACGCATACTACGCATCTACCTTAACACATGTGTAGCAAATGTATTATAAATTATCTAATCATTTGTAAACAGCACAAAAAAAATATAATTTTTTTGTGAATTAAAAAAAATATTATTTGTTTGTGCTGTTTACAAATAGTTAGGTAATCTATAATATATTCACTACACATGTGTTAAGTTAGATGCGAAATATGCGTATAATTATTGAAGATCATAAATTATTTGTAACTGTTTAATGCATTTTTTTAAAGTCGGTTTTGTTTTTTTTTTTTTTTAATATTTTTTTCAAGTCGGTTTGTTTTTTGTTGAAAAAATTTTTTTTCAAGTCGGTTTTGCTTTTTGTTAAAACATTTTTTTTTTAAGTCGGTTGTTTTTTGTTAGAAAATTTTTATTGTTTAACGGCAGGCCGGAGTAGAACCTGATACCGACCGAGTAACAATTGAGTTGTTTGTTATTTACTCAAGTATTAATCGGTGTATCTGCAAATTGAAGGTTATGCGCAATAGATATTATTATTACAAATATTTATGCACAAGAAAAAAAAAATCTATCGCTTTGTTTTTGAGAAAAGTAAGGAACGCGAAAATATTATAAACATAATCTTTTACTTCGGCGTTCCTTACTTTTCTCAAAAACAAATCGGTAGATTTTTTTTTTCTTGTGCATAAATATTTGTAATAATAATATCTATTGCGCATAACCTTCAATTTGCAGATACACCGATTAATACTTGAGTAAATAACAAAAATGCCAATTAGACAAGGACAGCGAATCCGGCCTGCTCTTAATGTTTTTTTTTCAATGTTTGTAAAGTCGGTTTTTTTTTGCTAAAGATTTTTTTTTTTTTTTTAAATTTTTATTTTTTATTTTCTAGTGAATTCTCTCACACAAAGCGCAAACATAGGTGGACCCACTAATTACGTCTAACCTTCATTATTAATTCATAACGCATGCATTAGTAGACTATACCAAGCAATGTATAGGAGGAAAGAGAGAAGGCTCAACACAGTATCGTTGTGTGGGCATGTATACATATTCAAGCTTAAGTAAGAGAGGGAGAGAGAGAAAGAGAGAATGAGAGAGAGAGACAGAGAGATAGATAGATAGATAACCAAATTTATTATATGTACATTATGTTGTACAATTAATTACAGTCATACATTAGAATTAATAAAATTAATATAAAGCACAATAATAATAATAAACAGTAAAAAAGAAAACAGAAATCAAGCAAATATATCAGTAAAATAAACTTTACAGCAATAAAATCAATACAATATAAAACAGTTTTATAAATTAGCATGAAACAGAGGTCCACTCTCCAAGGCAAGGTAGTGTGCAAATGAGGATGTCTTGAATGTCATGAGCAAGGATAAGTTGCGTAAAGTCGCAGGAAGATCATTCCATAGCCGCAAGGAAGTGACCAGGAAGATCGTAGGCGATACTCAGTGAATGAAAAAGGAATGGTCAAGGGTTTCACATCACCCCTCAAGGACCTCACCGGCCGGCTCCACTGATACATAGAATACAAATAAGATGAAGTACAAGATAAGAACATCTAATACAGAAACGTAGAAGAAAAATAGTTTCTTCTACCCGCAGTGGATAACCAGCCCAATGAGAACCTATAAGCAGAGATGTGCTCACGCCTACCTACACTGAAGATGTAACGTATACCAGAGTTGATGATCCTCTGAAGTCTAAGATCTAACTCAGCCGAGAGGTCACAGTAAACCAAACAACAGTAATCCAGAAGTGGAAACAGCAATGTTTTTATAAGATGTATACGAAGAGCAAACATGGTGCTCTTCCTAAAGAAGTTTAGTCTGTGAAGCAGAGAAAATGACCTATTACACACTTGCGTAACGTGCTCTCTCCAGTTAAGCTTACTGTCCAACCAAACACCCAGATTACGAACAGAGGACTCAAATCTAATATTAGCACCGTTCAACGGAACGCCAGTTATAGATGATGAGGACTGCATATTTACATAAAAATAGGAGCCAATAATTATTGCCTTCGTTTTGTCAACATTTAATTTCAGATGGTTATTAGAGGCTCAATTTGAAATGAGAACAGCATGATTACTCATAAGATTAGTATAAGCGCTAAGTTCAGAAATCGGAAAATGCACATAGACTTGCAAGTCGTCGGCATATATTAAATGCTGTACACCAGAGTGAAAGTTGGCAGCAACGTCATTATTATAAATGGAGAATAAAAGTGGTCCAAGCACAGAACCCTGGGGTACTCCTGTATTCAGTGTAACAAAGTCAGATGCATTACCATCAGAGTCAACAACAGACTGCCGTCTATTAGATAAGTAAGAGGCAAACCACCTGACAACAGTGTGCGAGACATTGAGAGAAGTTAGTTTTCGAAGTAGAGTGACATGGCACACAGTGTCAAATGCCTTGCTGAAACCAAATAATAGAAGCATAGTTACATAACGTCTGTCCATGTTGAATCTAATATCCTCTGTTAGTTTGAGCAAAGCTGTTTGGGTACTATGTCCAGTTCTAAACCCAGTCTGATGAAAATCCAACAGATGTCTGGTGGACAAGTAATAATAAAGTTGTTGATGGACGAGACGCTCAAGAACCTTGGACATGAATGACAACAAGGAAATAGGTCTTATATCACTCATAGTGCGTGGAGAAGAGACCTTGTTGATTGTGGTAATCAACGAGATCTTCTAACATGAGGGAAACACACACTCACGAAACGAATCATTAAAAATACGACATAGCAAGGGCCCAATAACTGGGAAAGCCCCATGAACAATAGACTGTGGGACCGCATCAAACTCCCTAGCCTGAGAAGTAGAATGACATATTGCCATCCTGACCTCCTCCAAAGTAACCTCATTAAACCCGAATGAAAGTTTATAAGGCTCATCTACATTAATAGTATTCACATACTCAGAAACAGAAGGGGCAAGTGGATCAAACGCAATCCCACCAAAGTATCGATTAAGCTCATTTATAGGAAATGAGTGTCGCGAGTTATTATCAGTAGAACACATACCAAGGTTCCTGAGCTCTCTCCAGATCTGTCGCGAGTCCGTAATACCCGATAGTCTGTCATAGTAATATAACAGTTTAGCTGATTCAATGCACTCATGTGCCTTGTCCTAAGCAGTCCTATAGCATAGTAAGTCAGTATACAGTCGAGTACGTTTGTAGAGTCTATAAAGTCGATCTCTCTCATTGATCAAGCGACGATGTTCAGAGGTAATCCACGGACGATGAGCCCTATCCTGCTTGACCTTCCTGACAGGCATGAATTGTGCAATTGCCTCATTAAGATGGTTGTAAAGACATTAAAGGCGAGCAGAAAGAGAGAAATCACCATCACATGAAGCGCACCTTAAAGAGCGAAAATACTGAAGGAGTGCAACATCATCAACAGACTCATAATCCAGAAAGGTGAAGTCTTTAAGCATTGGTTTAGAGAGAGAGGACTTAACAGTCGCAGCTATGAAATTGTAGCCGTCAATGAATGGTATATCAGTCTTCCAAAAGTCGAGTACAATGTCGTTGGCATCGACAAGATACAAATCAAGCCCGGTGTCAGAAGAATAAGTATGATGAGTTGTGCCATAAGGAATCAAGAAAAGTGCATTCTTAGTAATCACACCTTTAAGAAACTAAGAGTCATCAGAATCAACGCACAAGTTAGTATTAAAATCACCGAGGATGATCTTCGAACTATAATTATGCATATACGATGTTAAATCAGGTATGAAATCTGTGTTAGCCAAGAAGGGAACATGTGGTGGTCTGTAGACTACACCAACAAAAATAGGTGAAGCCAAGTCCAGAGAATTAACCTCACAAAACAAATGTTCAGGAAGACCAGGCTTACCACTCCATTTACCAGAAGAAGAACAAAGGCGCTGGGAAGTAATAGAGTTGTGAATATATAAAGCAACACCACCGCCTCTAGTATTACGATCCTGCTGGTGAAGCACGTAGTCATCAAGCTCTATCAGAGAGTCACCAACAATCTGGCCCAGCTTGGTCTCAGTTACAGCTATAACATGGAAGTAGGGGCGAGAAGCCAGAAAGAGTCTTATCATCTCAATGTGTGCTCTAATAGAGTTGGCATTGAAATAACAAACTCTAAGATCATCCTTTGCAGTGAAATGATTATTAATGAGTGATGAAACGGGATTATTAGTGGAGAGTGGTGTATTAGAGAGGAGTGGAGGAGAGAGAGAGTCGACTTACCCCAGTACTAGAAGCTACGATGCTGGACTGACGCTGAACAGCTTCGCCTCAGCTAAAAAAGCATCCAGGTCCTCGACAGAAGCAACTTGGATAGAAGCATCCTCATTCTTCCTTCTCGCAAAAATTCTTCCATTTTTCACGAATGAAAGAAAATTTAGTTTCTTGTCTTTCGATTTTGCGAGCACTTTCATCTTCAGCTGATGCAGTGAGGGAGGAAGGAATTCGTTGATGTTGATTAACGAAGGCGAAAGAGTAGTGACGCATTTAGTTCCAGAAAGAAGATTCTCACCAATCTGAGAAGCATGAAGTCTCCTAGTCTTAATCTTAGTAGCTATGATCCCACGTGCAGGTGCAGGACTCTTCATTGTTACAAGCAGTGGCACAGTTGAGAAGCGGCGATCACGCTGCCGTGTAGATGGGAACATCACTTCAGATGATGTGCCAGCATGAATAACAGCAGTAGTAGAAGAAGTTGAGGTGAAAGAGTCAGAAACCGAACGTCTTAGTGGCCGAACAGATTCTATATCCTCAATTAAGAAACTAGCATCCAAAGTAGAAAAGACAGCAGATACACCTGCCTTAAGATTAGAAAATTCCGATGGCACAAGACCACCCAGTACCAAGTCAGAAGCCCTTTCAATTCGAAGCTGCTGTGCTTTCAAAGCATCACATCGCTGTGATATAGTTCTAAGATGATCTATATTGATAGCAGAGTCTGTTCCAGATATTGTTGTATTGGTAGTAGTAGCAAGCACACTCTCAACTCTTGCCCTCAGCTCTTCTTGTTTGCGACAGATCTGGTCAAGTCTGGCTTCATTCTCAGTAATTCGTTTGTCAAATGCAGTAGAAAGTGCACTAACTCTCGACTCAAGAACAGAAAATTTATTAGCTAGCACAGTAAGCAGACTGCTCACCTTGGAAACAGAGGATTCCATTGAGTCCAATTTATTCAGCTTACTCATCTTCTCAAGTACCGTAGTAAGAATATCATTAAATTGCTGCATATCCATTTTAATGAATAGAATGAATGACCAAAATTCAAGAAATCCAGTAAAATGAAATTGTAGCGCTCAAGGAAACAGTAGTGGTGTAGTATTAAATATGCTACTGGACTAGCAGCATAACATGTATGCTATGAAGTTGTTGGCCCGTCAAGAACTTAGTGGATAATTTTCAGAAGCTGGAGAAACAGCATAATAATACAGATCTGAATTACACGTAGTAAATAACTTATAATAATGACAAGTGGAAAAGCACCTTAAATATGAGACTCCACAGTCATTTACCAATCAAGTTACAAATTTAGTACTCAAGACAACCAAAAGATGGACCCATTGATATCAAATGTGCATGTATTAAACGAAGCAAGCCGGCACCAAGTAATTTGTAGGTTAGGATGCAATAAACACAAACAATTGCATTTAATGCAATTGAAACACTATACCCACACAGAGACACTAACCACACTCCACAGAGTACCAAGCCAAGCAACGAATCCCAATAAAAAAGATTGAACAGCAACAGCAGCAAATAACATATAGTAGTGTGACTATCCATGCTTCAGAATCAGAAAATCGCCCAGAGTCCAAGAAATGCAGTTGCAATTTGCAAGAAAAATATAGTTAAGGCTTCAGAACTCCCAGGGGTCGACTTTCTGAAAAAAATTTTCACTCAGGAGAGTGATAAAAAGTTATTAAGAGGAAAAAAAGCAAGAGCAGAAAAAAGCGTGTGTGTCACTACTTACACTAGAAAGAGACGGAGAGAGAGAGAAAGAGAGAGGGAGAGAAAGAGATAGAGAGAGAAAGAGAAATACAGAGAGAGAGAGAGAGAGAGAGAGAGAGAGAGAGAGAGAGAGAGAGAGAGAGAGAGAGAGAGAGAGAGAGAGAGAGAGAGAGAGAGAGAGAGAGAGAGAGAGAGAGAGAGAGAGAGAGAGAGAGAGAGAGAGAGAGAGAGAGAGAGAGAGAGAGAGAGAGAGAGAGAGAGAGAGAGAGAGAGAGAGAGAGAGAGAGAGAGAGATTTGATTTGATTTGAATCATTTATTTGAGATCATGGGGTTCAACCCCGTATGATCCTATAGAAATATACAAGAGTAATACAAAAATTTTTTAACCGAAGATTTAACAATTTATAATTAAGTAATATTTATACACTAATTTAAATTGTAGACACACAAACTATCAAGAAAATTGTTTTTATACGGTTTTATATATATAAAAGAATTTATTAGTAATAGTACTAATAAACACTATTACATCAGTGCAAAAGAGGAACCAAATGAGGTCCATCATTCAGACTGGATGGTAAAGTTTCTTAATATAAGTAAACTCGACAAGTAATTCATGTGCTTTGCCACTCAGTGCGCTCATCCACCAGAAACTTATCATATAGACGCTGCTTCAATGCCTGTGTCATTCCCCTCTCGAAACCATAAAAAACATCAACATTGCTGTTTATAAACGAGGAGGATGAAGAAACAAAAGAGTTGAGCATTGCTGATGTGCGAACAGTAGGACAAACCAAAAGCCTTGGAGGTAACCTATTAGATGACCTCACAGTTGCATCCAAGTTTGCTCGGCAGAATTTCGTTGCCAGATATGATGGGTTTTGGTGTGATATAATAGAATGAGCAAGTATCGATTTGAAATAAAGCCGCCTGTTTTTGACTGAAATCCATCCCAGATCGAGGCGAAAGGGCGTAACTCTTGCCTGCCACCCAATGTTACCTATAACGAATCTGACACAGGCATTAAAAGCACGGTGAAGCTTAAGATTAAGTGTTTGAGGAAGATCATCATATACTACGCAACAGTAGTCAAGTGTTGGAAATATCAATGTTTCGACCAATTCCTTTTTAACCCTTCTAGACAATGCATGTCTATGAAATTTAAGAGACTGTAGGGTTCCAAATACTCTACCTACCACTGCATTAACCTGCCTACTCCAATTTAAAGTGCTACTAATCCAGACTCCTAAATTCTTAACAAGATCAGTGTAAGTGATTGGAACATTGTTTACCAATACAGGCGGGCAGGTAGATAAATCGATTCTCGATATATATTGTTCACTCCCTAGGAAAATGGCCTGCATCTTACTAGGATTAAGTGCAAGTTCATTATCCTTGGCCCACTTCACAACATTAGCCACCTCAAAGTTCATTAAGTTTATTCCTTCTTCAATTTTTGAAGGAAAAAAGGAATGATACAGTTGAAGATCATCTGCAAAAAGAATGTGTTGGGCTCTGACCAAGGTTGAAGGAAGATCATTTATAAAAACAGAGAAAAGCAAGGGACCAAGGACACTACCCTGTGGCACACCTGCCGTACAAGAGACCCATGCACCTACTTGATTTTCCTGATCAGGAACGGCATAGAATCTATTTCTTAAGTATGATGCAAACCATCGTATGACCGTATCAGAACAGTTTAGAGAACGAAGTTTATGAAGTAATCTAGAATGTGGCACTGTATCAAACGCCTTTGAGAAATCAAATAAGAGCAATAGGGTTACCATTCGCTTGTCTATAGCTAACCGAGAATCTTCAAGAAGCTTCAACAAGGCTGTCTGAGTACTATTTGCTCTACGAAAGCCTGTTTGCAAACAATCAAGTAATGCATTGGTTTCAATATGTGAATTTAGTTGTGAGTGAACAACCCGTTCCAGTACCTTTGAGATCTCACAGAGCTTGGCTATAGGTCGTGTTTGTGAAGGAGAGTCAAGCTTATTTGATTTGGCCAACGGAAGAAGAAAGGCTCTCTTCCAAGGGTCTGGAAATATTCCAGAAGCTAAAGAAATATTAACAATGGAGGTTAAATAAGGTACTAGAGAATCACGTGTGATTTTAAGCATGTTTGTTGACAGTTCATCAGGTCCAACAGCTTTTGAGGAAGCCACATTCAAGAATGACTCAATAGTAGAACTTTCAACCTGTGAGAATTCGAAAATGGGAAGATCACTGCTTAATGGAATAGCAAGTACCTGATTGATCTCATTATCTGTTAGTGCAGAAGATGATGATGAGACGGAGGTGTAATGAGTCAACAGGACTTTGGATGAAAAGTACTGCAATGGTGAAGGTAAAATTTTATTGGAAAGTCCAATTTTATGTAATGTCGACCAACGATTTGATGAATTCGATGACTCAGCCAATCGATTTAAAATAAATTTGTTTTTAGCAGTATCTAGCGCATTTGAGACTTCTCCCGAAGTCTCCGATAGTTAGCTATAGATAACATGGAGCCAGAACGTGCAGCTGAGCGATACGCTCTATCACGCTCTTTCATTTTTGCACGAATGTCAGGAGTAACCCAGGGCTTTTTCTTCAACGTAATGTTACGAGTTTTTAACGGTGAAAATTTATCAATTGACGAGACAAGGACAGAGGACAAGTTAGAAACTAAGCTATTTAAATGCTGAATATTTGATTGAAAGATTTGATGGCTCTCTTGAGATTTTACATGTAGATCACGTGATATAGTCTGGTTTAAACTATCACGATTTATGTTTGAAAAATTTCTGAAAAATATCCTTTTAGCTTGATTCAGTGGCTTGTATATCCTCAACGTGATCGTGATAAGATCATGGCCTGCAATGAAAGGAGCTGATGATTTATCATAAGATAGCAATGAACTATCATCATTAATGATAAAAAGATCAATCCACGTATGAGTAGAATAATCAGTTGTAATTGTATGATGGGTCGGTTCGGATGGAACCACATAGAGAGCCAGAGAATCAATAGTTGAACGAAGATTTTCAGATGAATAATTTTTAGAAAGTAAGTTTATATTAAAGTCCCCAGTTATGACTAAATTTTTAAATGTAGATGAATAATTAGAGATTTTATTGAAAAATTCCACAGGGAAAATAGCCTTCGGACGCAAGTAAACTACTGAAAAAGAAGCTTTTCAGAACCAATTGTAATTTCAGCTATGATATACTCTGCTGTATTGTCAAAAACAGGGTCAGATTGTGACAGAATATTGACCTTATAGAGATCGCGAGCATAAAACTCGACTCCTCCACCTGTTTTTCCCACTCTATCGAGTCTAAAGAAATTATAGTGATCAATAGAGATTACAGAGCTATCATCTAGTTCTGTTAAAAAAGTTTCAGTTACTGCAAAAATGTCATTTTTAGATGACGTGATATGATGTTCAATAGCTGAGAAGTGGGTTTTGATTCTGTTTACGTTAGCATGAGAAATCACTATGTTATTGTTAAAAACTAAATTTGATTGGTTACTTTGTTTTGGAAAAGAATTTAGATTATTTGATGAATTTATAGTGTTAAAAGAACAAGAGCTAGCATTATAAGAATCGTGATAAGAATATTTACTTAAAAGAGATGTATTAAAAGGCGAATTTGCCACAAGAGAGCCATACAGTCCTCATTTTTTAAGTTCGACAGGCTTAAGTTTAGCCAACTGAGCTTCATCAGTAATAGGTATAAGGTCGCCTTTCAAATAAGGACGCATACATACCGTAAGGTTACGCACAATTGGGCGCTGATAATTTAGCTGTTTATAGACAGCAAGAGCTTTTTTGAGCAGCAAATAAACTGGTTTGGGCCAAATCGGTCGAACAAAAATCTTTCCCTTCCCACCAACGCCAAAAACTTTGCCCGTAGTAGTATTACGCAGTTTAGGTGAAGCTTCGATGATTTTATTTCGAACTACTTCAGAGGAAAAACAACCTACAAATGAGCGAAAAGATTGAGTCTGGGAGGACTCACTTGACTCAGTTTCCATTTGAACAGGCTCTAGTGGTACAGGCGGCGTCCACTCACGTGTCTCCAGCAAGAAATCCGTGCCGAAGTTAAGGCCCATAGCATCAAAAATGAGCTTAACTAGATCATTGTTGCCTAATTGAACACTGGTTGGTATACCGGAAAAAAGGATCTCGCAAGTATCACGTAATAGTGATACTGCAGGTGATGAACATGATGCAATGTGATCATCTAGGCGCTCTGAAAGAACATCATAGTTTCTCTGAAGCTCCGTGATTGAACTTTTCACCTCTCCCAACTCCGTCTTTATGGCACTGACATCGTCACCTATTTTATTACTAGTTGCAAGTAATTTGTTAGTGACAGCTAAAAGCTGATTAGAAATTTCCATTCGTTTGTCAAATTTAGCAGCACAATCGGCCGCAAAGGCAGTAAAGTATTCAGGCTCGGACATTTTTACAGTATTAATAGGCTGGGGCGATTTAATAGAAGAAACCAGCCGAATAGGACTGGAGGCAGGCACCCGTTGCCGGTCTGCGCCCAAAACAATGCTGTTAGGAGAGGAGGAGGAGGAGCTTGACTCGGAGCAGCAGCGTCTCCTTGACAATGGCGCAAGAGGGTGGAGCGGAGAGACGGGGCCTCTTTTTTGAGAGCGCTGGTTCGTTTGTGGTAAGTCTAATGGCTGCGAAGAGGCCAAGACTATATCCTCAGTAGCTGTTGCACAAGAGTTCTCGTCAGCCGGCTTACGTTTGTGTAGTTTTTGCTTTACACAGCACACTATAACGCTTTTGCTAAGGAACCACGATTTGTTACAGCATGAAATGTGGTAGATAGACGTACAATTTTTGCATAAAATAGTTGTATCAGTGCGTAAAACCGGCAGATTGCACTTAGAACAGATTACCATAATAGAAGATGAGCACACTGTTAAGCATTACACATAGAATCACTCACCTCAACAAGTACACTCTTTTACACTACTGTAAAGACGACAGCTGTTGAAACAAATGCGAAGTAATTAGCCAATAGCCCCAGTTGTTAAAGTTGATCTCAGCTTTATCGGCAGTAGTCAACTAATTGATTGATTGAGAAAGTTCGAGCGCCAAACTCAGCCAACATAACCTCAAAGACACGTTTCAGCTTAACCTCAAAAACTGGCAGCGATGAAGAAGATCTAATTGTTTAATGGTTGCAGAGCTGATAAATTTGTCCTTTAATATATCAATTGATGCTCTGCAGTTTGCGCTTGCAGATTACCTGAAACAAGACGCCCGTGGGCAAATTATGCAGCAACACAGAGACAATTTAGTAGGAGCACTTTAGAACGATGTGTATCTACTTACTTAGAGAGAGAGAGAGAGAGAGAGAGAGAGAGAGAGAGAGAGAGAGAGAGAGAGAGAGAGAGAGAGAGAGAGAGAGAGAGAGAGAGAGAGAGAGAGAGAGAGAGAGAGAGAGAGAGAGAGAGAGAGAGAGAGAGAGAGAGAGAGAGAGAGAGAGAGAGAGAGAGAGAGAGAGAGAGAGAGAGAGAGAGAGAGAGAGAGAGAGAGAGAGAGAGAGAGAGAGAGAGAGAGAGAGAGAGAGAGAGAGAGAGAGAGAGAGAGAGAGAGAGAGAGAGAGAGAGAGAGAGAGAGAGAGAGAGAGAGAGAGAGAGAGAGAGAGAGAGAGAGAGAGAGAGAGAGAGAGAGAGAGAGAGAGAGAGAGAGAGAGAGAGAGAGAGAGAGAGAGAGAGAGAGAGAGAGAGAGAGAGAGAGAGAGAGAGAGAGAGAGAGAGAGAGAGAGAGAGAGAGAGAGAGAGAGAGAGAGAGAGAGAGAGAGAGAGAGAGAGAGAGAGAGAGAGAGAGAGAGAGAGAGAGAGAGAGAGAGAGAGAGAGAGAGAGAGAGAGAGAGAGAGAGAGAGAGAGAGAGAGAGAGAGAGAGAGAGAGAGAGAGAGAGAGAGAGAGAGAGAGAGAGAGAGAGAGAGAGAGAGAGAGAGAGAGAGAGAGAGAGAGAGAGAGAGAGAGAGAGAGAGAGAGAGAGAGAGAGAGAGAGAGAGAGAGAGAGAGAGAGAGAGAGAGAGAGAGAGAGAGAGAGAGAGAGAGAGAGAGAGAGAGAGAGAGAGAGAGAGAGAGAGAGAGTATAGCAGGTGAAGTATAAGGGAAGTAAATGAGAAAACGAAAAACCCGGTTTTTCTTAATTTGATGATTTGCTCTTACAAACCGTATATTGGCCCAATAATTATAGGACACGTATGGGAACTTTTTGCACACATTCTCTATCACATAAAAAAAAGTTTCTTCGAATCCGTTTAGAAATGACGGAAATATGAGGTAACAGACATGGAAAAAAAATTCAATTAAATTGAGAACCTCTTCCTTTTTGAAGTTGGTGAAAAATTATTAAAATTAACAAAAGTTTCGATTGAAAAATTGAAAAATTTAAATATAATGCAACATGAAAATCAAATTGATCCTCAAAACATTAATATAATTACAAAAGTTGAAAATAATTTCAAGAGGGATAAAGAATTAAAAAAAATTATAAGAGTTGCAATAAAAAAATTAAAAATTATTAATATGTTGCAACAAAAAAGTCAAATTTCCAACTAAAATAAATTTATAAAAATTAATTAAGAATCCTCCAACAAAAATAAGAATTTAACATATCAACAAAATTACAACTATGATAGACGCATTCATGACAAATCGTATTATAAATATAATAAAGATAAAGTTTTAGAAAATAGAAAACAATTTTAATTGAAAAACAAACAAAAATATTGAAATGTTTGAATGAATCTTATCAAAAAACATTTTAAAAAAAAGATGATAATTTAATTACTTCAGTAAAAAATAAAAACCATTATGAAAAAAACAAAGATAAATTCAAAACAAAAGAAAATCATAATGATATAAATTATTACCAAATAGCTAAAGATACATTGACCAATAATAATGAAAAATATATCATGGAAAATAATATTGGTGATTTGAATTTTATTTGTGATTTTTGTGGTGCTAGACATTTTGCATTCGAAATGTCAAGCAATTAGAAATTTATATCATGTTGTAAATAAGGAAATATAACATTAGAAGAAGACCCAGAATATCCTGAAGAGATTAAGAAATTACTTACGGGAAATTAGATGATAAGTAATAATTTTAAAAAATGCATAAGATCATATAATAACGCCTATTATGTTTTTAATCGAATACACAAAACATGGACGAAAAGAATAAAAATTATAAAAACCTATTCTAACCAGAATGTACTCAGTTAATCCAAAACAAAGAGAAATATTCTTTTTAAGATTACTTCTGCTCCACTTTAAAGCTGCAACATCTTTTGAAAGCCTAGAAACTTTTGATGGAATTACATACCCAACATTCTTTGAAGCAGCAAAAGCAAGAAATTTAATTAAAATAGATGATGAATGGGATAAATGCTTAGAAGAATCATGTAAATCTTTCAACTAATAATGAATTCCAATTAAGTGACATCAACTTACTTACTTTAGAATACTATATTGAAAATAACGAAATTGAATATAGTATAGTAAATAATGTTAATAATATTTGGTCAATTATTAATAGTCTAACGAATGCTCAAACGGCTATTTTTAATACAGTAATAAATTCATTAAATACAAACTGCTCTGAATAGTATATATGTATATATATATATAGACGGTCCAGGTAAAAGTGGTAAAAGCTACTTATTAAATACAACTATAACTTATCTAAAAATTCATGAAATCAACTATTTAGTTGTATCATGGACAAACATAACGGCTAATTTATTACAAGACGGTGTGACAGTAAATACAGCATCTAAATTACCGTTAAACATATCTGAAGACATAATATGTAATATAAGAGCAAGAAGCGAAATAGAAAAAAAAATGAAAAATGTATCAATTGTTATCTGGGATGAAATCACAATGACATCAAAATACGTTTTTGAAGCCGTCGATCGCATGTTTAAAGATGCATGTGATAATTGTTACTTGTTTGGAGGAAAAACATGTATCATATCAGGGGATTTTAGAAAAACATTACCAATAGTGAAACATGGAAATAGAACACAGTAGAAAATTGTGTCGAAAAAAGCTATTTATGGGAACATTTTTAATGTATGCTTTTGAAAAAAAATAAATGTTTATTGGAATCGGATAATAAATTTAAAAATTAGTTACTAAATATTGGGAATGGTAATTTTCATTCAAAATATGAAAAAAGGAAATGATATTATTAAAATTCCAAAAGAAATATTGTCAGAAGATAATCTAATTAATGAAATTTACGGGCAGAATATAAATATTAAAAACTGTGACTATTACCAAAATATTATATTAGCACCGAAAAACGTAGGTGTAACAGAAATGAATGAAAAAATTTTATTAAAAATAAATGAACCAGTAATAGAGTACTTGAACATTGACTCTGCAAAAGATGTAAATGACGAAAGTTTAGACGCAATTTTGCCAACAGAATTTTTAAATTCTTTAACGCCCAACGGTTTACCTCTGCATAGATTACAATTAAAAAAAAAGGAGCTATAGTAATGCTTCTAAGAAATGTTAATTTGAATGAAAAACTTTGTAATGCAACCCAATTAACGAAAATAAAACAATTTACTATTATTGCACAAATATTAACAGAAAGTAAAAAAGCACTATATTCTTACTACGTATGATCTTATCAGCAAATGATGAACTGCCATCTCAGAAAACCAAAAACAATTTCCTGTAAAACTTGCTTATAAAATGACTATTAATGAGTTGCAAGGACAATCATTTAAAAAAATTAGGAGTGTATTTACCAACACCAATTTTCAGTCGTGGGTAGTTATACGTGGCACTTTCAAGGACAACTAATAAAAAAGAATTTAAAATATTATTAACAGAAAAATCAAGAAAAGTTAAAGATGGTATGGTCTATACTAAAAACATCGTTTACAGAGAAATATTATAAAAACCCAATACAAAAATTAAATATAATAAATAAGAAAATAAAATAAAACATATTTAAAACGCTAATATAATATTAAATACAAAAAATTAAAAATTATGAAGTAGAGTTTAGCGCTGTGTGGTTAAAAATAACGGCTGCTATTTTTAGTTCTGTCATTGAAAAAACGCGATTGCTTTTTTTAATACTGTGTGGTTGAAAAAAATGTGGCTGCTATTGTAAGTGCTGTGATGGGGAAGAACGCTAGAACTACTGTAAGCACTGTGTAATTAGAAATTCGAAAAGATGAAGACGAAAAGACGAAGACGAAAAGACGAAGACGAAAAGACGAAGACGAAAAGACGAAGACGAAAAGACGAAGACGAAAAGACGAAGACGAAAAGACGAAGACGAAAAGACGAAGACGAAAAGACGAAGAGACAGAGACAGAGATGCGGAGACGGAGAGACGAAGATGAAAACTGGAGAAGAAAAGTCAGAAACGGAGGGACAAAGATGGATATAGAGAGACGGAGACGGAGGGACAGACAGATTGAGACAGACAGATGGAGATGAAGAAACGGAGACAGAGGGACGGAGAGACGGAGAGACAGAGACGGAAAGACAGAGATGGAGAGACGGAGACAGAGAGGCGGAGACGGAGAGGCGGAGATCGAGAGACGCAGACGGAGATACGGAGACGGAGGGACAGAGACGAGAAGACGGAGACATAAAGACGTAGACGGAGAAAAGAAGACAGAGAAACGAAGACGGAGACGGAGGGACTGAAACAGACAGACGGAGACAGATGAAGGGAGGCGGAGAGACAGAGACGGAGAGACGGAGACGAAGAGATGGAGACAGAGACGGAGGGACGAAGACGGAGAGAGGTATTTATGTATGTGACAGTAATGCAAAAGATATTCACGTAAGAAAAAAAGTCTTAATCTTCACTTTAATATAATAAGTAGTAATTTATTAAGTTTAATAATAATTTCATTAACATGGAATACTAATTCATTTTTAATTATAACTAGAATCATCTGGCGCGCTATAGCGCGCACATATCTTTTCTTACATTTCTTTCACATATACTTTTTTGAAAGAAATTATCAATATTATTTGTAATGACCGTATATAAACAACCAAGTCAGTATTTATATTTGCAGAAATGATATTGATTATTTCAATATTATTATTTTATTATTGATTATAACGTATAGATTATTTATGTATAAAGATTGATTTCCTATATTTTTATCTTTATTAGTAGATATAAATAAAAATTTAAAAAGCAATAGATTAAGAAAAAAATCAATAAATATTTAAAGTAGTACTATCGTTGGGATTGACGATTCAGAAAAATCTGAGATTGGGCACATAAGTAGATTTTAATTAAAATAAAGCACAGTTAAATTTTGGTTAACTTTCAGAGCATGAGAAAAAAATTATAAGCATTTTAATTTTCATCTTTTAACACGCGCTTTATATCTATATATAGTGTATATATAGTTATACACGGGCGTGCATTGAGTCTAAGATGTTTATATCGTTTCAAACTCGATACTGAAAAATTTATTCTTCAGTTCTTTAATTAATTACGTGTTAAATTTGATGAAATTTTGAACCATCAGTAGCTTATAATCAAAAGTTGAAAAAGAATCTGTGTGGTTACCATAAGAGCGCGTGTTAAAAGTGTGAAAATTAAAATGTTTGTGATTTTTTTCTCATGCTCCAAAAGTTTAACAAAATTTCTTATTTGAACTTAAATGTACTTATATACCCGATTTCAGATTTATATTTTTATCGACTATTCCACTTTGATTAAGAGGAGGTCATGTATCTCTGTCCTTTTCCAATCAAAGAATTGAGTTTTTTACAGAAACTAATAACTTTATCAAAAAATGAAGAGAAACCCGCATCTCGTAATAAAAAAAGCAATATTTTCTTTGATAAGAAAGAATTAATTTAATTGCTTCGTTTTCAAGAAAACCTTGAAAAACTCAAATCATAGAGGTTTGGGTGGACAATTTGGTTTTTCAAGGTTTTTTTGAAAACGAAGCGATAAAATTAATTTTTTCTTATCAAAGAAAATATTGCTTTTTACGATACAAGGTGCGGCTTTCTCTTTATTTTTTGCTAAAGTTATTAGTTTTTGTAAAAAAATCATTTCTTTGATTAGAAAAGGACAGAGATACGCGACCTCCTCTTAACGATAGTCCTACCTTAAATATCTTCTCAACTAAATAATGCCATAATTTAAAATGACAGTTTGTAAACGATTCACAAAGAAATTTACTTTGTAAATAAAATTTTACAAACTTCTTAATTGTCCCTTAAAAATATAAATACAGCATTGTGAATTTTTGGTAAATATCAGTCATGCCTCTATATTACACATAATTTTAAAACTCAGCACTATTAACAAACTTTTATTACTAAAACACTTTTTGAATTATTCTAATTCACATACTATTTGTGAATAAGAAATTAATTATTTCAATGTGACAATATAATAATTACAATTTATTATATATATTACAATAAATATCTTTTCATATAATTTTTACTTTACTTATATTCCTAATACATTATTTTCTTTTATCAATTACAAAAATATAATTTCCATATTACATGTTTCTTAACAATGTTGAAATTTGCATTGTTGCGATGCAACGAAAACATTTTCTGAATTTTTATATTTAGCTGGAATTGTTGAAATGTTTGTGTAAAGTCATTCTATGATTTTGTAAATGTGAAAATTCAATTTATTGTTACATATAAAATATAAAATACAGTAAATGTCAATTTCGTTGCATCTCAATGATGCAAATTTCAATATCATGTTTTTTACTCAATCATATTATATATTAGATTTTATAATGACTTTTTTTACTATCAATAATACATTATAATTAGGTAAGTCTTCAACAATAATTAAAATTATTTTAAACAATAAAAAACAAAAAATTATAGTATAATAATTATATAATTGGAAAAGATTTTCATATTTTTCATCAATAATATCACGAATAGAAGCAAATGTTAGTAATTGGTTCATCAAACAAATTATTACAGTTAATCGATCTTCAAGGTCAAAATCACACATATTACGATGACTAAGTGCTCGTAAAATACGTGCTTTTTCTATCCTAAGTAAAAGAGCAGGATCATCTTGATTTGTATATCCACCTGTAAAAAATTATTTTTTTATTTATCATAATAAATAAAAAGCTATTAATTTTAATGTTTATTTAAAAAGGGTTTACCTCTTTCAGAATATCTCTACTTAGAAGCTACTTCACTTATACGTCCTCCAGAACTTAAAAGATGTTGCCGCAATATTTCACTCATTGAATAGTAACCTAATGCAAGTTCTGATAATTGACATCCTTGATGAGTTTGACACCAAGTTGATGCCATTGTTCCTAACTTTACAGCTTCTGCCATAGATGATGCTTTTTGATCAGCAATATTATCACAAGCTGTTTCAGATGCACCTGCGTGAATTTCATCTTCTTCTTCAGCTTGATATTTGAAAATATTGGCGAGAAGTAGTTGAATTAAATCATTTAATAGACCTGTAACCTCCTTTTCTGTCATGGCTTTTTCTAAAGATTCAAGACTAAAACCATTTGAAAACCAAGTTTTAACTTCAATTTCATCATGGAAAAATTGTAAAAATTCTAAAATCATTGCAAATTTGCCAAAGTTTTCATTGAGGAAAGTAGATTTGAATGGAATTGCTGGTGACAGAGGCTTAAGATCTTCACATTCTAAATCTTCACGAAGCTTATTTCACTTTTTAAGAAAAGCAGTTAAGGGGATGTAAAATGGACACTACACCTATACTCATAAATATTCACTATCTTTATATTTTATTGCAAAATTTTCAATAAAAAAATGCATTAAGTTGTAGTATGTACCATGAAGAATATTTAGTTAAATTTTTAAATGAATTCATTCATTAGTTATTAAGAATTTTGGGTTCCAAAATTATTTATTAAAATTTTTCAATTTTGTATAGGAATCCAAATATCTCAAAAGCTAATGAATGAATTTATTTGAAAACTTATCAAAATAATCATCATGGTACATACTACAAGCTAATGCATTTCTTTTCTGGAAATTCAGCAATAAAATAGAAAGGAAGCTAATATCTATAAGTACAGGTGTAGTGTCCGTTTAACATCTCCTTAAAGCAGCCTGTTTTATTTTTTCTTCTTTTTTGCGTTCTTTTATTTCTTAGAGCTCTTCTTTTCGTTTTGCTTTTTCTTCCAAAGCTTTTGTTTTTAATTCTTCTTTAAATTTACCATTAACTCTAACAAAATGATCATATAAAATTATCAAATTCAATATCGTAGTCAAATAAAAATAAAAAATATTTTAAGATTTTATAATTTATTATAATTGTTATTAATAATGCAAATGCCAATTAATGCACATATTATTGTTAATCTCAACATCAGGCTATAATTAAATAAAAAAAATTAACTTTATAAAAAATTTTTAAAGTACATACCTAGGTTTTTTATATTTTTTTTATCGACTATTCCACTTTGATTAAGAGGAGGTCATGTATCTCTGTCCTTTTCTAATAAAAAAATTGAGTTTTTTACAGAAACTAATAACTATAACAAAAAATGAAGAGAAAGCCGCATCTCGTATCAAAAAAAGCAATATTTTCTTTGATAAGAAAGAATTAATTTTATTACTTTGTTTTCAAGAAAACCTTGAAAAACTTAAATCATAGAGGTTAGGGTGGACAATTTGGTTTTTCAAGGTTTTCTTGAGAACGAAGCAATAAAATTAATTTTTTCTTATCAAAGAAAACATTGCTTTTTTCGATACAAGGTGCGGCTTTCTCTTCATTTTTTGCTAAAGTTATTAGTTTTTGTAAAAAAATCATTTCTTTGATTAGAAAAGGACAGAGATACGCGACCTCATCTTAACATTTTTCAAAGGGTCTGGTTTGTCAAAAGTTCTGTGTTTAGATACATCTGAAACAAGAAATTTGTCCAAAGATTCTGGTTTTACTATTTTTCTTGGTCGTGGAGTGAAATCAGGTGATGGTCCAGCAAATATAGAATCCCACCTAGTTTTATTAATTCCATATTTTTGCAAAACACTTTCCTACAAAACAATGATGCTTTTCATTAAGTGTTACTCAATAATTTAAATATTTGAAAAAATAGTTTTTTAATTTAAAATAAACAAAAATGTGCAATAAAAAATTAAATTATCACAATGAAGGTTTTAATTAACAGATAAATTTGATTCTAGGTTATTAACTTGAAATATTAACTTACATTTACTTTGATTAGTCTAAAAAAACTGTTGCATAAAATCGTTTAAATCCTTTGCAGAAAAGTTGTCACTCTTAAAAATCAATCGGTCGAGAGAACACGACGATTAGTGCGCGGTGCGCTCATCTACTTCTCTCTTCTTGCTCGCAGTTTGCAACAAACAGCGACAACACCAAAATTATTTAAAACTATTATATTGATAGCCAAATAAAAAGGATTTTAATCTCTGCGATGACGTACGATGTGTTTTTTTCTTTAGGCAACGGCACACGTAAATAATTTCGGGACGAATAGGTTAGGCGCGCGCGGTAGCGCTTTAACGGGATGTCGGAGCTGTAGCAATCGAGTTTTGCTTTTTTTATTTTATCAATATCTTTTTAAATTCATAAATTAAACAAATATAATGACTTGTCCGCACTAAAGCTATATTGATACAATAATTTTTGTTAAAATAAAAAATCATTTGGACTTGTTATTTTTTTATGAGCTTGGATTGGAAATTAGATATCAAACTCGACAAACCTAACCTTAAAATACGATACATTGAAAGTTTTTATTATAACTTTGTAAGTATAATATTTTGGTGGATTTCTTGAGTTGTCCGCACTAGAGTTTAATCTTACAAATTTTTTCTTTGTAGCAAACAAACTCGATTAAACACATCGTTTATTCATAAGTTAAGATTGGAAATATTATTAGCAGGCGAGCAGCTTCGTCATGCTCTTAAACATAGTTACGCGCTTCAGTCATAAACTATGATGAATATGTGCGTTGAGATTTTCTTGTTTTTTAAATTAAAACACAATCCTAGATTCTACACAACATTTATACCTCACGTGATCAGAGACATCCAATCAAATCAATTATAAAACGAGGACTCGCCAAATGTATCTTTTTTTTAAGGAAGGATATTCAAGTTTAATAATTATATGGCTAAACCTTAGTAATCTTTAGCTTAAGTTTTTTTTTAATCTGAAAGTTGAACTTCAGTTTATTAATTATTATTAAATTTTAATACATGAAAACATTTCAAAAATTATATGTAATATTAAAATAATTTATTAAAGTCTTAATAAGAGTCTGTTACATGTATCTTAATCATAACAGTAGATTTAATACAAGTAACTTAAGTACTTATCAAGTTTAACCTTCAGGTGGCTGGCATTTCAGAATGTCCAAAAGTTATACTTTGAAAAATGCTTCCATACAAAATATTCCCAATGGACTAGCAATGTGGGCCGACCTTGAGTTGATGCCGGTCGGCATCACCCCGGCCGTCTGCAGGTTCATAATAATTTCACTAACATGGAATATTAATTTATTTTTAATAATAATATTGAATTTTAATAAGCATATTGCTAAACTGCTGTACTCGTTATCTTCAGTATAAGTATTTTGAATCTTATATTTTTTCCAACTCAAGTCTATTAATTTTTATTAATTTCCAAGTCATCAGAACATTTTAAGATCCGTGATAAAGATAGTGAATTTGAGAATAGTTTATTAAGGTTTTGATAAATTTCAGTTACATGAATCTTAATCAATACATTAGATTTAATACAAGTAACTTAAAAATTTATCATGCTTAATAACTTTTTTATCAAAATGGAATATTAATACGTTTTCAATTATAATATTGAATTTTAATAAGTGTATTGCTAAACTTCAGTAACCATTATCTTAAACTTAAAAATTCTTCTATTATTTTATATCAAACCTGTTGAGTAACTTCATTCTTAAATTCAGGATATATTTTTATCTTAAAAGTCTATTCAATTGAAGAATATTTTCAACAGTGTAATTGTTTACAAAGGTTTAAAATGTACGGTGGTGTGAGAACCCAACACTTTATGTCTATTCATTTACAGATGATACATTGTACACTCAACGGTAATATATTCTATGATAAGCCTCTTTCCCACATTCAAAAATTAACCAATAAAAATGAGCAGGCTAACGGAATCATCTAGTAATTTTTAAATCACAGAAAAAGAACTATCATAGAATATGTTTCCGTTAACTTTATATACATATATATATCTGGTAACGCAAAATTTTTGCAAGACATTTCTTCCATCATGAAAATTTCATTCATATGTAACAAAGCTCTATTTTCTTTATCGTCATCAAAATCATCCATCAAAAATTTTTTATATATTTTCTATATTGTTACCTCAAATATTTTCTGCTATTAAAAACCATGCAAAAAATTTACGTAATTAAAACGGTAACATAATTGTACAAACCTCTTCAAAATTATTGTTAATTTGGGAATCATGTTCTACCAACCCCATAGAAATAGCAGTTTTTTTATGTGAATTATATATAATATTCTCATGAGTACGTGAGTGTTCGAATGATATAGCATCTTTCACACGGTTTAATATTAGTTGTAAGTGAAAACGTTCAGAATCTTTCAGAAAAATGACCTATAAACGTCCTATTGCTTTTTTTTTAAACATAAGTTCGTTTTTTCCATAATTAGTTTTTTAAATAAAAAATCTAATATTTAGGAATATTAATGTATTTAATTTTTCTAGCATCTTTGTCATTATCATTTAATTTAAACCAAGCAGTCTAAGTTATTTCGCATTTATTAAGAACTGCTATTTCATTATTTTCCTCAAAAATAATTTGTCGTTGATCCTCTGTATGGATAGCTAATCGTACAGCAGAATGACTTCTTACGCATAAGGAAAACTCGTTTAATCGCCAAGCAGCTTCCATCAAACTTAAATATCGTCCATCTATAAATTGTCTTATCTCGTCGTATAGATTTTTTTAACGGCATATTTCTCAATTTTTCCTAATTTGCAAAATGCTTTATCACTACCTTAATATTATAATTCATAAGTAATTATAATTTTTTTCAATATTTATTTCATGATTATATTATTTTGTGTTAATTAATTTTTATAAACATAGAAATTGAAGGATTAAAAAAAAATATTTTTATTCAAAAATCAAAAAATAATGATGAAGAATACTTCGGAACAAATACAGATAGTCACTACAAAATAGACATTTTGCTATATAAAAGATATACAGATATAGATTTCTCAATGGAAATAGGAAGCAAAGTTGAAGTCATTGGTGATATACAAGAATTTGGTATGTGAATAAATTTAAATAACATAATTAATATATACATTATAGTTGTAAAAAATTTTGGTCGAATAAAAAAATTTTTTTTTTTATTTATTTATTTAATGTTGCATCAACAACAAGGTTATTAGCGACAATATAATTATAATTTTATACAAATATATGTTTGGAGATTACATAGGATGGTACAATAATACATTATAACAGTTGTATAGAATGAGAGTTCATTTGAATAAAATATCTTGACCACTTAAATTAAATTATATATATTGATTGATTTTAGAAACTTTAACACTTTTTTTACATTGTCTTGTGAGTTGAGTAATGTCTTGATATTTCCGGTTATGTTATGATGTTGTCTTGCTGTGATGAAGTTTGGGCATGTGCAGATTAGATGTTCTATGGATAAAGGGATATTGCATAGACTACATATTTTTTTTTGTTCTTTGTTGTATAGGTTGCCACTCCTCCACCTACATGGCTAGAAAGTCTGTTAGTGTGGAAGCATTTGTAGCCTTTGAGATTGGCATGATTGTCAAGTTTAAAATGGGTCTGCTGAAGGTATAATAAATCTGGGTGTCTTTCGTATATTAATTTCTGTAGATTTTCCAAATTTCTAAAGTATCCCTTGATATTCCATTAAAGAATTATTTTTTCTGTTTTATTATTTTTATTGTTGTGTTGTTGATTCATTATTGGTTTGGAGGATGTTTTTTAGCTATTTTTCGATCTAATTTTTTCATAAGCTTGGTGAATCTAATCTTCATTCTTTTAATTTTGAGATAGGGGTAAAGAGTTTTGAGCACATTTTCTAGGTCGACTAGGTTCGTTGTGTGTTCCTCAGCTATTTCGATGTTGTGTTGGCTGGTGTAGGTTTTGTCGATGAAACTCTTGAAGTTTAAAAAACTTATTATAAATTCCTGTTGTTGATCATTTACTATTTCTTCGAGTAATAGAAGGTATTTGTCAAAGTTAGGCAAGGTGGTTAAAGAGTTGGAAATTTTGAGTTTTTTTTATCGATATATTTAGGGATTCATTTGTGGCTTTGTCCAATAACTCTTCCTCTTCGAGAGATGCGTCTGAATATAAGTCTATTTCTGACGTTACTATTACTTCTATGGTGCTTCGTGTTTGAGAGTATGCTAAAGACTCGGGATATGGTCTTTTGAAAGCCAGGTTATCAATTTGCATGTTGTTGTCGGTGATTTCAGGTGTAAGATTGTCTATTGAGTTATTAATTGTTGTTGCACTTTGTTGTCTATTATTTACTGTACTCTCGTTGTTGGTTTCGTTAGCTATTGTTTCTGTGTAGTCGGGAGCGTCTATGGTGTTAAGCAGGTTAGATTTTTCGTTTGCTTGGTTCGTGGAATTTTTTGTTTGAGATACGTCTTTTTCTGTGGTTATTTCATTGTTTTTGATTTGAGAGTCCGAGGCTTGACTGTTAAGTTGGTAGGTCTTTGCTATATGTCCCTCTTGTTTGCAGAGAAAATATTTGATTGTGTTTGTGCTGGGAAATATAGAGAATGTTTCCCCTTCATAGTTTATTTTGAACATTTCAAAAAATTTAGATACATCGGAAGGCTCTACATACACTTGCCTTCGATCACTCAATACATGTTTGTATTTTTCGTCGGTTATGGCTGCTTTTAAAATTATGATCAGAGAACCTTCCTTCATATTGTTATTGTCTAGATAGTCTTCTAAGACGTAATGAGAAATACTGGGGCAGACGTTTGACAAAATTATTCTAGTTAATTTCGAAACCAGTAGTCGTATTGGAACTTTGAGTTCGTTAATATTTAGAAACTTGTATTTATCTGTTATATCGTCTACTAGTTGTTTACTTGTTAACGATATTCTCACATGGTTTCTAGAAATTCTCGACGAATAAATAACGTTTTGTACTTGAACAATTTTGCCAACGGCCACAGTGTAGTCAGTTAGATTTAATCTTTCTACGCAATCTATTATAAGGTCTTGTTCATTTTTTGGGAATAGATTCCTTTGTATTGTCCTTGCTTAACTAACCTGGCCAACACTAACTTGATTTTCACTATTTGTACTTGTTACATTTTTTTCACTATCATTATTTTCTGTTATCATGTTTGCATTGACATTTTTTGAGACGATTGGGTTTGAAACTGAACTTATTTTGTGTTAATTGATCCTTTTTTGGATTGTTCAACGATTTTGTTAAATTTTAATTTGTTATACTCGGTATGGAGCTGAAGGGGCCGAAGCCCAGTATACTAACAAGGAGAGTGCATTGCATTTGGATCTTGGATTTTCTTCTAGCTTTGGGATTTTTTTTCTTACATAAAATCATGAAAAAAGCTACGTCCATTCAGTCCAACGCTCGATTTTTTCCGAGTTATCAGCAGTTTTGTCTGTTTTGTTGAAAAAATTGCATCTGCTTTATAATTTTACAGTTTTCGAACTACTTATTCTAGAAGGTTTTTACTGATTGCATATTAAAGTTGAGATTAAAACCTTTCGATTAAAAAAAAACGTGTCCAAAAAGCTCAAATTGTTAAAAAGTTATGGGCGAATAAAAATAGCGCAAATATTTATTTAAAAAAATGCATAGAAAATAAATGCAACATTTTAGTCACAAATTCATTTCAATTTTCATCCCTTTCATAAGTTTTTAACAACTTGAGCTTTTTGGACACGTTTTTTTTTTTAATCAAAAGGTTTTTATCTCAACTTTAATATGCAATCAGTAAAAACCTTCTAGAATGAGTAGTTCAAAAACTGTAAAATTATAAAGCAGAATTTTTTTAACAAAAACTCGAGCGTTGGACCGAATGGACGCGGCTTTTTTTATGATTTTATGTAAGAAAAAAGATCTCAGAGCTAGAAGAAAATCCAAAACCCAAATGCAATGCACTCTTCTTGTAAGCTGACTATGAGACGCTTGATTACTAAGCGCAGAGAGCCACTGTAAACACGTCTAGTCTCTGTGAAGGCACAGGGTGAACTGAAATAAAAATCATTCCAGACGAAACAATGGAACTGGGAAAAATGCTGTTGGGCACAGAAACATTTTTTATAAATAATAGTTTAGAGGAATAAAATGTAAAATACCGAAATTACAGTTTTACAAATTATTGGTTCTTAATCCAAGATTTTAAAAAATATCTCTATATTACAGTCTTCCATTTCTACTAATTAAAAGCCTAATTTAGAGATATTTCTAAAAAGTTTTGAATAAAGATGAAAAATTTGAAAAACTGCAATGTCGGTAACTATGTAGAAATCATATACCTTATTACATCCCCTTACTAATGAAAAATTATTGACTTTCAAGTCAAGAAAGTCACTTAAATAATTTGCGTAATAAATCTTTTATTCTTAATCAATTTTAGGTAATAATTTTAAAATATTTATATTTACATAAATATGTAAAATTTTATAGCTTGCAATAAAAATTTTTTATTATACTTTTCCACCCAGTTATAATTTTAGAATCAATAAAAAATCGATAAACATTCTAAATGTAAAAAGAAAATATTTATCCCGAGCTATAAAATTTTATATACATATTCTTTACTAAAACAAAAATTTTTATTTCCTTGACATTTTTTAAAAAGCTAATTTTTTCAGAAAAATCGTTTTAACTTCTTAACGATTTGGCATAAAATGAAAAATCAAACAGCGTTTGAAAAAGGACGAAAAAAACTTTAATTTGAAGGGTATAAGGTCAACGTAGAATAATTTCACTAGAATTGGCCAAGGATTGAACCTGGGCAACAAATTTTTGAAATTTTTTCTTTTTTTTAGCTCCATAATTATAGTTCAAAATAGATATTCTTAAATCAAACCATCAGCATTTGAAAAAACTCTTAAAAAAAACCTTTCAAACTCATCTCTCTAAAATTTTTTTGTACGCTTTCCAACGGAACAGTTGTGACGTCCCAATAAAATATATTCTTATTTTGATATACACGGTGGGCCATTTTCATCTTCGCACTCAATTTTCTCCGAACCTACTGCAGCTACAAAAAAAAAGTCTAAAGCAAAATTGACCGTGACAGAAGGAACCATTTAACTGCGCCCTTGGTTTTGACCTTGAGGTCCAATTTCAAGGTCATTTGAAGGTCAAGACCATTTTTTTAAATAGGAATACCTATTTTCGACTGCAGATTTGAAAAAAGCGGAAAATTCTAAGATAAGTTTGTCCCAGATCAAAATTTATTTGGTGACCTTTTCAAGGACAAAAATCGAGGTCCAATGTCTAAAAACCGATTAAATGCCCTTTTTCTGCATTATCTTGGTTTGCTGATAAATGCAAATGATCTAAGTAGTGTTAAATGGTCATCTTAGTTCCAACGTAAAAGGATCTTGATCATTTTGACCTTAAGGTCAAATTTTAAGGTCATTTTAAGATCAATAATGTTTTTTCGGTAATAGAAATTCCTATTTTGGACTACGAATTTAAAAATATTAGTTAATTTTACGCTAAGATTATTCTAGGGGGAAGTTGATTTTATGACCTTGGAATGGTCCGAAATCAAGGTCAAATATTGAAAAACTTATCGAATTCTCTTTATCTGAATTACACTGGTTTCCTAAGACTTTTGGTGTATCGGTATGAAAGAAAAGTTCAGAAAAAATTTGTGCATGGCGAAGGGGGCCTCGCCATGCACAACTTTTGTCTGGACTTTTTGGTGTGATTGATTTTAACCTTGAACTTCAGTTTCAAGGTCATTTCAAGGTCGACTTAAAAGAGCGTAAAATTTTACTTCGGAAACAGTATTTTAAAATCTTTTTCATGACCTTTGGAAGGTCATGTCAAGGTCAAATGCTGAAATACCTAGTATGATGTATTCTGTCTGGAGAACGTTCAGCGTAAAGTTTTAGTGCAGCACGGAAATATTAGGACACACTTCTAAAACCATTTTTATATCAACAATTTTATTTAAAGGTTATGCACGAGTGGAAAATTGAAATAGCACTATTCAGTTGTAATTAATATTTCAAGTGCAATAAACAAAAATAAAAATAGTTTTGATAATAATATTAAGGGGAGACACAAGTAATACACGAAAAAAATGAGGTATTTTAGTTTTAACTTTGATCCGTAGCACCTACAATGTTATCCATGCGTAATGTTATTCAAAATCATCTAAAGGATCTATAAAAAAATTTTCAGCTCGAAATATTAAAAACTGTGGGACTAGTTCCATTTTAACGACTGCTCGATTCAGTGATAAGTGAGGAAGTGTTAAAATGGAACTAGTCCCACAGTTTTTAATATTTCGAGCTGAAAATTTTTTTATAGATTCTTTAGATGATTTTGAACAACATTACGCATGGATAACATTGTAGGTGCTACGGATCAAAAGTTAAAACTAAAAAACCTCATTTTTTTGTGTTTTACTTGTGTCTCCCCTTAAGACTCAAGAAGTAGTAAGAGCAATAAATGAATTTAAACGCGGATTAAATATTAGAATATTCTTTTTAGACTATATTTGATTAGAAAATAATGTTTTGCGAAGAACGATAGATAAATTTTCATATTGAATTTTGCCCCTACTCATTATTCAGTTTTATCTTATAGTTGAATTTTTTTTAAAGCGTTCTTCGTAGTCATTATAGAAATATGTAGAGTCATGTTTGTGTTAAATAAATTATTTTTGATTTAAAAATAATCTTTTACAAAAATATTAAAGTATCTAATTCGAGCTAGACGAAAGTTATCATTTACTACTATTACTACTTCTTCACTTTTTTTTATTATTATCAAAAATTTTATGTTTGTTGAACTACACTTAAAATATAAATTACAACTTAACAGTGTTATTTAAATTTCAAAACTATTGTAATGGCTGACTATCCTCCAAATGAGATTGTTGATATGATAATGGTTTTAGGGGAATGTCGTAATAACTATCGTGTTGCAGCAAGACTTTACGCTGAACGCTTTCCAGATAGAAGACATCCCAGTGATAGGTCAATACAAAGTTTAACTGACAGAGCTCGTTGAGGACATCTTGCTGGCCAACGCAGGCGTCATGAGTACAACGAAGATGATGCTCGTGTTATAACTATTCTTGCGGTTATTCATCTCAATCCTCATGTCAGCAGTCGTCAAATAAAAATGGAAGTTGGTATTCCAAGACGAACATTTTTGAGAATTTTAAATAGGCTTAATTACCATGCTTACCATATCATGCTCGTACAGGAACTGACAAGGAATCATATGCAAATGAGGACTGAATTTTGCCAATGAGCCTTACACATTGTAGAAAATGATCCCAATTTTTTCAAATGTGTACTTTTTCTGACGAAGCTAAATTTTATAGCGATGGACAATTAAATAGGCACAATTGTCATTATTGGTCAAATGAAAATCCTCATTGACACAGAGCTGTAGATCATCAGCATCGCTGGAGCCTTATGGTATGGTATGGGATTGTAAATGGATATTTGATTGGCCCTTACTTTTTTGAGCGAAATGTTAATGGAGACAGCTATTTGCAGTTAATAAGAGACCACTTGCCAGAATTAATGAAAGATGTTGATTTAGAAACTAAATGAAGAATGTGGTTTTAGCAGGATGGTGCACCACCACACTTTGCACGAATTGTCCGAGAATTTTTAAATCAAAATTACCATGAAAGATGGATCGGTAGAGCAGGGCCAGTTAATTGGCCTCCTAACTCACCTGATTTAACATCTCCAGATTTTTATTTGTGGGGATTCCTAAAAAATGTTATTTTTAAAGAGCGGCCCACAACTAGAGAAAACATGCGAAATCGCATTCGTCAAGCATGTGCGGGAATTGCGAGACAAACTCTACTGGAGACTGTACGTCATTTTCAAAGGCGCTTAACTTTGTGTTTACAAGTAAATGGAGGTAACTTTGAACATTTGCTTCATGGTTAAAACAGTGAGAGGCAAGGGGACTCAAGATAATCCAGCGTCCCGACGTGAGAGGCAAGGGAACTCACGATAATCCGTAGCACCTACAATGTTATCCATGCGTAATGTTGTTCAAAATCATCTAAAGAATCTATAAAAAAATTTTCAGCTCGAAATATTAAAAATTGTGGGACTAGTTCCATTTTAACACTTCCTCACTTATCACTGAATCGAGCAGTCGTTAAAATGGAACTAGTCCCACAGTTTTTAATATTTCGAGCTGAAAATTTTTTTATAGATTCTTTAGATGATTTTGAACAACATTACGCATGGATAACATTGTAGGTGCTACGGATCAAAAGTTAAAACTAAAAAACCTCATTTTTTTGTGTTTTACTTGTGTCTCCCCTTAAGACTCAAGAAGTAGTAAGAGCAATAAATGAATTTAAACGCGGATTAAATATTAGAATATTCTTTTTAGACTATATTTGATTAGAAAATAATGTTTTGCGAAGAACGATAGATAAATTTTCATATTGAATTTTGCCCCTACTCATTATTCAGTTTTATCTTATAATTGAATTTTTTTTAAAGCGTTCTTCGTAGTCATTATAGAAATATGTAGAGTCATGTTTGTGTTAAATAAATTATTTTTGATTTAAAAATAATCTTTTACAAAAATATTAAAGTATCTAATTCGAGCTAGACGAAAGTTATCATTTACTACTATTACTACTTCTTCACTTTTTTTTATTATTATCAAAAATTTTATGTTTGTTGAACTACACTTAAAATATAAATTACAACTTAACAGTGTTATTTAAATTTTAAAACTATTGTAATGGCTGACTATCCTCCAAATGAGATTGTTGATATGATAATGGTTTTAGGGGAATGTCGTAATAACTATCGTGTTGCAGCAAGACTTTACGCTGAACGCTTTCCAGATAGAAGACATCCCAGTGATAGGTCAATACAAAGTTTAACTGACAGAGCTCGTTGAGGACATCTTGCTGGCCAACGCAGGCGTCATGAGTACAACGAAGATGATGCTCGTGTTATAACTATTCTTGCGGTTATTCATCTCAATCCTCATGTCAGCAGTCGTCAAATAGAAATGGAAGTTGGTATTCCAAGACGAACATTTTTGAGAATTTTAAATAGGCTTAATTACCATGCTTACCATATCATGCTCGTACAGGAACTGACAAGGAATCATATGCAAATGAGGACTGAATTTTGCCAATGAGCCTTACACATTGTAGAAAATGATCCCAATTTTTTCAAATGTGTACTTTTTTCTGACGAAGCTAAATTTTATAGCGATGGACAATTAAATAGGCACAATTGTCATTATTGGTCAAATGAAAATCCTCATTGACACAGAGCTGTAGATCATCAGCATCGCTGGAGCCTTATGGTATGGTATGGGATTGTAAATGGATATTTGATTGGCCCTTACTTTTTCGAGCGAAATGTTAATGGAGACAGCTATTTGCAGTTAATAAGAGACCACTTGCCAGAATTAATGAAAGATGTTGATTTAGAAACTAAATGAAGAATGTGGTTTTAGCAGGATTGTGCACCACCACACTTTGCACGAATTGTCCGAGAATTTTTAAATCAAAATTACCATGAAAGATGGATCGGTAGAGCAGGGCCAGTTAATTGGCCTCCTAACTCACCTGATTTAACATCTCCAGATTTTTATTTGTGGGGATTCCTAAAAAATGTTATTTTTAAAGAGCGGCCCACAACTAGAGAAAACATGCGAAATCGCATTCGTCAAGCATGTGCGGGAATTCCGAGACAAACTCTACTGAAGACTGTACGTCATTTTCGAAGGCGCTTAACTTTGTGTTTACAAGTAAATGGAGGTAACTTTGAACATTTGCTTCATGGTTAAAACAGTGAGAGGCAAGGGGACTCAAGATAATCCAGCGTCCCGACGTGAGAGGCAAGGGAACTCACGATAATCCGTAGCACCTACAATGTTATTCATGCGTAATGTTGTTCAAAATCATCTAAAGAATCTATAAAAAAATTTTCAGCTCGAAATATTAAAAACTGTGGGACTAGTTCCATTTTAACACTTCCTCACTTATCACTGAATCGAGCAGTCGTTAAAATGGAACTAGTCCCACAGTTTTTAATATTTCGAGCTGAAAATTTTTTTATAGATCCTTTAGATGATTTTGAATAACATTACGCATGGATAACATTGTAGGTGCTACGGATCAAAGTTAAAACTAAAATACCTCATTTTTTTCGTGTATTACTTGTGTCTCCCCTTAATATTATTATCAAAACTATTTTTATTTTTGTTTATTGCACTTGAAATATTAATTACAACTGAATAGTGCTATTTTAATTTTCCACTCGTGCATAACCTTTAAATAAAATTGTTGATATAAAAATGGTTTTAGAAGTGTGTCCTAATATTTCCGTGCTGCACTAAAACTTTACGCTGAACGTTCTCCAGACAGAATACATCATACTAGGTATTTCAGCATTTGACCTTGACATGACCTTCCAAAGGTCATGAAAAAGATTTTAAAATACTGTTTCCGAAGTAAAATTTTACGCTCTTTTAAGTCGACCTTGAAATGACCTTGAAATTGGACCTCAAGGTCAAAACCAAGGGCGCAGTTAAATGGTTCCTTCTGTCACGGTCAATTTTGCTTTGGACATTTTTTTTGTAGCTGCAGTAGGTTCGGAGAAAATTGAGTGCGAAGATTAAAATGGCCCACCGTGTATATTTATTTATTAAAATATCACGTATCCTGCAGCGTTGAGCGGTTACATTGACCACGGTTCACCTGAAGGAAGTTTAAATAAAAATGTGTTGTTGCCTCAAAATTCATTTTGATTATGATCTTTATACATCTTAAACATGTTTTAACATACTTTTTAAAATTACTTTACGTGGCAGATTTATAGAAACTTGGGTTTAAATGAAAATATATCATTTTATTGGATACCAACATTTAATATTTAAATATAATAGCAAATGAAAAAATACTGGTCGCGTACATAAATAAGAGTTTAATGAACAATAACACGTTAAGAGTCAGCCGTATACCGTCACAGTTACCTGTTTTACCGAATCTATTTAAAATTTATTTGTTATAAAAACTAATAGCTTCAGGCAAAAATAAAGAGATGGTTTCGATTTGTGTAATAGAAAGCAATATTTTCTCTGATAAGAATAATTTAATTCCACCGCTTTATTTTCAAGAAAAGTTGGAATAACTTGAAAATCCCATTATTTGACACTAATTTCTAATTTTTTAAGTTATTCCAACTATTCTTAAAAATGAAGCAATAAAATTAATTTATACTAATTAAAGAAAATATTACATTTTATTAAACACATCGAAACCATCTCTTTATTTTTGCCTCTTGTTACTAATTTTGGGAAAAAAGTCAATTTTTTAATTAGAAAAGGACAGAGATACAGCGGCCTCTTAACAGTAAACAAAAAAATACATTTTTTAACAAACAAACATAAAAATGTTCAATTTCATTTTCATATACATTAATTATTAAACTTTAAATAAGTTTATACAAATCTATATATGTGCACTATTGTAGCTACGTACAGCTCGAAGTAATTTTGTAGTATGATTTTCATCCTGTTTTGATACTTTATAATCCATCCACTTTTTATTAAAATCATAATGCACTGATTCTGTAGCCTGCTCTCCGAAAAATCCTAAGCCCATCTGGTGTTTTGAACAAAATTGTGCTACGTGATTAAAAATTGTATGCACTTTTGGTGTTATTGAGATTCCTAAGACTTCGTAACTTTTTTTGAATTCTTTAATATTTTGTTCAAAATTTAGCTTCAAATTTAGAGAAAAGCAGTCGTCAACGACTATTTTAAATTTTCTAAAAGTATCTACATATGCCATGGAACCTGCTAGACCTCCAATGTTAACTTCACATATCTGTTGAAGTTAATCAACGTTATTCAGTAATACGTTACATGCATTTCCTGCAAACGAAAAGTTACCACCATTACTGTAACTTCTTTCTATGTTACTTTGATGCGCCCATTTTGTAGCAATATCGGGATATAGCTTAAGGGGATGTAAAACGGACACTATACCCGTACACATGAATTTAGTCTATCTTTTCATTTTATTGCAAAACTTAAGGAAAAAAATGCTTTAGCTTATAGTATTTACCATGAAGATTATTCAGTTAATTTTTCAAATAAATTCATTCATTAGTTATTGAGAATTTTGGATTCCAATAATAATTACTATAATTTCTCGATTTTTTACCAGAATCCAAATATCTTAAAAACTAATGAATACATTTATTTAAAAATTTAACTTAAAAATCATCATGGTACATACTACAAGCTAATGCATTTATTTTCTGAAAATTCAACAATAAAATGGAAAGACAATTAATATTTATGAGTACAGGTGTAGTGTCCGCTTTACATCTCCTTAAACATATTACTATAAAGTATGTTAACACAGCCTAATAGAAGATGTAATTCTGGAGGAGGAATTACATCTAAAATTAGTTTATCATCATCTGAATAAAACAAAGGTGGATTGATAAAATTTTTGAAATCTTTAACTTTTTTTTTACCTTTCCATGATCACACCAGTTATTATAATTAGACATACAGCTAGTTGTTGTCCTCAAAGTACCACACAAACCTAAATTAGTTTTCGTGACATCACACCAAATACGTGGACAATAACTTGCACTATTCGTTAAACCCGTAATTATGTTTGAAAGTTTCAAGTCAGTTGTAATTGTTCCTGGATATTCAATCAAACAATCATTAATTTTTAGTTTTGACCACAAAAGTTTTACATTGTTATAATTTTGTTGTGTATCTGGAGCAAGAGCAATAATAAATATCTTCTTTACTCCAGTGTCCTTCCATTTTTTAGAATTCTTTGAAGTATTTCCCTGGTAGAAAATTCACCATCTCAAATGGTGAAAAAATTAACGATTGGCCAACTTTCTTAGTCAATTTTTAGCCAGTCACTGGTAAAAAGTTGTCGAAAAAATGGTGAATGATTTAATTTTAAAGTTGAAAAAATTGGAACTTAATTATTAAAATTTACATATATTTATTATATATATATATCTTATTTTAACTAATGTTCGATTTTCTTTTAATGTAACTATATATATTATTAATTGTTTTATAAATAAGTTATTTGATTTATCACGTGTGAGCAGATAGTATAGTGCTGCAAATATTTTGCGTGGAGTATAGCTGTTAGGTTATGTATCTATATAGCGACAGCAGATGTTAGCAGAAAAGCGTGATCATAACCTTCAAATAAAATATTATAATAAAATTAAATATATTCACCATTATTTTGTCAACTTTCCACCATGAAAGGTCGCTAGATAGCAGGGTATTTGGCCATGATTTTTAGAATTTTTTGGTCAAATTGATAAAAAATGGCCTATGCTTGGCCAAAAGATGCTAAAAATTTCTACCAGGGTTTTTTCAATGTTATTATCTTCATTTTTAGATTGAATAGATAAGGTGAATTTTAAAGAACCTCCGCCACCATCAATACCAAAATTCAGGTGAAAATAAAAAATATTTCTATTATGAATAATATTTTGTATAAATAAAATCAAATCGGTGCAAATAACAGCAGAGCTTGGAATTTTCGTAACAACCTCATTTTTTACAATTTCGAAATCCAATGAATGCACTTCAAAAAATTCATCCAAACTATGAGACTTTTGAAAATTTTTTTCTCGAGTATATGGCTCAATAATATTTCGTGAACATGTTTTTTTTTCTTATAAATTTAGAAAAATCACGTATCTGACGATCAGATAAATTTGAATCATTCTGCAAATCACATAAATCATTAGACGATATTTGCTGTATTTGTTTTTTTTCTTTTGCATTTACGATAATATTTAATGGTTTACCACGCTGTTGCGATAGAGATAGTGCAACATTCGTCCTTTCTGCTTTGTCATTTAATTTATTTTTAACTTTCGTTTTGACTAATAATTTAGAAATCAAATGTTCACTTTGCTTTGGAGTTTTGATGCCTTCTTGAATATTTTTTAGGAATGTTGTTGAAGTACATTTATGACTTATACCTTTAGCTATTAAAGTTAAACAATTCGAACATCGCCTACTAGTCTTCTTCAGTGGTTTGCGAGATTCCTTTTTATTAGTATTAACAATTTCAAAACTTCTTTGTCTGGATCTAATTTCATTACATAAAGTACAGCCACACTCTTTTTCTGACTTTGATGTACTGCGCGTTTTCATTTTTAAATGATATTTTGAGTAGTCTGGCATCTAAAGTAAACTTTTTAAACTTGTATTCATATTAGCTCTTGTAATTTTAAGCCTACAAGCACCACAAAGTACAGCAGGTAAACGCGAATCCATCTCATTAAAATCAGGAAATAACAATTTGATTTTAGTTCCTATTTTACCTGTAGTTTTATAATGCTTTTTTTCGGCTTCCTTTTACACATCAAACACATATTATGCCGATTTTGTTCGTGAGTTCTGGCCGAATTACTTTGCAAGTTCATAATTGACAATCACTATTTTTAAATTGAATGAAATTAAATAAATTGAACGAACGTTGCTGCGCGAAGTCAAATGCTATACTAAATTTTCTTTAAGATTATATATCACTTTAAATTCCACAAATTGTATTTACATATGATCTTTACATTATAAATAATAAATAGTATTGAGTACTGTTAGCTGTAACCTTTTCAATGTTTATTTTATTTGTATACAATGAATTAGGTGAGAATATAACGAACTTTAAGATTGTAGTTATGGAAAAAATTTTCTAGCTTTGTATATATTATTTCTCATTTCTTAAGTAATTATATATATCTGTCGTTTTATAATTATAGATTTAATGCATATTAATACCGTAAATAAATGTTTTTAACATACAGGTGATATAAAATAAATGGAGGATAGTTATTTACTTATTTGTTATTTCTATTTATATATTTATGATAATATTGCCTAATAAAACAATATTTGTTCATTTAAACTTAACTTTTTATGAATCGGCCACGTAAATTGATTTTAAAAAGTATGTCAAAATATGTTTAAGATATCTAAAAATCATAATCAAAATGAATTTTGAGGCAACAAAACATTTCCATTTAAACTTCCTTTAGGCGAACCGTGTGACAAAAAGGCTTTTGCGTGGCAAAGGGTATAAAGTAGAATAGAAATTCTATTTGCAGGCTCAAAAACCCTCTTTTAGTGATCGAGGAAAGAATAGTAAGAATATTGATGATTATGATAATATTACATTGTTAGTTGATTCCTTTATTAATGATGAAAATAAATTTATCTTTGTAGAGAGAAATTCGTATTACAATTTCTTTTATTTATTTTATATTTTATATATTTATGTTACAATATGTATATAAAATAAATATTTATCACTCTTAAGAATTACAGTGAAAGAATAAAAGATCATATGAAATTTAAGTTTTTAGAAAAATATAAGTATACTTAGAAAATCAATTTGCTTCTATGGCCTTTAAAACGTGACTGATCTTCTGCAGATGAAATTAATTAAACTGTCGTGAAGTCTTATCCAATGGCTTTTAGAAAATCAAATGCGCAATGAGAAGATGGACCTAAGTGTTTTTATATTTTTGGAAAAGTAGGAGGAAAAACACTACGAACTTGGGTCCACCTCTCATTAGTAAGACCATGAATTCCTACCAGTCTAATTAAGTAAAAAGGTAAAGCTATTTTATTGAAATTAGACCGATACAAATGCGCATATTTCCCGATGACCTAAGAACGGAAAAGTTAGTAACTTTTGAACGTCAATCGTAGTTAAAAGTAGAGTTTTAAGAAAAAATATTATGTGAAGTGAACTTAATACGTTTCACAGTGAAACTTTTCATATTGTACATCGACTGATTAGGGTGGGCAACTTCGTGTGAGCGGAAGTGCATCAAAAAATAGTTTTATTAGAAATGAAAGTTGGAAAATATTTAAAGGTTTATGCGTAGCATTGAGCTGAAATTTATGCTGATAGGTATGTCGATTTGTACACGGAGAGTCATCTATAATTTTATGCTCAATGGTTTTTTTAGAGCATGCTGAGAGGCATTCTGAGTGGATGTTGAGGGGTATGCGAAACAATTATTATATAAAATTACAATGTTATTGTCAAGAGTTAATCGGAGGAGTATGTGGAGGGGTAGATGGAGCCATAGATGGAGGGGTATGCGGAACTTTAAAAAAAGGGGTATATAAAGTGGCCGTTACCTGGATGGAAACATCGTGGAATATTTGAGTGAAGGTGTATATGGAGGGATGCACGGAGCAAAATCAACAAAAAATAACAAAATTATAACGTTATTTTATAAAGAGTTATACGAAGGAGTATGTGGAGGTATATGTGGATCAAAATTTAAATGAACATTCAAAATTTTTATGGAGGAGGTACGGAGGAGGAAAGAGAGATTTGGAGGGGAGAAGAAGTTCCATGGAGCGGTGTAGAGTGACACGGAGGGACTCAAAACTTGAAAAATAACGTGAACAAAACACGAATTTGACCTGGTTTTATAGAGGGGAATTTGGAGTGGGTCGGAGCGTCATGGAGGAGTAGAGAGGGTGATACAGCAAAAACTGCACCAAATTGACTATATAATATAGGTAGATACCCACACAGCATGAAAGATATCATTGGAATATTCCGAAATATTCCAATGGAATATTTCATTGAAATATGTATGGAAGCTTTATGGAAGAAAACAAAAATATTTCTGGAATATTGCAAAGAAAACTTTCTGCGAAGAACTTCTGGAAGCCTCCGTAAACCTTCCAAGGAGGATTCCGTTGAAAGATTGATGAATCATTGCACCGAAAGATTTCATGGAAGCTTTATAAAAGACTCCGTTTTCCCTTCGGGGAAATGTTGGGAATTTTCACTGGAATATTCTGACATAAGTCTCCTGAAAGCTTCCATAAACCTTCCAAGGAAGATTCCGTTGGAAGATTGATGAATCATCGCACCGTAAGATTTCATGAAAGCTTAAATGGAAGAATTCGTTTACCTTTCAGTGAAATATTGGAAATTGTCATTAAAACATTCCAGTGCAAGGCTCCTGAAAGCTTCCGTAAACTTCCAAGAAAGATTCCGTTAAAAGATTGATGAATTATTGCACCGAAAGATTTCATGGAAGCTTTATAGAAGACTCCGTTTTCCTTTCGGGGAAACGTTGGGAATTTTTACTGGAATATTTCGACTTAAGTCTCCTGGAAGATTCCGTAAACCTTCGAAGGAAAATTCCGTTGGAAGATTGATGAATCATTGCACCGGAAGATTTCATGGAAGCTTGAATGGAAGACTCCGTTTACCTTTCAACGAAATATTGGAAATCGTCATTAAAACATTCCAGTGGAAGGCTCCTGAAAGCTTCTGTAAACCTTCCAAAGAAGATTCTGTTGGAAGATTGATGAATCATCGCACCGTAAGATTTCATGGAAGCTTAAATGGAAGACTTCGTTTACCTTTCAGTGAAATATTGGAAATTGTCATTAAAACATTCCAGTGGAAGGCTCCTGAAAGCTTCCGTAAACTTCCAAGAAAGATTCCGTTAGAAGATTGATGAATTATTGCACCGAAAGATTTCATGGAAGCTTTATAGAAGACTCCGTTTTCCTTTCGGGGAAACATTGGGAATTTTCACTGGAATATTCCGACTTTAGTTTCATGGAAGCTTAAATGGAAGACTTCGTTTACCTTTCAACGGAATATTGGAAATTGTCATTGAAACATTCTAGTGGAAGGCTCCTGGAAGCTTGCGTAAATCTTCCAAGAAAGATTCCGTTGAAAGATTGATGAATCATTGCACCGAAAGATTTCATGGAAGCTTTATAGAAGACTCCGTTTCCCTTTCGGGGAAACGTTGGGAATTTTTACTGGAATATTCCGACTTAAGTCTCCTGGAAGATTCCGTAAACCTTCCAAGGAAGATTCCGTAGGAAGATTGATGAATCATTGCACCGAAAGATTTCATGGAAGCTTGAATGAAAGACTCCGTTTACCTTTCAGCAAAATATTAAAAATTGTCATAAAAACATTCCAGTGGAAGGTTCCTGAAAGCTTCCGTAAACCTTCCAAAGAAGATGCCGTTGGAAGATTGATGAATCATTGCACCAAAAGATTTCATGGAAGCTTGAATGGAAGGCTTCGATTACCTTTCAGCGAAATATTGGAAATTGTTATTGAAACATTGCGAGAGTTTATCAACCGCATTTATGATCACATGAAAATATAATCAAGTAGCCACCTGCTGGCAAGATGAAAGGATGGCTGCGCACGCAAGACAACTACAAATATTTAAACAATATTTCTCTAATATTTTACTGTTATATTTATAAATTTTTTGAAATACTTCATGAAATATTTCTATAATATTACAGAAATGTTTCATGTAATATTTCTTGAAAAATTTGCGCATTATTGATTTAAAATATTTTAAGAAATGGTGCAGTAATATTTCTTCAATATTTCAGGGTTATGTTCAAACATTTTTTCAAATACTTCATGAAATCTTTTTTAAATATAACAGGAATATTTCATGAAATGTTTCTTGGAAGATTTGAGAAATATTAATTTCGAACATTTCAAGAAATAATGTAACAACTTACTTGAATATTTCAGTGTCAGATTCAAAAATTTTTTGAGATAAAACATGAAATGTTCCAGCAATATTATAGAAATATTTTAATAAATTATTTAATATTCATAAACTGAAATATTTCAAAGAAATATTAGTTCATCACTTATTTAATATTTCATGAATAATTTAAGGAAGCTTTCGGTGAGCTCCCAATGAAGTATTTTATGAAAAATTTACAGAAGCTTTCAGTAAGCTTTCACTGAAATATTTCATAAATAATTTACGGAAGCTTCCAGTACGTATTCACTGGAATATTTCATGAAAAATTTACGGAAGCTTCGGTAACCTTACAATGAAGTATTTCATGAAAAACTCACGGAGGCTTCCAGTAAGCTTTCACTCAAATATTTCATTAATAATTTACGGAGGCTTCCAGTAAGCTTCCACTGAAATATTTCATTAATAATTTACGGGGGCTTCCAGTAAGCTTCCATTGAAATATTCCATAAAAAATTTACGGAAGCTTCCGGTAAACTTCCGCTGAAATATTTCATGAACGACTTGCGGAAGACTCCTGATCGAGGACATATCCATCTTCCGGGAACTTTTTACTGGAATCTTCCTGGAAGCTTCCAATGTTTTTTCTGCAGTGAACTAAATCTTCCACGTTTTCTTCGAGGAAGCTTTCGGTAATGTTCCACACGGAAAAAGGTAAATACCATTAAAATCAATACTACACGTAGTATGTATTATTTCTGTGATAAAGTATTGAAAAAAAATGTAATAGTATAATTTTAATCAATACTATACTTCAAATTTTAACTACTAATGCTGGCATAACTATATTACGAACTAAGTGCATGAATTTCCGCTACGTAGTACCTATTTTTTCGGTACTAGGACTGATATTTCACCTATCCGATCCAGGGGTAAAATTTTGCAGAGAATATAATTGCTATATATAGAACTGATTTTCCCATACTAGAATTAAAAATTGATGATTCTAAAATCATTTTTATAATATACAACCCTTTTAAATTACTAATAATTAATTTTCAACTTAACAGGATGTCAGAGCTGTTAGAATCGATTTTTGCTTTTTTTATTTTGTTGACATCTTTTTAAATTCATTAATCAAACAAATATTCTAACTTATCCGCACTATAGCTATGTTAGTACAATCATTTTTGTTAAAATAAAAAGTCATTTGAATTTATTTCTTTTATAAACTTAGATTGAAAGTTAGATCAAGCTTGACAAACCTAACCTCGAAATACTATACATCGTAAGTTTGTATATAACTTTTTATGTATAGCATCTCGGTGGATTTCATGAGTTGTCCGCGCTCAAGCTTAATCTTACAAATTTCTTTATTGTAGCAAAAAAATTCATCTGCTTTTTCCCGTTTATAATAATCAACTCAAATTTAAAATTAATAATTAGTAGTTTGAAATTTTTACATATTATATGATCGATATTATATTTATTGATTGCTAAAAATTTATATACAATTTAATGGTTTTTACATTATGATAAATTAGCTGTATTGAAGTTTCATATTCGACAGCGCCGCAGTAAATATTGTATAGGTACTATGTTAGTAAAAGATAATGTAGTCCCGTAGTACGGAAAAATTCGGTACTATACCACACAATTCTTGGGACGAGTCGCGTTAAAAAACGTACTTATATAGGTCGTTTTAAAATATATACTGAGTATCAATTAAAAAACGACTAGTAATATTCTTTCTAGTACTGACTCAAATTAGTACATTCTTTTCAGGTATTTTCCTTTTTCCGTGCACTGAAATATTCAACGAAAAACTTACCAAAGCTTCCTGGAAGCTTCCACTAAAATATTTCAGAAATGATGTACGGAAGCTTCGAGTAAGCTTTTGCTGAAATATTCCATGAAAGATTTACGGAGGCTTCCAGTAAGTTTTCACTGAAATGTTTCATGAATAATTTACGGAAGCTGTCAGTAAGCTTCCATTGAAATATTCCATGAATAATTAACGAAAGCTTCCAGTAAGCTTCGACTGAAATATTCCATGAAGGACTTACGGAGGCTTCCAGTAAGCTTTCACTGAAATATTCCATGAAAGACTTACGGAAGACTCCTGATCGAGGACATATCCATCTTTCGGGAAGTTTCCACTGGAAACTTCCCGAAAACTTCCAACCTTTCTTCCACATCTTCCGGGAAGCTTCCAGGAAGCTTACATGCTGTGTGGGTATAGATATATTAAATCAGTTATCAAATTTTTGAGCGGTACTGTATATTATACAAATTAAATATCATATTTTAATAAAAACGTTATCAAAAAGATAAAAACTATAATCGTAGAGACATTAAAAAAAATTTTAAATAGATAAAATAAAAGTTATATAACTTTATTTTTCAATATAAAGAAGTTTTAAAAATATAATTTCAAATATAAAGTTTTAAATTGATAATTTTAAATTATAATTGTTATTATTTAAGAGGATATCGTAGTTATCCCCTCCTAATAATATTTTTATTTAAAGTTCATGAGTAAACGGTGCGTCAAATCATATTCTTTCACTAAAGAAAGAAAATTTATAAGATTAATCCTGAGAGCGGACAACTCAAGAAATTTATTAAAATATTACACATAAAAAGTTATGAACAAACTTTCAATGTATAGTATTTTAAGGTTAGGTTTATCGAGCTCGATTTTTAATTTTCATTCAAAGTTCGTGAAAAAATAACAAGTTTAAGTGATTTTTTTTTTTACCAAAAATTATTGAATTAATGTAGCTTTAGCGCGGACAAGTTATTATATTTGTCTAAATAGTCAATTTAAAAAAATATCAATCAGATAAAAAAAGCAAAAGTCGATTCTAATAACTCCGACATCCCGTTAAGTATAAAAAAAGTAATACCACACTCCTAATATAAAAAAATTTATAATTTATTATATAATTTATATTATAACTTAAATAAATATTTAAAAACAAGAAAGGATGAAATTATATTCCTTAAGGTAATCCTTAAAATATTGAAGATATTAAAAATAAATAAAATAAAAATTATATAACTTTATATACTTGTATAAAGAGTTTAAAAGATAAAATGTTATATCAAGGATATAATTCTTATTTTTATTTTTACGTTAATGAATGAATTAATAAATTAATAATTATTATAATTTTTTTCCTTTTAATTAAATTAAATATATAATAGCATTAGTATTTTTAACATTTAAAGAAATGTGAAAAATTTTTTGAATTGAAATTATTTTAAATTAAAATCAAAGTGGTTATATAGAGCTACTGGCAAAGGGTACCACATTTACATTTTTAAAATTTTTACTAATGTATTCTTTTGTTTTCAGATTCAAAATAAAAAAAAACCCACACGCCATTGAGAATACCTCATTATATTGATAAATTGTCTTAGTATGGGTGGTGAGGAAAGTTGTCTAAAAAAGGTATTAGTTGATGGTTAAAAAGTAGTTGTATAAACAATATCTCATTTGGAGATGTGAAATGTTATTGAAAATATTTCTATTATGATTATAAATTATTTTATTCAAGCATAACATAGAGACATTTTAGAAAATTTTTTACTTAAGATTAAAAATTCGAAAAACTACAATGTCGGTATACCGACATATTTATTGTTACAAATTCATTCTTTATATAAACTCTAAGACATCATTTATATTTACTTCAGTTGGTGGTATTAAAATTCTTAGTTTCATAAAATTTTTTTACCACTTCAATAAATACAAGTAAGATATGCATTGGTTCAATAAAGGGTGATCGAAAAGAAGTCGAGGGGTAGCTTGTGGGGCATCCGAAGGGTAGCCAAAGGAGCGACCTGGGTAGACTGGTGGCAACTATGGTAATGTAGTGACAATTTTTTTTTTGTATTAAAAATATATTGGAAATATTAAAAATATTAAAAATATATTGAAAAAAACAATAATGTCAAACTATTAGGCTATAGTTTCTCATACGGCCTACTGCGGACATAAAATCATCTATATCCTTTGGCTATTTATTTAGGTAAAATCTGAACTTTTAACGTTTGCCGCTTGAGCAGAAGTCGACTTTGGGTCCGCTTCGCGCACGCTCGGCAAATTCAGCTCAAGCGACAAACATTATTCTCGATTCATATTTGACTTGAATACAGCCAAAGGACATATATCATTCCTAATAAACTTTCCTTCGCATGTTCTTGTCATCCCAAAATGAAAATCTGAAAATACAAAAAGTTTTATAACTTCAAAACTAGTGACCATAGAGTAAAAATTCCAACGGTATTTATTGACGACATTAAGAGTATATTATTGTCTTAGTGAATTGTAAATCTGTGTGTAAGAAATATTTTATATTTTTCTCTTACCTGCAGCGCCACCAAGCGACAAATGGTTCTGACCGCCTCTTAAGGTGGCTAAGGTGATTTTTTCTAAAATGATTTTACTAAAATTTTCATAAAAATATTATTTAAACTTTAAACTTATAATCTATATTTTGAAAATTAAGGGTTGACGAACTATTTTTTGAAAAAAAGTTATAAAAATCATAATAAATTATAAGACTGAATCGTAAATCCGATTTTACTCTATTATGAAAAAGTAGAACGCAAAAAAAAATAAGATACCTATAGTTTATTGAGATAAAATTTGTAAAAGAAAATAAACAAAGAAATTCTAAAAGAATGTAAAATAGAATTTTCTACATATAATGTCAGCTCCTGCGCATGCGTGTCAGATATAAACGTCTTACGTAAATCTAACATTTATTCAGAGTACTCGTAACCAACAAAAAGGAGGGGTGTATCAAAGTAAAACTTGTAATGAGAAACAAAACGAAAATTTTTTTTTCTTTTTATTACTTTTGAATACTTAACATTGTTTTCTTATAGTAAGAAATAATCGATAATACTATTTCATAAGTTATAATAGCTCTATCAATAAAAATATTTCAACATCGTATACCGGGCCTTGCTTGATACGGCACCAAGCGCTTGAACCACCTTAAGAGGCGGTCGGGTCTATTCGCCGCTACATATAGGGTGGCGCTGCGGTCAGGTGAGAGAAATCTATTAAATATTTTTTATACAGCTATTTACAATTTTCTGAGACGACAATATACTTTTAATGTTGTCATTTCCTCTAGCCATCTATATGTAGAATAATTATTAATACTTATCTTGTTTGAAAAGTCTGAAATATTGTTATAAAGCGAAAAATGCGATGCAACGTAGGACCGATGTAAACATGCGTGCACCTTCCCTTAGTGCGACAGAGAGAGCAATACTAAAGAATGATGTATGCTAATGTTTACGTCGGCTCTACCTCGCGCCGCATTTTTCGCTTTATAACAATATTTTAAACTTTTCAAACAAAATTAATATTAATAATTATTCTACATATATATGGCTAGAGGAAATGACAAGATTAAAAGTATATTATTGTTTCAGTAAATTTTAAATTGCTATATAAAAAATATTTTATATTTTTCTCTCACCTGACCGCAGCGCCACCAAGCGGCAAATGGTTCCGACCGCCTCTTAAACATTTTTATTATCCAATATCATGAATTTCCTTTCTTATTAAAGTTATTTATTTACTGTCAGTTGAAAGATTATTTTTGTATCACGAATTTTATTTTAAATTTCTTTTTTAATCATCAACAAATAATTAGAATTTTAAAATAATATTTTTGGCGCACTAAAATTGTTAGATAATTTTCCAATATGGCGTCGTTTTGGAAGTGCTTAAGCTTGATTGTCCGTGATAGCGAACCTCATATTCTTTACATCATGTTATTTAATTTTTTTTCTAGCTACATAACCGATGATGTAAGTACATTGAAATATATTTTCTTATAGTTGGCTACGCACGCTAGCGAATTTTTGAATGCGCAGATAATCGTTAAGTTGTATAATCAGCTTTACTTTTTTGCAGCTGTATTGTAGCGCGTGATTTTTTGTACTCTTCCAGTTATTGGACAGTACTCGTGTTGTTAATAAAACAGTCACGTGGAACATTGATCATCCTCAGATATACAATTCGCGAACTTCTTCTACCCTTTTTCTAAGTACTAGAAAAAATAGTGTAAAATTTTGAAGAATGGCTAGGAAACATAGTGTATGCATTATTGGCTCTGGTAACTGGTAAGTTATCGTATTTAATATTTAATTTAAAGTTATTATATATTCGTTTGATTATTCTAAATTTTTAAAAAGATTTTATTACATTTAAGATCATTATATTAATTTATTTTATCACTACTTTGAATTTTCTTTCAATATTTAAAATATTTTATGCGACTGTACATGAAAAAATGTATTTATAATAAATACGTAGTTTGCCAGAATAAAATTTCTTTGACAATATTTTTTTTGAAAATATTCTTGATAAACTTTGAAATATATAGTTAAGAGAAAAGAGGTAGAATAATAGAAATTTATTTGTTTTTTTTGTAAAAGCGTCCCTTTTACATTACCTTGACCAATGATTTTTTGAAAATCAATTTGAATTCATTCTAACTTCAAACAGCCTCATTAAGTTTTTTTACAGTTTTATACTGTTTAAAATATTTGTCTCATTAGCAAACTGGTTAAAATAAAAAATTAAAAAATTTGATAACAGAAAAATTTTCCAGGTTTTAGTTTTGTCATCCGTAGCACGCGTACCCAGTGAAGGCCGGGCGCACCATCCTTGACCTTTTTTTTCTTTTTATTGTTCGCCTCTTTCTGTTACCCAAAGTTTAAAATTTTTACTTTTTATTATATATAAATTTATTTCATTTTTAAACAAATATCGTTACAATTCTAAATAACCATTTTTTGCTATTTAGAAATGTCTGTATTATTTAAGTAGAATATAATTTTCTTTAGACTTAAAAATGATTTTTCTATATAATTTTTACACAAAAATGTATATATTATTATATTTTTGTTTGATGATTAACAGCTGTTGCTTGAAAATTTTATAACCATAAAGTTAATTATTTAACCTAATTATGCACGTGCTTGAAAATTAGTGATAAAAATATTATCAATGTATAAAAGGAAAGTAGCAAAAGTGTCCTATAGTTTTTTTTAATTCAAACGTATAATTAATATTTTGAATTTAAATTAAAACTATGATTTTTTTTTTAATAATATTATTTTTATATATAATTTAGAGCAAATTTTTATATTAATTTTTATTAGATGATATAGAAAATCATATATTTTATTTTAATGTAAAAAAAATAACAAGAAAAATTTATTTATTTTATTATTACCAATATGGGAACAATTTCTGAAAGTAAAAAGTCAATAACTGTTAATAATGGTAAATTAATTCAAATAACTGTAAATAACTCTAAATAAGTGTTGAAAAATGTCACAATTGAGACATGAATTATAGTTATTTACAGTTATTTACATTTATTTACTGTTATTTACACATATTTACGGTTATTTAATTTTATTTACACTTATTTACTTTTATTCACTTTTTTACGATTATTCACAGTTATTTACGATTATTTATACTTTTTTACAGTTTTTTACATTTATTTGCAGTTATTTACATTTTCGAAAATTTTTACAAATTTATTCAATTTTTTTTATATATTTGTCAAAATTTTTGAAAATGTAACTGTAAATAATTGTGAAAAACTATGAAAAACTGTAAATAATTGTAAATAATTATAAATAATTGTAAAAAACAGTAAATAAATGTAAATGACTCTAAATAATTGTAAACAATTATTAATAACATTAAATTATTTATTGATTCAAAAAATTTTCGAAAATTTAAATTACTGTATAAATTATGAATAATTGTAAATAACTATAAAAAATCATAAATAATTGTAAATAATTGTAAATGATTCTAAATAATTGCAAATAATTCTAAATAATTGTAAATAATTTTAAGTAATCCTAAATAATTCTAAATAATTCTAAATAGGGTCTGAGTCCCGATTACTGAGCTTGTCCCGAACACTATGTTCTTATATTGAATTGTTTTTATAAATAAAATTTTACAAAAAAAACTGAAGGAAAAAAATGTCATAATAAAGTCGAAAGTTCAATCTTTAATTTGCAAAAATTAATTCTATATCATATCAATTAATTTTTCGTGAAAAAAATTTTTTAAATAATTCTATTGATTTCTTAGCACTTATTGCGGATTTCTCAAAGAAAACCTTAAGGATAGGCACAATCTTTCAAGATAATTAATTACTTTTAAAAATACATTTACATATTATAAAATGAAGCATATTTCAATAAAATAGTTAAATTTTATAATAAACACAAAAAAATAATTTTAAAAACCTTTTTCTAATTATTTTTATTTAAAGTCCAGTAATACGGCATGATTGCAAAACTTGACCATATTTCTGTACTCCCGCGTGCGACTTGTTAACTTTACTTTTATTGTTGTGTTTATATAACAATATCGACATGTGATACTCGTTGTTCGTAAAGATTTTAATGTTTATGTATGTTGTAAGTATATATTTAACAAAATAAATATCAAATATGATCATTTAAAATATTTTAATAATTTATTTTAATAGTTAAAAGTGGAATGCCAATAAATAATCAGAATCGCGGACTTGTGGACAGGGCACAGTAATTGGGGGAACAGTAATATGACGAAAGGTTTTCGAAAAGCACAGTAATACGTACAAAATATTTTTTTTTTGTTTCGGCTTAAATTCGATGAAACAATATAATTTTAATAATAAAAAAAATCCCATTGAATACAGAAATGATTGAAATGTATATGCATTCAGAGAAACGAAAATGGTGATGATTCTAATTAATAATGGATTTATTTCTTAGAAGATCATTTTAATGACACAGTAATCGGGACTCAGACCCTAATGGTAAATAACTGTAAATAACTGCTAATAACTGTAAACAACTGTAAATAATTGTAAAAAATAGTAAATAACTGTTAAAAACTGTAAATAACTATTATTTATGTCTCAATTCTGACATTTTTTAACAGTTATTTACAAATATTTACGATAGTAATAATATATTATAGTAAATATATATTATAGTAATAATATATTATTCACAGTTATTCACAGAAATTAATTCCATATAGGTACAACCAAATAAAAATAGAAAATAAATAAATATAATAATATAATAAATATAATTTATTAATGTATTTATAATTTATTTATCATATAATAATATAATAAATAAATATTAATTTTAAATGGGTATATTTGGTTATAATCAAAATATTTTTTCCGTATTCATGGGACATACGTCTTCATGTACTTTATTATTTTATACAACAGATGAGTAGAATTTTTTTCAAAAAGTGGAGAGATAAGAAAATTATAATGAATTTCGATAAAAATAAGCAAATTCCTAGCGGTTTCTCTTTTGTTAAATATTGTATTAGACCATATTAGTCCGCAATACAGAACCCTTTTTTTTAAATGATTACCACATACTTGGAACTTCTCAAACAGCTTCATTAAAATGAAGCTCTTACAATAATTACTATCATTTACAGTTTTAAACGAGAAATAGTTTAAACAGTTCTTAAGAGGAGGTCACGTATCTCTGTCCTTTTCTAATCAAAGAAATGATTTTTTTACAAAAACTAATAACTTTATCAAAAAATGAAGAGAAAGCCGCATCTTGCATCAAAAAAAGCAATATTTTCTTTGATAAGAAAAAATTAATTTTATCGCTTCGTTTTCAAGAAAACCTTGAAAAACCAAATTGTCCACTCTAACCTCTATGATTTGAGTTTTTCAAGGTTTTCTTGAAAACGAAGCAATTAAATTAATTCTTTCTTATCAAAGAAAATATTGCTTTTTTTGATGCAAGATGCGGCTTTCTCTTCATTTTTTGATAAAGTTATTAGTTTCTGTAAAAAACTCAATTCTTTGATTAGAAAAGGACAGAGATACGTGACCTCCTCTTAACGAGAATTATTTTAATTTGATAAATCGAGTGTACCAAACTCTTTATCTAGAAAAATTCTCGAAATCAATGTGTTTTTAAATAATTAATCATTAAACATCTCGATTCAACGATGTTTTTTCATGCAATGAACACATACTTTCTTTACATGGAACTAAAACATATTTTTATAACAAAAACTAAACAAAGCATGATCTACCATTTAAATCATGTCAATAGGATGGGTTATGTTATATGATAGTTACACGGAGAAAATTTTTCTATAAAATTAACAATGAAATTCGGTATAAAAATTACAGTGACGTACCGTAATCATCGGACAACATGTCTTTTTCTTAATTATTGTGATGATATCTCATAAATTTTATGGAACTTTACCGTAAAAATTACTCCTATTTGCAAATCAGAAGTAACACTCATATGACATATATGTGTATATATATATATATATATATATATATATATATATATAATGTACATGCATAATGTATAATGTATATATATATATATATATATATATATATATATAATGTACATGCGCTAATTTGTAGTTAAGAGTACTATCTCAAAAATAAAAAATATTTTGTTAAAAATTTAAACTAATTTAATACAATCAACTATAAAAAAATCTATTATATCTCTAAAAAAAGTCTTTAACATTATAGATAATAAAAAAGTGGGAATTCAATTATAACAAAAATACATTTGAAAAAATACTGAAATCAATAATGTGTGGTCAAGTTTAAATATGATTTAAAATAATACTTACAAATGATATTGTACCTATATTTTGATGATAATAATGAATCAATCAAAAATTCCTTTGTTGAAAATAAAGTGTAAAAAAGCCATATAAAATGTTATTGAAAATATAAAACTACCTTCAACAAAATTTAAAAAAATAATAAGTAATTAACGTAAAAGTAAGAATAAAAGTAATATTACAGCTATAAACTTGCCAGGCCCACTCTACAAAAGTTAAATAAATCATTAATGTTATAAAATTAGATTATTTGTTCATTGAATACTAAATTGTGAAAATTAATATATATTTTGAATTTCCTTACGAGATTCTAAAAAGTCAATCCTAAAAAACATTTTAAATGGATGTAAGTTCACCAAGAAATAGAACTTTTGAAGGGTGGGCCTGGCAAGTTTATAGCTGTAATATTACTTTTATTCTTACTTTTACGTTAATTACTTATTATTTTTTTAAATTTTGTTGAAGGTAGTTTTATATTTTGTAACGGTAATTTTACTACACGTTACAAAAGAAATTAGATTTTTCTAATTCCAATTTACTTTTTGCTAAGACTAAGTAATTTTGTCAGAACACGGAGCTGCTAGAATTTATATCGAGTATGATAAACTAACAACAGATTCCGGCAAAGCTAGTTAGTATGTTAGATTGATGTGCGACGGAAGATTTTTCTATCAACTCGTCGCTGCGCGTCTCTCTCTCTCTCTCTTACCTGATCGAGAGACGCGTTGCCGGTAGCGCAGTTTTCCTTCGTGAGGCAGGTTCCAAAATACGTTATATTAAAATATATGATATGACGTAATTAAATAATTTATAACTGCTCACAAGGACCGCGGAGGCGTTGGAGTAAGCAACGGGAAATATATATTTTATGTTTAATATAATCAGGCAATATAAATTAATTGAAAGCACTTTTTAATAGAAAATAGAATTAATTTATCACAAGAAAAATATGAATATAATAAAGATGAAGTATGAATTAAACGGAAATGAAATTGAGTAATATAAGAAAAGTAGTTTACGCGTCTAATGAGAGAGTGAGCGAAGGGAGGGCGCGTCGCGAACTAAATGACACTCGCTTATGATGCTGATCGGTTATATCACCGATGATACAATATGCCCGAACAAGTATCTCTCGAGGAAGAGACACTTGGATATCGCACAGTATAATTATACTTACAATAACGCACTGGCCAGCTTACACTAATTACCTACGTGCACGTAGACGCCGCTCGCCCGTTATCGAAGCTTCTACCCTGTACGTAACCAATACGTAGATGCTCTAGACTAGGTCGGTGGAAGACGTCTCTTCCCGATCCTGGAATTCCGCTGAGCTCTGCCAACGTGGTTGCCTGGACGTAGATCGGTGGAATCCTATGCACGCCGATCAACGTATTTGTTGGCACTTAATGGCTGACCGCTAAGACGCACGAAAAACGGTCAAGCAAAACTCTACAGAAAGAATTTCTGAGAGTTGCAATTAGCCAATATAATATAATACGCTTGTCGGTATAAACTCACGACTTTTACTTAAGACAATGTTTCGCGTTATCAATTGCGAAGTTAGTCTAACGTATTATATGACCACGTGGCGAAATTCTCTAATAAGCACAGCGCGGCTTAGGTTTCGTGTTAACGCAACGGTAGCCGGAAACTCTCTGAAGCGCCTCGCGGCCGGCTCGCTTCTCGCTCGCGTGCCGGTCGTCAAGATACGCACTTCTTTACTCGTCTTAGACGAGATATATGACCGAGCGTTTATTCTATTTTAATACCTAAGCGCGCAAGATTCAAACACGGTAGAATACCGTTACACCCCTCCGCCAGACGCAGCATAACCGCGTTCTGCTGCTCTGCCTATCGCGCGGTAGGTATGCAATCATTGTCTTAAGCAATGTTAATATTTACGATTTTCTACCATTAAATAATTTTCGTTGAATACGCGTTTTTTTCCGGTGAACAAACTACTATACTTTCAATACGCCTTGCATTGGTAAAACCTTTAGGTCTACTACGTTTACGCCTGATCGGTTCGGACTCAGCTTGACGCATATGCTCTACAGTTCGCGTTACGACGACAACTCTTTTACGCGGATGACCTCGCTTCCTATTCGGTTTCTCGATATGGGGAGAATCACCGCTCGCAGGCGGTCGCACGCAATCTGAGCCCGATCCTCCGTTGGCACACGGAGTCGCATAGATCGCAAGAGACGGGTCGCTCATCGTCTCATTCGCACGCATTGATTCCAACGGTGGTTGAGGTTGCGGATCATCTTCTTGCCTTGCAACATATGCTTTAACCTGCTCTCCATGAATCGTACTATACGGATTACCATCCTTGTCTAACAACCTATGTATATTTAATTCCGATTCAGCTGTAACGACATATGTACCAACAAATTTTGGTGCAAGTTTACTTGCTATGTCTTGAACAGCTGGAGAGAGCATTTTATTTCTCTTGCCTATGAAATAATCTATATTATGAGTTGCTTTTGCTCTACCTGCAACCAAACTTTTTACACAAGCCGGATCAGTTGCTGAAGTATCAGCTAAACCAACTGTTTCTAATTTTCCAATGTACAGTTGTTCAAGAGCAGCAACTTCTAAATTTACCTTTATATTAGTACCTTTAAAAGAAAGTTTATTTTCACAAGGATCGAAAATAGCTCTAAATGCTCGTACGAAGTTGCCTCCTAGATAGCATTCTTCATTTAAGCTAGGCATGATCGCACAGCGAATCCTTTTGGTGATTCCGCCTACAGTGAAAGGAAGGTCAACATAACCTACTAGTGAGCATGATCTACCATCTGCTACTTTAACCAATCTACCTGTAGCTGGTATTAAAGGTACATTACAGGCTACTGCTAGCTGTAATCCTAGCGAATTCATGACCGTGTGTGATGCACCTGGGTCATACAGAGCCCTTATTCGGTAATCTCCGATCACTACCGGGAGCCACCATCGAGCTTCATCATTGATTATTGGCTGATTTGTCTCTGCCTGCTCACTGGTCTCAACTTGACCAGTGTGAGACTCAACTTGTGTTTCTACTGAGTCTTCAGATAGATTTTTATCGAACACCTTTCTATTAGAGGGTTCTGAGGTCCCATAAGCCTCACTGGGAACGGTAGGTACCTCACCTACTCGTTCCCTGGTCCTTTTCCCGCACAGGTAGGGCAGGACCAGATAGTATATCCAGGTAATCCACACCGATAACATTCACGGTTACGTTTTGGATTTTTCGAACTTTTCTGGTTTTCTTGACCTGGTTTTGTTTGATTTGTATCTCTTAAAGAACTTTCCTTTTGTTGTTGACTCTGTTGTTCCGAATTGCTGTCATCTTGCGAAAGTTTCCGAGGCTGCTTCTTAAAATTCCTTTGACGTTTAGCAGACTTCCTTCGAGGCAATTTAAGCGGTGCAGGTCCTTGTACGTTGTTCTCGCTAAACCTCTGCTGCTTTACAAACGCCTTTTTGAGTTCACGTATTTCTTGAAATAATTGGATTAACACTTCCCCTAAATTTAACTGTCCATTATCAGCCTGTTCTTCCTGTACCGCTGCTAATTGTATTTCATTATCTTTGGCCTTATTTGTTGGCCTATAAGCTACGTCAGGTAACAATGACTGTTCGGGCGGAGGAGGTGGTCTATAGACTCTCTCCACCTTGAGTATCAATTCAGCTTCTACAGTTTTTTCTAATAAAGATTCAATATCCGTAACTTCATCTCTTCTGACCATACGTTGAATTTCTGGTAAGAGGTTACGGTGCAATAAATCAAGCTGTTGACTACTGTCAGGTAACGGAACTTGTTTTAAAATTATAGATTGTAAGCATATAATATAATCTCGTACCGGCTCATCTTTGCCTTGTGTACGTGCATTAGCTTCTGCTAACAATCTTTGTTGGAAACGTCTGCTATATCCATACCATCGCAATGCAGCTTTTTTAAATTGAGCCCAGGTTTGCCACGAATGCCTGTTATTTCGATACCAGGTCGCAGCAACCCCTGTGAGCAGTTCAGAGAGAGAGGTTAATAAATCGCTCTCACTCAGTTTAGCCAGTTTTCGACACTCCTCAACTCTAGTTAGAAAGAGGTCTATACTTTGGCCTCGCTCGCCAGAAAATGTAACATTCCAGCGGCGCACTATGTGACCTACGTCTGTATTTTTATTTGCACTCGTTGGACGGTCACTATGCCTGGTCAGATTAGCGTTATCCGTCGCACTGTTTGCAGTGTGAGGGTCCCCCCCCTCCTCGACTGTACGTGCACCTGCCGTACCAGTTGGCAAATTATCACGGTTTCTATAATTTTGCTGATCTGTACCTGCATTGTTGTTTGCTTGGCAATTTAATGGGCTACTACTATTATCGTAATGTATACTAAATGTATCACGAAAGTTAACGTGCTGTTCGGTACTTTTATTTCCTTGAAGGTTTTCCCGTTCAGGTGTTCTTTCACCTGTGGCCTGATCGAATAGCTGTGTGCTAGAAGATTTAGGCTGTGACAGTACTTCAACTTTTTGTGATAAAGAATTCACCGTAGTTGACATTCCTTCCATCTTGGAATATACCTCATGCACGTGTTTTGTCATATCTTTCATCTGGTTGTGCATGGCGGTAAGATAGATTATCAGTTCTTTTGGTATGTTAGAGGCATCTAGTGCTATTTCACTTCTTTGTTGCCCATCTGTTGATACCTGATCGGTGACTTGTGTTGCCATCTCGTAGTAATATTCCTGTCTTCTTTCTTGAGATATTTTCTATTTCCTATTAAGAAGGGGCCGAACTATCTGTCTTTGTCTAATAGCGTTTTTCATCATTTATGTAAACACTATCCGGTATAACAAGAAAAAAATAGCAGCCCCCGCTAGATATTAGTATAATTAGTAAATTTTGTAATAACAACCAAATTTTTTACCGCATAGTTTTTGACTAATTAGAGACCTACTAGCAATCTAGAATATAACCTATCTTTTTTTGGTAGGTCTCTAATTATTCAAAAACCACGCAGTGAAAAAATTTGGTTGTTATTACAAAAGTTACTCATTATACTAATATCTAGCGGGGGCTGCTATTTTTTTCTTATTATACCGGATAGTGTTTACATAAATGATGAAAAACGCTATTAGACAAAGACAGATAGTTCGGCCCCTTCTTAATCGCACGCGGTTTTACTAACGCTCGCTGTGTGTGTGTGTGTGTGTACGCACGTTTATTTTATAAAGAAAATTAAATTACTGATCGTTTGTATATGGTTATAATAGAACCATATACACACGTAGCAGTTGAAATTGACTAAATATGTATATATTTTGAAAATTAATTGTTTTGATTTTTGGATTTATTCTAGAATTTCTAATAATTATAGTAAAGCTAATCGAAAATATTAGACTATAATAAACTATTCAATAATATTTTACAATTTTAAATTTAAAATACTAAGTATTAACATATATAACTAAATCCAAAAATCTGTGCGTTCTTAAACTTTTGTTAAAAATGCACACCTAACTGTGTAGGGACAATTCATTTATTATACATGTGTATTTAACGTGTAGTGTAGAAATAAATTTTAATTCAAAGTCTTCGAGAAAATTCTAAAATTTCTCCACAACACACACAGCGCCAGTCGATTGCCGCGCTACGAGTTGGCAGTCGTTGATGAGAGAGAAAGGAAAAATAAAAATTTCCACTATGTGTAAGAATAAAAATTTGAAATTTCACTTATTATGCAAGAAAAAAAATTTTCTAGCCCTTTAATATGTATTAAAAAAATTTTAATTTTTATTCAATTAAATATTATATCAGAATATAAAAAAAAATTTTAATGTTAATGATACTGGATTATCCTATATTAAAGGGTTATGTTAAAATTGATTTAATTTCAACTTCCTCATTAGCTGAAATTAATATTTCTCTCTCACCTTTAAATTTTGTAATTTATTATTAACGACCTAATCGGTAGGAAGGCTATACACAACGACGCACTATTCTAATTCTTAGAAAATCTCGACTGCCTGTTCGCTTTTTCACATAAAGCGAACTATTAGGCATACAGAGCTATATCTTTTGTCTCTGTCACTATGATATTAAAGCGCGAGAATATCTGCGCGTTAAGCAAAGAAATAGAATTTTCGCTGGGACACGTGGGGACACAAATTTGTAACAGCTAACCGACAAAAAAAAATTTTAATAGATACCTAGCAATTTTTCGAGAAATTTCTATTTTATTTTTCAGAAAAAAATAGCAATTTAATATTAATTTTATTTTTCGAAATGTATAAAAAAAATTTAACGTCAATTCTAAATTTATTTATCTTTGATTAAAAATAATTTGATTTCCAAAAAAAAAAAATTTTTTTTTTTTTTTTGACACGTGCTATTTTAAATATAAAACTTTAGCTACAGGTACACGCCATCTTTAATACAAAGTCCTTTATGAACAACGCGAAAGTCTGCTTGTGTCGACGCCAGCTACGCGCTCGACGCCATTTGCAAATTTCGATTTATTAGACGACGCGTATAAGCCTGTTCCCGTTGACGCATCTATTCGTTGGGCGCCATTTTGTAACGGTAATTTTACTACACGTTACAAAAGAAATTAGATTTTTCTAATTCCAATTTACTTTTTGCTAAGACTAAGTAATTTTGTCAGAACACGGAGCTGCTAGAATTTATATCGAGTATGATAAACTAACAACAGATTCCGGCAAAGCTAGTTAGTATGTTAGATTGATGTGCGACGGAAGATTTTTCTATCAACTCGTCGCTGCGCGTCTCTCTCTCTCTCTCTTACCTGATCGAGAGACGCGTTGCCGGTAGCGCAGTTTTCCTTCGTGAGGCAGGTTCCAAAATACGTTATATTAAAATATATGATATGACGTAATTAAATAATTTATAACTGCTCACAAGGACCGTGGAGGCGTCGGAGTAAGCAACGGGAAATATATATTTTATGTTTAATATAATCAGACAATATAAATTAATTGAAAGCACTTTTTAATAGAAAATAGAATTAATTTATTACAAGAAAAATATGAATATAATAAAGATGAAGTATGAATTAAACGGAAATGAAATTGAGTAATATAAGAAAAGTAGTTTACGCGTCTAATGAGAGAGTGAGCGAAGGGAGGGCGCGTCGCGAACTAAATGACACTCGCTTATGACGCTGATCGGTTATATCACCGATGATACAATATGCCCGAACAAGTATCTCTCGAGGAAGAGACACTTGGATATCGCACAGTATAATTATACTTACAATAACGCACTGGCCAGCTTACACTAATTACCTACGTGCACGTAGACGCCGCTCGCCCGTTATCGAAGCTTCTACCCTGTACGTAACCAATACGTAGATGCTCTAGACTAGGTCGGTGGAAGACGTCTCTTCCCGATCCTGGAATTCCGCTGAGCTCTGCCAACGTGGTTGCCTGGACGTAGATCGGTGGAATCCTATGCACGCAGATCAACGTATTTGTTGGCACTTAATGGCTGACCGCTAAGACGCACGAAAAACGGTCAAGCAAAACTCTACAGAAAGAATTTCTGAGAGTTGCAATTAGCCAATATAATATACTACGCTTGTCGGTATAAACTCACGACTTTTACTTAAGACAATGTTTCGCGTTATCAATTGCGAAGTTAGTCTAACGTATTATATGACCACGTGGCGAAATTCTCTAATAAGCACAGCGCGGCTTAGGTTTCGTGTTAACGCAACGGTAGCCGGAAACTCTCTGAAGCGCCTCGCGGCCGGCTCGCTTCTCGCTCGCGTGCCGGTCGTCAAGATACGCACTTCTTTACTCGTCTTAGACGAGATATATGACCGAGCGTTTATTCTATTTTAATACCTAAGCGCGCAAGATTCAAACACGGTAGAATACCGTTACAATTTTCAATAACATTTTATATGGCTTTTTTACACTTTATTTTTAACAAAGGAATTTTTGATTGATTCATTATTATCATCAAAATATAGGTACAATATTATTTGTAAGTATTATTTTAAATCATATTTAAACTTGACCACACATTATTGATTTCAGTATTTTTTCAAGTGTATTTTTATTATAATTTAATTCCCACTTTTTTATTATCTATAATGTTAAAGACTTTTTTTAGAGATATAATAGATTTTTTTATAGTTGATTGTATTAAATTAGTTTAAATTTTTGACAAAATATTTTTTATTTTTGAGATAGTGAAAAAGATTCTTTATAATGCTAACTTGCCGTAATTTTACCTTTTTAAAGGTTTTTTGGGGAGATATCACAACTTTTTCAAAGTCGAAAATTCTTATCAATAAATTTATTAATTTTACCGATGATCTGATACTTTAATATAATAAAACTAATTTTATAGCTAATTGTATCAACCTAATTTTTATATATTTATTATTATTATAAAATATTTGTTCTCGAAAAAATTTTAATCTTATTTTCTTCCACACTTTCAAATTAATCAACAATTATAAAGCTTATTTTGTCTAAATATCGTATGAAAAACTAATTAATTAATTAGGAATGTTTTAAAATATGCAAATATTACTTTTTTATTTGTTGTTGTTTTCATTTTTAAATACCAAATCGGTATTACCGACTTTTGAATTTCGCCGCTTTTAACTGTTGAATTTTATGTACGGGACGTTTTACTGCGCACGCGTGAACTGATCACATGAACGCCCGTGATTTTGCGGCAGCACGTCAGCTATTTAGAACGAGACACTATAAATTCTTATATTGCTTATTTACGCAATGTCTTTATACATTTATCATGTTCTGAAAGCATTCGCCTGAATACATGCGTTCATTATTAAAAGATATAACTTGTATTCTCTTTCTTTTTCTCACTCTCTATACTCTCTTTCTCTCTCTCACTTATTAGCAATCGCACAACTCGTATTCTGTCTCTTTCTTTCACATCAGAGGAAAACTCTCCGTCGTTCTCTAACATCCGCCGGGAATCTGAAACAACCCGATATAGAAAAGAAATCGACAGACTAACCTCTGATAATATAAAAAAATCATGAAAACTTGACTTTTGGCCATGTGTTTTTGTTGTCAGATAAAACATAAGATCATTTTATGTATACTTGTAATCAAATAATATGTAAATATTGAAACATAATCATTTACTCAAAGTTTTAATCTTTAAACATCACAAATTTAAAGTAAATAGGGAAAGCCGTAGCGCTATAATGCCATAAGGAGCGCTACCGCGCTCCCTGATCTTTACTTCTTCTATTATTTGTAACGAAGTTCTACAAAAATTACGGTAACGCTCTGTAAATATTAGGCAGTTTGCTATGCAAGCTCAGAGTAGGTGGCGTTCTGAGCTCTAGCGCTGTCATGGCGGCACACTCCACGTATGTGTGCATGGATGAGCATATACGTGTAGCTGTGTGCGTGCAACGACGCGCAACGCTCTGAGGGGCTATTCAAGCAGTGATACATATGTATGTATCACGCTGTATGTATGCGCGCGCATACTTTTTATTCTCTTCCCCATACATATCGCTACTTGAATAGCCCCTCTGCTATTAGAGAAGGGGCTTCCCCCACTACTTTCAGATGTGACGTCATTGAATACACACGGATAGACTCATGAATACACTTATACATGTTAACATAGCAAGATTGTCGTAATGTGACCGCCATGACAGCCCTAGAGCTCAGAACGCCACCTGCTTCGAGCTTGCATAGCAAACTGCCTAATTATGGAGATATTCTAGGACTTTTTGTAGAAAGTACTATAAAATTTACTAGACAGTAAAAATTATGGAGTGTTACCGTAAAAATTATGAAACGTATTCTAAATTTCATCCATACGTTTAGTAACATTTGACAGCACATATCTATAAAATAACGGAAAATCGTATGATGTCGTTCGATTGTACAGACGGTTACCATAATTTTTATAGAAAAATTTTCTTCGTGCATATAGCTGATTTTTATGAGTAGCTTGATAATTATATATGAAACCATTAGGTTATAATGTTAAACAAATTTTCTGCAGATTTTTTTCAGTCCGACAATTGGAACATGTCATTGTTACGAGGTATGGTTTTGTGATTACCATGTCGGACAAGGGTATGACGTGTTATATAATATTATTTTACGTATTAAAAGGACAATAACCGACAAAAATATTGTATCTTTACGTCAGACCAACAAAAAAAGATTAATAATTAACCCGTTACCTACGTATGCGTCGTATCAAGAACACATAATTTAAAGTTATCTAATAAAATTTAAATTTAAATTTTTGACAAATGTAACTGGTTAGTATAGTAAAGTAAACAGAGAAAAATTTATATCAAAATTTTTTAAATAAATTTTTTTTAATATTCTAGACATTTTAAAAACTACCAAAATGCGAAAAATCAAATTCTCAAAATAATCTAATTTTGAAGCTATGCTTGTTATTTTCTTAGCATTGAAAATTATAAGTCATTTTAGCGTTATGTTAATAAGAGATTTTCATAGAGAGGTCAAAATACTATCTTTTCATGCGTTTTATATTTTATTATAATTATCTGATTAATGGAGCATTTAGAGATTACGTTATGTTTTGTACACGGCACATGCAGAAACAATAACATCAAATTATTTATTATTTGTTATTAATTATTATTTGTTATTAATTATTATTTGTTATTAATTATTATTTGTTATTAATTATTATTTGTTATTAATTATTATTTGTTATTAATTATTATTTGTTATTAATTATTATTTGTTATTAATTATTATTTGTTATTAATTATTATTTGTTATTAATTATTATTTGTTATTAATTATTATTTGTTATTAATTATTATTTGTTATTAATTATTATTTGTTATTAATCATTTATTATTCGTCATTACTTATCTATTATTTGTTATTAATTATTTATTATTAAATATTTATTATTTCTTATATATAATATAATTCTTAAGAGGCGGTCGGGACTATTTGCCGCATGGGTGCGCTGCGGTCAGGTGAGAGAAAAATGTAAAATAATTTTTACACAGCGATTTACAATTTACTGAAACAATAATATACATCTAATGTTGTCAATAACTCTAGCCATGTATATGTAGAATGATTATTGATGCTAATCTTGTTTGAAAAGTTAAAAATATTGTTGTAAGGCGAAAAATGCAGTGCGAGATGGAGCCGGCGTGAGCGTATGTATTCATTATTCTTTAGTATTACTTTCTCTGTCGCACTAAAGAAAAATACACATGTTTTCATCGGCTCTATCACGCGCAGCATTTTTCGCTTTACAAAAATATTTTAGACTTTTCAAACAAGATTAGCATCGATAATTATTCTACATATATATGGCAAGAGTTATTGACAACATTAGAAGTATATTATTGTCTTAATAAATTGTAAATCCGTATATAAAAATATTTCATATTCTTATCTCACCTGCAGCGCCACCGAGCGGCAAATGGTTTTGACCTCCTTTAAAAAAAATTAATCGTTAATTCCTGATGTGTCATATACGACACGTCTCAGAAAATGGGCCCATAGTCCAGTAATTCTACGAAAAAAATTTAATTAAATACAGATATTTGAAGGTGTAAAGTTATAAGAGATGGGGGTAAGTAGATGATAAATACATAAAAAGGAAAGTCAAAGATATTCAAAGGACTCAAATTTCATTATACTTGAAAATCGGTAGAAAACTTTTTGAGATAATCACGAAAAACCCTTTTTTGCATTGTTTTATAAATGTTAATAACTTTTATGATAATGACTATAAGTGATTTCCAATATATTATTGGCCAGACCATTATAGGTCCTTATAGGCATAAAAAATTTCATGCCTGATCGCTTTGATAGTTCATGAATAATTCCATTTATTTATCCCAAAGAGCATATAAGACGTCAGGTGATGGTTTTTGAAACATTTAACAAAGTGGAATGGATTCTTAAAAGTTTAAACTGTAAGATAAGTCGAGAAAATTATTAATTTTTTTAAAAATTATTTGATAAACAATTTAAATGTAGACTAATTTTTGCTTATAAATAAATGGGATAACTTTTTTGTTTATTATGATAAACGCTTATAATTAGACGCATTGAGAGGAGGCCGTATCATTCTGTCCTTGTCTAATCTAAATTTTCGTTATTATAAATAAATAAAATGTTTTCATAGAAATGTAAGACAACCGCCTAATAGAGCAAAAGACAAGCAAACAATTCTTTTCTATGAAAAAATATGAAATTTTTATTATTTTTTGAGTGAAGTCTGAAACGGAATAACAATCGAACTTGATTGAGTTGATTGAACTGTTTTTTCGTTTCAGATTTCATTCGAAAAATAATCAAAATTTCATATTTTTTCATAGAAAAGAATCGTTTGCTTGTCTTTTGCTCTATTGGGTGGTTGTCTTACTTTTCTATGAAAATATTTTATTCATTTATAATAACGAAAATTTAGATTAGACAAGGACAGAATGATACGGCCGCCTCTTAAATAGCTAGTTCAAAAACGCATATTTTATAGAAAAAAAGAATTTCCTACGATCAATATCAGCTGTAAATTCATTTTTCCGTTGTTTATAAATATTAAGAGTTGAATTTTTTAGTAAATGTCAACGAAGACTTAGGGTAGATGTAGGTATTGCTTTTGAAGTGCTAGTTACTGTTTTTTCGTATAAATTAGTAAAAATAATTTTTTCTGAGTACACAAATAATATTTGAATGCATAATCAAATATTATAAGTATTATTTAATATGTTAAAAAATATTTCTCGCGAAAAAAGTGTAAAAATATTGAATATTGGTTATTTGAAATTCAACTGTTCTAAAATCTTGATAAACTTTGTAAAATCGCGATCACGTATGTATCCTAAATTTGATAATATTTTCTGTTTTTATTTTCTTTTTATGTAAAATAATATCATTATCAAATAAAATAGATTCTTACTTACTGTATATTTTTTGTAAAATTTACTTAGCAAATAATTAATATTTTAATTTTACACCTTAGTATTATGCGTTATTAAAATCACCAAATATGAATTACTTACTAACCTCGACTTTTGGATCGGAATATGTAAAAGTGTCAAAACGAACTGAGAAATTCTAAAATATTGTCACTAGTTTTAAGTTTGAGTTAAGGGGATGTAAAATACCGATATTACAGTTTTCCAAGTTATTGGTGCTTAATCCAAGATGTTTAAAAATATCTCTATATTACAGTCTTCTATTACTACTAATGAAGAGCCTAATATAGAGATATTTCTGAAAATTTTTGAATATAAATTAAAAATTTGCAAAACTGCAATGTCGGTAACTATGTAGAAATCATATACTCTATTACATCCTCTTAAGAAATAATAAAAAAGAGTGCAGTGAAGAAAAAGAAAGTGCAAAAATTAAGTAAAGCTTCAGTAGTAACTGGCACGCAGCATTAGATACACGGCTGCAGTAATAGCTGCAAATCGACTTTATTTCAAATTCGTTTTTTCTTATTTTTAATTATATTATTTATGCTAAATTTATTTATTTTTAATAAATTTATGTTTAAATATTGTATTAAAAATGAAAGTGACAGCTTTTCTTCATCTAAAGCTTTAATTTATAAGTTTGAAGTTCAACATTCTCCGATTCCGCTGTAACACCCATATCTACCCTATATATAGAATATATGTGCGGGAAAGAATCAGTCATTTTCATGATTAACTTGAAAACGTTATATTATTTACAAAGATAAAATCATTTTATTAATTTATAAATATTCAAATAAAAAAAACACTATTGAAAACTATTGAAACATTCTAATCTATTTTATTAAGGGAATTAGTCCAGTAGAATTAGCTCGAAAAACCTTAAAATTTGACTTAATTAGTAACAGGCAACTGAAGTAAAAAATGGGTTCATTATGTCAAAAGATATTAAAATTTAGAAAGACCCTCAAAATTTGGGCTGGCATATTTTTTTAAACAACGTTTTTATGTAAAAAATTGTGAAAAATCGATGTTTTTTGGATCTAGCTCTTTTCGTTTTTTAATAGAGTATGTGAAATTTATAATACTTATAAGGGTCTTCAAGACGAATAGTTTAAGCCCTATTACATTAAATTTCGTTAATAATTTATTTAAATAATCGCAAAAATATAGTAAAAAATCATTAAATTTTCAATAATTTTTTATTCCATAAAAAAAGGGCTACGTGCTTGTAACTTTGTAAAAAGTTACCTTCTATCACCCTTAAGTCCCCATAATTTTTTCAGCCAAAAATATTAATTTGTATATGAGATATTCAATTTGACTTCACTCGTAAAATAATCAAAATTTCATATTTTTTCATAGAATAGAATCGTTTGCTTGTCTTTTGCTCTATTGGGCGGTTGTCTTACTTTTCTATGAAAATATTTAATTTATTAATAATAACGAAAATTTAGATTGGACAAGGATAGAATTATACGGCCTCCTCTTAAAGTTTCTTTTTTTGATCTGGGGTTGTGCAAGATAACATTAAGACCCGTCATTTTTGTTTTATGCAATAAACAAATTAATTAATTATAAATAATAAAGAAAATTTTTTTATTTTTTACATACTATATTTTAAATAAATGTTTATTTATATAATTTTATGAATTTCTTTCATTTTAAAAGAATATTTACAATTTTTTTTTCGCACACATAAACACATATTCGAAAAAATATTACATTTTTTTCGTATTTTCGCAATTAACATACAAAGTTTATTTTAATAAAATTTATTGAATATCTTCATCTATGAAAACATTTCTCGAATCATCACAACATTCAGCATTGGAACTATTGTCAATTTCAAACGGTAAGTTTGACATATTTTCACTGCTGCTGCAACTATCTTCATCAAACAGAAAATTTTGTACTAATACAGTCTTCTGGTTATCACAAGTTTCCCCGTCACAACCAGAACATAATTTAGAGCATTTTGATTCATGTTTTCGACATCCACATCTATTATCATTGCAATTAATCATGGGCAACAAACAAGTAGCTGCAAAAAATAAACTGCTAATACGAATTTTTTTTTAAGAATTAGATAAATCAAAATATAATGAACATATTGTAATATGGTTAATTCTATTGTAATATATTTAAAAAGCTATTTTATGAAAAACACTAAATATTTCTTTAATTTTAAAAACTTTTAGAAAAAAAAAACTTTTACTATAAAAATAAATATCTTAAATGAAAAATTTATAATATTTTTTAACAAACATATCATGCAATTTATAATTAAATTAAGGGGTGTCTTCATACCGGCACAGAGATCTACCTTATCTATATTTGAATTATGCATTTTAATAAAAATTTAACTATTTTTGACTAAAATTTATAGAAGAGGCACATTCTTAACATGCCAAAGAATTTATTGCAACGTTAAAAGATAATATTAGGGTAAAAATAAAGGCGAAAACTGCTTAATACGATTAACTTTTCAATGTAGTTATGAATAATCGTATTATGCAGTTTTTGTCTTCATTTTTACTTCTATTCTGTCTTTTAACGTTGCAATAAATTCTTTAGAATGTCAAGAATGTGCCTCTTCTACGAATTTCAGTCATGAATAGTTAAATTTTTATTAAAATTCATAATTTAAATGTAGATAAGGTAGAACTCTATGTCGGTATGAGGATTCCCCTTAAGATTCATTAAGTTATTAAAAAAAATTTTTCAGTAATAAACACAAAAATAAAAGAAACTTATTTTTTACTCCCAAATTTATTGTATATTAACGAAATTGAAGAATGAACTGAACAATAACTTTTATTTAAAAAAGTAAAATATACACTATTATATTCAGAATGATTTTATTTCAGAACTATATGTAGAAACTTTGTATAATCAAAAGAAAACGCGTTCAATGATGTGACCTGTGCCACATACGTTGGTTTACTAAGTGCAAAGGACGCTCGAAATAAAATTGAACCCGCAATTTCATAATGACCTTGCTCTTGGGTTTCTTTTATACTTACGAACTTAAATAAATTTTATTTACTTGAAATAATAAAATTATAAATATAATATTTTCTTAATCTTATTATTATTTTAAGTAATAAATAATACTTTTAATAAAAAATTGAATATATAATTGAAATTAGAATAAAAATTACAATAAATTTCTTTTTCAAACAGTAGTTAATAATGTTTTAGTAAAAAGTTTTGAATAGTTAAGAAAAATATAAGTACATATATATATATATATGGGACATTTCACGCCAACTGATAGAGTAAAAAAATAAAAATCGTTGAAACTCTAAGAATTTATTCTTTTTGTTACCCAAAATATGTAAAAAAAAATTTCAAGGATCTAGATTGAAAGGATCAAGAGTTAGAGGACCTAGAAATTTGAAAATTTTTCAAAATTTTTGAAAAAGTCCCAACTTTATCATTTTTTTTCTGAAAATCCTGATGTTTTAGAGAAAAATGCATAATAACACTTCTTGTTGTAAATGAAGAAGAGAGTTAGCAGGATTTTTTACTGACCTGAATCTCGCAGTTTTCTGATTGGCTCTTATATGTAAAACATGGTTATTGAAATTATTTAATGTTTGCCACTGCCAAAATTGGCTTTCGAAGGCTTATTTTTTTCTATTTTTTATTAACTTTAAAATAAATTTTGGTTCGTGTGAGCGAAAGTCACCAATAAGGAGCTATCACAGTTTTAAATATACATTTTCATGTAAAATTTATTTTTATTATTGAAAATAGCCTGTCACATACTAAACATGATCATCTGGTTTTAATACTCAAAAACTATTAAAATAAGTTTAAAAATCATTTAGTAAAATGTCATTTATCAATTATAAGCGGAATTATTAATTAAACAACACTCGTTATTATTATAATTACAATTAATTTCAAAGGAAAATAAGAGTTATCCCAAAATTAAATAATTATTTTTCAATAAGAATTTACTTATGTCAAAGAATTGATTCATCAATAAAAAAGAATAATTCAATAATTACTATTTTCCTTACCTTAACTTTCTAGAAAAAGTATCTGTTCAATAGAAAATGATGATAGAATTTTGGAACACACACTAAATGAATTTTTTCTTATCCCCTGGCGAAAAGTACGTCGAAAGACGTCTACTTTCTGAGAGAGAAGTTAAGCATTATCTACGGCGGCTCGGCGCACTAGCGATGCGCAATCGTGTTGACGCTCTGTTTTTCACGGCAGTTAAGAATAGAGAGGGCTACGTCTATCCTTCTCTGTCCGCCGGCGTTAGACATTGACTCTCTCCCTCTCTCTTTCTTTTTCATACAGAATAGAGAGGGTTGCGTCTATCCTTCTCTGTCCGCCGGCTTTAAGAATTGACTCTCTCCCTCTCTCTTTCTTTCTCTTATATGTACAATAAAGGTAGCCGCGAATGGAGGGGGCTATGTCTAGCCTTCTTTGCCGGTTACAACAAGCAGTATATCTTTTTCTTTATTCTTCTTATATAGTAATTTTAAATATTTTGTTATTAAAACCTAACTTGTTTTATTTTGTGAATTATAAATTGCAGTGTGTTATAAAGTGTGTAAATTATAAAATGTGAGTGAAATATTGATGGTTTATTTTAATGATTTATCATCAGTGGGAGAGGGGCAGAGAAGGATAGAGCATACTCGGTCAATAGCAGCAAGCGATTCATCGCGGTATTTTTATTTTAATGATTTATCATCAAAAACGAATTATCACAACGGGTAAGTTGGACGTACTTTTCGCCGGGAATAAGAAAAAATCGTATATTCACCTCGGGAGAGAAGTTGACCATCAATTGCTCGCGTATTTGCCCCCTCGCTGCGCTCGGGGGCAAATCTTACGCGAGCATTTAATGGTCAACTTCTCTCCCTAGGTTAATAATATACTATTTTGGGGATGATTATAAACAAAAGCTTTCTGACTACCCATCTTTATTTATTTATTTAAATATATATTTTTATTTTCATTTAACAGATAGACGTATTCTTTGACTCAAAATACTATATATTAAATGTTAGTTTATAACTTTTTATGCATAGTATTTTAATGGATCTTTTGAGTTATCGGCACTTAAGTTTAATCTCATAAATTTTTTTACTGTAGCGAAAAACTAGATTAAACGCACCGTTCATTGATAGACTTGGATTGGAAATATTGTTAAAAGGAGGAGTTTTGGTGTGCCCTTAAGACCGTTACATATGAAAAGTAAATAAGATGTTAATTACCAAAAAATTCTCTTAGTTTTATAAATTGTTTTTTTTTCAGAATATTATGAAGAACAAATAATAGAAATATAGTTCAAATTATATTCATTGGATGGAAAAAGAAAAATGGATTTTGATCCATGAACAGCTGTAGATACAGCTGTTAAAATTGCTGAAACTGGATACATGCAAAGAAGAATGGCAAGAGTTTAGAAGATCTTAGTTTACATTATGATATGACAGTTGAAAATTCTTTTGTTGGTATTGTTTAAATTCTTTATCGTGTAGATTCTATGGATCCAACGTATATGGAAGGCGAAGACTGCCTTATTGATTATAAAAGAGTTCTTGATGAGATATTAAATCTACATCAACGTACAAAATTGAAAATCCATTAGACAGCCCTAGTATTATTAGTAACTCCTGAACTTTTGATGTCAGAGAAATATTCTTGTGTAAGTTAAGAATTTAAGCAAGAATCAGCTCAATTTTTGAAAACAGTTGCAATTATAATTGCTAGGATTAGACAACATATTAAATCAGATGTCCCAGTTTAAAGGTATATTATACGTTTAAGAGGAGGTCACGTATCTCTGTCCTTTTCTAATCAAAGAAATGATTTTTTTACAAAAACTAATAACTTTAGCAAAAAATGAAGAGAAAGCCGCATCTTGTATCAAAAAGAGGAATATTTTCTTTGATGAGAAAGAATTAATTTTATTGCTTCGTTTTCGAGAAAACCTTGAAAAACTTAAATCATAGAGGTTAGGGTGGACAATTTGGTTTTTCAAGGTTTTCTTGAGAACGAAGCAATAAAATTAATTTTTTCTTATCAAAGAAAATATTCCTCTTTTTGATACAAGATGCGGCTTTCTCTTCATTTTTTGCTAAAGTTATTAATTTTTGTAAAAAAATCATTTCTTTGATTAGAAAAGGACAGAGATACGTGACCTCCCGTTAACTGTATCACAACTTCTTGAATTTATTCATACAAGCAAGAAAAAATATATGAAAGAAAAAATTGAACCAGTCACTGCAGTTGGTGCTTTAGCTGCACAAAGTGTTAGAGGACCTGGTACTTGAATAACCTTGAAAACTTTTCATTTTGCTCGTGTAGCACCTATGAACATTACTCAAGATGTACCTTGTATTAATGAAATTATTAATGCTAATCTAAGAATCAGTATTCTAATTATAACAGCTTATTTAATGTAAATCATTGTAATAAAAGCCTCTATCATTTCTTTGAAGCGTGTGTTCCAAAATGATATCATCATTTTCCATTTTACTGATACTTTTTATAGAAAGTTAAGGCAAGGAAAATAGTGATTATTTAATTATTCTTTTTTATTGATGAATCAATTCTTTGACATAAGTAAATTCTTATTGAAAAATAATTATTTAATTTTGGGATAACTCTTATTTTCCTTTGAAATTAATTGTAATTATAATAATAACGAGTGTTGTTTAATTAATAATTCCGCTTATAATTGATAAATGACATTTTACTAAATGATTTTTAAACTTATTTTAATAGTTTTTGAGTATTAAAACCAGATGATCATGTTTAGTATGTGACAGGCTATTTTCAATAATAAAAATAAATTTTACATGTAAATGTATATTTAAAACTGTGATAGCTCCTTATTGGTCACTTTTGCTTACACGAACCAAAATTTATTTTAAAGTTAATAAAAAATAGAAAAAAATAAGCCTTCGAAAGCCAATTTTGGCAGTGGCAAACATTAAATAATTTCAATAACCATGTTTTACATATAAGAGCCAATCAGAAAACTGCGAGATTCAGGTCTGTAAAAAATCCTGCTAACTCTCTTCTTCATTTACAACAAGAAGTGTTATTATGCATTTTTCTCTAAAACATCAGGATTTTCAGAAAAAAAATGATAAAGTTGGGACTTTTCCAAGAATTTTGAAAAATTTTTAAATTTCAAGGTCCTGTAACTTTTGATCCTTTCAATTTAGATCCTTGAAAATTTTTTTACATATTTTGGGTAACAAAAAGAATAAATTCTTCGAGTTTTAAAGATTTTTATTTTTTTGCTCTATCAGTTGGCGTGAAATGTCCCATATATATGTATATATATATATATATATATATATATATATATATGTATCAGTAACAATTCAACGAACTTATATCTTAACAATTAAGAAGAAATAAAATATAAAACAAAATACTTACGAATCGAAAGTTTAAGCGTAAAGCAGGGATCAACGAACTCATACAATAACACACGCACTTTAATTATACTTCTCTTCTTTTAACGAACATAACATAGAAATACTTTACAACGAAATAGAAATACTTTTTAATTCTTTATAAAATAAATATTCACATGAGGTATAAATGACTATTAAAATAATAATAATAAAAATAAAACTATTTTAAAAGTAAAAATGCTGAAAGGCATTTAAAAATAATGTGAAGGCTTTCATGATAAGAGATATGTTTTTATTAATAATATTGTTTAAAAAAGAAAATAATTAAATTTTTTAGAAAAAAAGATATTATGTATCATAAAATTATTAATACAAACGTTCCATTAATGTAAAATATGAAATAATTTTTTTTTCATATATATTGTTTATAGTAAATTAATTTGTTTTGTTAAATATAACAAAAATGACGGTACTTAATATTATCTCGCACAACCCCAGATCAAAAAAAGGAACGTTAAATTCGTTGAATATTCAAGGTCAGAAGCTCTTTTTTAATAATGTCAGAATTTTTATGATAAGAGCAATGTTTCTATTAATTATTAGCGTGTAAAAAAGATAATAATCTAATTTTTTCATAAAATAAATGAAACTTATTTATTAGATTATAAAAATAAACATTACAAGTATATAAAAAATGAAAAAAAATATGCATATATTTTTTGTTATTGTTTATAACAAATTAATTTATTTATATCATCAAACAAGTATAACGACTGTTAATATTATCTCGCGCTACCCCAGATTAAAAGAAGAAACATCAAAATCGGTTAATATTTCACTGAGATATAGAAAATTTTTTCACATAAGACAAATTTGAAGTGATCAAAAAAATTTTTTTTGTACTTGCGAAAGATGACGCGTTTTTTTTTTTTTTTTTCCTCCCCTCTTCAAAAAGAATTGAAACTATACATACTTAAAAACAATCTTTTAAGGTTTTAAAAAACTGATTTTAATATCAGAAATGATTTTATATCAATGTTTAAGTATTAAGGGATCTGTCATTAAAATTTCATTCCTTAATCTTTGTAAATAAACAAATGGCGAATTTAAAAAAAAAAAAATTATCTTAGCTTCTAATTATCATAGAATAACGTTTTTTTTTTTAAATAAGCGTTAAAATTTAAGCAACAAGAATAATAACGTTGCATTTAAATATTTTTATTTTTTCATACATAAATTTAAAAATTAATTATGAGAAAAAATTTTTTTTTTATCGCTATTTAAACAGCGAAAATAATAAAAATGTCAATAAAACTTTTTATTTTCACTAAATATAAGTGTCAAAGAGCATAAATGACAATGGTCATTTCTTTCTAAAATAACCGCAATAGGGTCCATTTGAGGCCTACATTTTACCTCTTTTTAGTGAACAAATTGAATATCTCATATACAAATTAATATTTTTTGCTGTAAAAATTATGGGGACTTAAGGGTGATAGAAGGTAACTTTTACAAAGTTACAAGCACGTAGCCCTTTTTTCTATGGAATAAAAAATTATTGAAAATTTAACGATTTTTTACTATATTTTTGCGATTATTTAAATAAATTATTAACGAAATTTAATGTAATAGGGCTTAACGGTAGGCCGGAGTAGAACCTGATACCGACCGAGTAACAATTGAGTTGTTTGTTATTTACTCAAGTTTTAATCGGTGTATCTTCAAATTAAAGGTCGAGCGCAATAGATATTATTATTATTATGAACATCTATGCACAAGAAAAAAATATCTACCGGTTTGTTTTTGAGAAAAGTAAGTAACGCGAAAATATTATAAACATAAACTTTTACTTTGGCGTTACTTACTTTTCTCAAAAACAAACCGGTAGATATTTTTTTTCTTGTGCATAGATGTTCATAATAATAATATCTATTGCGCTCGACCTTTAATTTGAAGATACACCGATTAAAACTTGAGTAAATAACAAAAATGCCAATTAGACAAGGACAGCGAATCCGGCCTGCTCTTAACGGCATGTCGGAGCTGCAGCAATCGAGTTTTGCTTTTTTTATTTTATCAATATCTTCTTAAATTCTTAAATTAAACAAATATAATGACTTGTCCGCACTAAAGTTATATTAGTACAATAATTTTTGTTAAAATAAAAAATCATTTGGACTTGTTATTTTTTTATGAGCTTGGATTGGAAATTAGATATCAAACTCGAAAAACCTAACCTTAAAGTACGATATATTGAAAGTTTTTATTATAACTTTGTATGTATAATATTTTGGTGGTTTTCTTGAGTTGTCCGCACTAGAGTTTAATTTTACAAATTTTTTCTTTATAGCAATAAACTCAATTAAACGCATCGTTTATTCATAAGTTAAGATTGGAAATATTATTAGAAGGCGGGCAGCTTCGTCATGCTCTTAAACTATTCGTCATGAAGACCCTTATAAGTATTATAAATTCCATATACCCTATTAAAAAACGAAAAGAGCTAGATCCAAAAAACATCGATTTTTCACAATTTTTTACATAAAAATGTTGTTTAAAAAAATATGCCTGCCCAAATTTTAAGGGTCTTTCTAAATTTTAATATCTTTTGACCTAATGAACTCATTTTTCACTTCAGGTGCCTGTTACTAATTAAGTCATGCAAAAAGTCTAATTCTACTGGACTAAATATAAAATACCAACATTACAGATTTCCAAATATTTTATTTTTAATCCAAAATTTTTTTTTAATTTCTGTATATTACAGCCTTTCATTTCAACTAATAAAAAGCCTAATATAGAGATTTTTTTGAAAATTTTCAAATAAAAATTAAAAATTTGGAAAACCGCAACGTCGGCAACTATGTATAAATCATATACCCTATTACATCCCCTTAAAAAGAAAATGTTATCATTAACGTTAAATATTAGAATATGGTTAAATAAGTGATTTCACACAGGTTTTTTTTTAATCATCAATAGATTTTTTTTAGGAAGGAATTTATTAAAAAAGTTTCCATGTTAATTTTTACCCCGTGTATGAGGTAAGTATTAACATTATGTTGTTTTTATTATGAAGATGCAATTTGACAGTAAATATGAACGATTAATTAATGTCAACAAAAAACTGTATATTTTAGCTATAAATAGATATTAATATATACACAAATAACATATATAGAAAAGGAAATTATAAAAAAATTCGAAAAAATTATTTGTATTTTTCGCAAAAATAATATGATTCTTTCGTTCAACGCATTAATTATAAATAAAAAAATTGATTATGCAATATCTATAAATATAAACGTCCGGCGTGGCACTAAATATATTTACATCACAGAGGATGTTACATTAAACACACAGACACCTATGGAACCTATAGGACTGTTTGCGTCGTTATATATTAAGTGTTAGCATTTGCCCGTTACTTTTAGCTCCGGTTTCCCCTGTTTGGATTTGTGGTACAAAATCGAAAAAATTTCAATAGATAATATTGGAACTTAAAATTCTCAATAACTAATGAATAACTAGTCAATATTTATGATCGCAGGTGTAATGTCCATTTTACATCTCCTTACCTTTCATTTATAACATTTTTCTCTAAAACGTTATTAAAAAATTCTGTTGCGGAAATATTGAATTTTCTAACTTTGATCGTCGTTTACAAAAAATTCAGGCGAATTGAGCTGTACCTTTTTATGTATTTATCATCTTCTACCCCCTCATGACATTTTATCTTCAAATATCTGTATTTAAATTTTACATGAAATCGATGAATTTAACATCGAGCGACTGGACTATCATGGATGCTTTGGGTTTTTTAAACCTGCGTGAAGGGTCCCTAGATAAACTCAAAATAAGTAAGACATTAAAGAATATTTACTTTTTAGATGGGAAATTGGTCTCAGATCCAACGGGTTAAAATGAAAAAATAAAGTTTCAAATAATTTCATATTATTCTTTATAAAAAAGTAGATTTGCAATTATCATCTATTTTTTCGAATTCAGCATCTTTATCTTCGGTACTATTATTTTTTTCATCACATTGTCTCATCTTTAAAAAGAATAATGTTGAAATCAGGTATTTGAGTAAATCCATCATACCTTTGAAATTTTAAATAGAAAAATTTTTTTTCTTTACGTTTAGGCCTTAGAGCATATACTACTGGAGGCAGCTTCGAATGCGCCGTGCGCGTGGTTAAGTTGAGAAAGAGAAAGGTATATTGAGGTTGACAGATATCTCTTTTTCTCCGGCACGTGATTGGTTTGTTTTGTTTCCTACTCCTTTATCACATGACGGAGAGATAGAGATAGCTATCAACCTTAGTATATCTTTCTCTTTCCCAACCTAAGCACGCCCACGGTGCATTCAGAGCTGCCTCCAGTAGTATATACTCTAAGGTTTAGGCACACTTTTATCAGTGTAATTTTTTCATTATTTATCCAATAAATAACGTAAAAAAATTTGCGTTACTCATATTTTGTTAAGGGCACAAAATACCTTTTCCCCTGCTAGTAAAAAGGATATGTATTAATTAGATTTAATTAAATTCTTTGTTAATGAAAATAATATTTAAGAGGATATCGTAGTTATCCCCTCCTAATAATATTTTTATTCAAAGTTCATGAGTAAACGGTGCGTCGAATCATATTCTTTCACTACAGAAAGAAAATTTATAAGATTAATCCTGAGAGCGGACAACTCAAGAAATTTATTAAAATATTACATATAAAAAGTTATGAACAAACTTTTAATGTATTGTATTTTGAGGTTAGGTTTATCGAGCTTGATATCTAATTTTCATCCAAAGTTCATGAAAAAATAACAAGTCTAAGTGATTTTTTTTTCAACAAAAATTATTGAATTAATGTAGCTTTAGCGTGGACAAGTTATTACATTTGTCTAAATAGTCAATTTAAAGAGATATGAATCAGATGAAAAAAGCAAAAATCGATTCTAACAACTACGACATCCCGTTAAAAGTAGACTAAAATACCTTTATTTTAAGCTTTTATATATGATGAAAACCAAAAAGTGTTTTGGCACGAACGTATTAATGCTCTAGTTTACGAATGTTCGTAGTTCAGCACGAAAATCATCGTGCATGAGCTGTAGAAAACGGTACAAGTAAAACCCCCTGACGCTCGAAGTTAAAGGCTATGAATTTCGTAGAATATATGATTGATACTAATATTATATGTGTATACTTTAAATTTCGTAGCTCAGCACTATGAGCTTCGTAGTAAAACAACACGAACATTCTAAACTCGAAAAGAGAGTCGAGTGCGGTTCTCTTACTCCTTTACACAAAAAGTAAATGAGGGGAAAAGATAAAACTCACGCTTCATGAGAAAAACAGCCTCGATTGAAATGGCGTTCTTTAATAACATATATATTATTTATATAGATATAAAATTAAAAATACATTTTCATATTTTACGCAATCTAAGTATAAAAAAAATTGAAATCAGCATTTTGAAAATAAAATATTTCAAAGAAATTATTTAATCTATTTGTTCAAATTATTTTAATTATTGTGTCAGGCAAATTTTCCTAATAATAAAATGTTAAGAAATATTTTTATTGTTAATCTATAGTTTTATTATATTTTTAGCATAATAAATATAACTTAATTTTTTGTAAATATTTATTTCGTTTGAATGAAATTTAAATTATATTTACATTAAAACTTCTTAACAATACTATTGGTTTTAGTTTTTATATAATAATAATTTGATGCAAAGGCATATTTTTTATATTCTATTGAAGATAATAATATATACATAATAAAACGACCTAGAGTGGGGGAACCTTTTCTAACCCAAGCGATGTTTTACGTGGTATTCGATGATGAAACATCTGATCGTGCCAGGGAGGGGGAATCTTTTCTAACCCAAGCAATGTTTTACGTGGTATTACACGAGAAACAGCTGATTGAGCCTGGGAAGGGGAATTTTTTCTAACCCAAGGATTAAAGGAGAAAAAGCTGATCGACCTAGAGTGGAGGAACCTTTTCTAACACAAGCGATGTTTTACGTGGTATTACACGAGAAACAGATGATTGAGCCTGGAAAGTGGAACCTTTTCTAACCCAAGGATTGAGAGAGAAACAGCTGATCGAGCTAGGGTGGGGGAACTTTTTCGAACCCAAGTGAGTCAGGATCGAGTGGCGAGGACCCGGCCGCTGAATACCTACGAAAAATTTCTAAAGTTTCATAATTTTAACTTTCTAATACTTTTTGAAATTTATTTAATTATAATAAATTAAATAAAAATTACTTGAGCATTAAAAAAAATTTTTGACTTTTGTCGGAATCGAACCCACGACCCTTTGGACGCGAGGCAAGCGCGTATACCACTACGCCATGGAGCCACCGTACTAGAGAGATTTTAAAACTTATATATAATAGATGCTTCCTGATTTTCACATTCTTCTTTTAATATTAAATATTATTAATTAATAATTATTTATTATAAATATATATAAGTATACACTTAAAAATTAAAAAAATAAGATATCCCGATCAAAAAAGGTTAGCTGTAAAATATAGCTAAAAAAATAGTTAAATATATAGCTGTATCGAGCTGTTTTTACAGCTATATCGACGTGTTTTTTTAGCTCTTTTTTATAGTTAAAAATGTACTTAAGGCGACTACGGAAGTTCGGTTCGATTTCATTTTGTAGTTTACAAATTACACTTTCAATTTCTAAAATTTTTTGAATTTTTTAATTTTCTACCATTTATTATAATCTGTAGAATGGTGGAAACTTAAATATTCTGAAAAATTTTACATATTGAAAGAGTAATTTGTAAACTCAAAAATAAAACCTAACCTAAAATCCGAAGTCGCCTTAATTTTATAGTTAATAATTTCGTTATCTACCAAAAATATTAATAGCTACCTTTTTAACTATATTTTATAGCTATTATTATAGTTTGAAAAAACACTTAAATTTTTAGTGTATTTATTACAATATATTAATAGCTAGATATTTAACTATACTTTATAGCTGAAAATAAATGATTTTTTAGATATTCTTTATAGTTGAAAATATACCTAAATTTTCAGTTGATAATTTGGTTGTTACTCATAGATATTTAGCTGAAAAAACATGAATATTGCTATAATATAAATGAATATAGCTGTATTTTACTTATATTTTTAGCTGTTTTTATAGATGTTTTTTTTGACTGAGAACAGCTGAAAACATAACTGTAATTTCAGCTGTATTTTTAGCTGTTTTTTAGCTATATTCTTAACAATTTTTTTTAGCTAAATATTATTAGAGTAGCTTTCAGATATACTCGAGTTTATTTATATTGTCCTTCCCTACCTTCGCTGTAAATTGATTAACCTATACATACACTAAATCTATGTAATATTGTCGCAGGGGCAGCGATGCCGAAAGTGGCAGAGTCAGAGAGGGAAATTAAAAAATGTGTAAAAAAAAGTATTAAAATAAATAGTTTTCAAAATTTGATAATTAATAAATAATTCTAAAAAACAAAGTTACTATAACAAAATAATTTTTTTTCTATTTTTTACATTTTTTTGAGTTTAGCAAAATTTTGTTAAACTTAAAAAATGTAAAAAATAGAAAAAAAATTATTTTGTTATACTAACTTTGTTTTTTAGAATTATTTATTAATTATCAAATTTTGAAAACTATTTATTTTAATACTTTTTTTTTATACATTTTTGAATTTCCCTCTCTGACTCTGCCGCTTTCGGCATCGCTGCGCAGGGGTCGCTAGAAAACACGCGTGCATTTTTTAGTAACGGTAAGATAGATCGGTGTTATATACAAAGTTTACTCAACTCTCACCACTTCCGGGAGTTGGACAAAAATTTCAACAAGTCAAAACAGTTATATTTTAAGAGGCCGCCGTATCTCTGTCCTTTTTTAATTAAAAAATTGATTTTTTTCCAAAATTAGCAACTAGAGGCAGAAATAAAGAAATGGTTTCGATGTGTTTAATAGAATGTAATATTTTCTCTGATTAGGATAAATTAATTTTATTGCTTCGTTTTTGAGAAAAGTTGGAATAACATAGAAAATAAGAAATTAGTGTCAAATAATGGGATTTTCAAGTTATTCCAACTTTTCTTGAAAATAAAGCGGTGGAATTAAATTATTCTTATCAGAGAAAAAATTGCTTTCTATTTTACGAAACGAAACTATCTCTTTATTTTTGCCTCGAGTTATTAGTTTTTATAAAAAATAAATTTCAAACAGATTTGGTAAAACAGGTAACTGTGTCTGTATACGGCAGACTCTTAAGCTTAATTTTTAGCTAATTTTTTTAGCTAAACGTTTTTGACGCGTTGAAATTCGTGTCCAACTCCCGGAAGTGGTGAGAGTTGAGAACACTTTGTATATAAGACCGATCCATCTTACCGTTACTAAAAAATGCGCGCGTGTTTTCTAGCGACCCCTGCGACAATATTACATAGATTTAGTGTATGTATAGGTTAATCAATTTACAGCGAAGGTAGGGAAGGACAATATAAATAAACTCGAGTATATCTGAAAGCTACTCTAATAATATTTAGCTAAAAAAAATTGTTAGAAAAATAGCTAAAAAACACCTAAAAATACAGCTGAAATTACAGTTATATTTCCAGCTGTTCTCGGTCAAAAAAAAACATCTATAAAAACAGCTAAAAATATAAGTAAAATACAGCTATATTCATTTATATTATAGCAATATTCATGTTTTTTCAGCTAAATATCTATGAGTAACAACCAAATTATCAACTGAAAATTTAGGTATATTTTCAACTATAAAGAATATCTAAAAAATCATTTATTTTCAGCTATAAAGTATAGTTAAATATCTAGCTATTAATATATTGTAATAAATACACTAAAAATTTAAGTGTTTTTTTAAATTATAATAATAGCTATAAAATATAATTAAAAAGGTAGCTTTTAATATTTTTGGTAGATAACGGAATTATTAACTATAAAATTAAGTACATTTTTAACTATAAAAAAGAGCTAAAAAAACACATCAATACAGCTGTAAAAACAGCTCGATATAGCTATATATTTAACTATTTTTTTAACTATATTTTACAGCTAACCTTTTTTGACCGGGATATAAAAAATATTAACTATAATTTATTAGTATTATCTGAGTGTATAATATAGTTATAGCTTAGAATAATAGCGATCTACTTTATCTACACGATGCATATAAGTTAACACTCGAGAGTCTAGTGAATTTTAAAACTAGTAGGAGTAACACGTCAGTTGCGCCCTCTACGAGAGAAACTTACTGACTATGAATTTCACAGTCTCAAATAGATAAATCTTATAGTTTATAACTATTTTATAGTCATATACATTTATAAAAACAATAAGAACATCAATTAGAGAGTATTAGTTAGTATTTTTGAATTTTGTCTTGAACTGAAGAAAATTGCTATCATCAATTTTTTTATATCTCAAAAACTAAAAGAGATAGGAGTCTGAAAATTGATATATAACTTTTTGATATTTAATAAATAATATAGAAATTTATTTCAACCCTATTTAAAAAAATCAGGTGATAACAATTTTTGAAAATTTTGAAAAATTCTGAACTTAGAAAATTATCTTAGAAAAAATTTTGATTAATTTTACAAAAAAATTTCTAAGTTCAAAAATTTCAAAATTTTTCAAAAATTGTTCTAAATTGACTAAGCATGGTTTAAAACGTGTAAAAACCAACAAAATCGATACATGATATTTTGGCATGATAAATCACCTGATAAATCAGGTGACTTGTCACCTGATTTTTTTCACCAGGGAAGAGCCTAAGATATTTATTTCTTGACTTGTGCTTATAATTGAGATTTGTATATTTCATAAATGTGTGTATCAGAGTACCAAGTATGGATAATATATGAAAAATAGTCTTAGAATAATTTTCTTTTTCATCTAATAAATGCAACAAACCATCATGCTCATTTCTAGATTCCTATTTCTTTTAGTTTCTAAAATCACACATATGGTTGATAGCTCTACGCAGGCAACATTTTTCCAAATATATGTATTTAAATAATTTTTATTACTTTAAAACATATTCTTATTGTTGTCATGAATATATATTTTAATATAAAAAACTAAAAGCAACTAAATTAAACTATTTTAAGTTCAGAAAGTTAAAAGCTATTTTACTTTAAACAATAAACCTTATGATTCATCTCAAAGCTATTAAATCTTTTACATTTAATAAATGGTATATATGATTGAGTATGTGTAATATGTTTTAAACATTAAGAATAGATGAATCTTATTGTTTATAACTATTTTATAGTCATATACATTTATAAAAACAATAAGAACATCAATTTAAGAGTATTAATCTATATTTTTGAATTTTGTCTTGAATCGAAGAAAATTGCTACCATCAATTTTTTCATATCTCAAAAACTAAAAGAGATAGGAGTCTGAAAATTGATATATAACTTTTTGATATTTAATAAATAATATAGAAAGTTATTCCGAGAGCCTAAAATATTTATTTCTTGACTTGTGCTTATACTTGAGATTTGTATATTTCATAAATGTGTGTATCAGAGTACCAAGTATGGATAATATATGATAAATAGTCTTAGAATAACTTTCTTTTTCATCTAATAAATGCAACAAACCATCATGCTAATTTCTAGATTCCTATTTCTTTTAGTTTCTGAGATCACACATATGATTGATAGCTCCACGTAGGCAACATTTTTCCAAATATATGTATTCAACTAATTTTTATTACTTTAAACATATTCTTAATTTTTTTTTATGAATATTTAAATATAAATATAAATAACTAAATTGAACTACTTTAAATTTAAAACATAACCTAAATCTATTTTAACTTATTGTATCTTATACATTATAATCAATGATTTATAAGATTGAGTAGTTGTAATATGTTTTTAAACATAAACAATAATTAAATCTTATTGTTTATAACTATTTTATAATCAGATATATCCATAGAAACAATGAAAACATTATTTTAAGTGTGTTAAGGGTATGGTTTCACGCTACTTTACCGATCGAAAATTATAATTTTATAAAATTACAATTTTTGAAAAAACTATACATCGGAATGAATTTTCCTTTTATAGATCACTTCATTTAATTTCGATGAAGGGCGGAAACTCTAAAAATTAGCGGAAAAAAGCATTAATCGAAGATAATTAGAAGAACAAATTTCTCAGTTCGAAAAAATCAAATTTCTCAAAAACCGTGTTTTGTAGGGAAATTTCCTATTCAGGATCATTTTATTTTTGAAAAATGAAGGGCGGAAACTTGGTTTGATAAATCATATCGCAAAAAAGCAAAATTACATTTTTCTAAAAAGATGCGATCAGCTGTAAGAATACAATGGCCGTGCAAGAAGCCATGTTTCATAGTTGGCATCAATGCTAATGTATAGTTTGGTACGCGCCAACTTCAAATTCGAATTTTAAATGTAAATTGAATTTGTTTTATACGTACAATTTCTACAAATAAACACTTTTTGAACATAAAACTGTTTTATTTTATTTAAAACATAAATATGTAAAAAATTTAATATTAAAAATAGTTTACATCATTTGCGAACTCATTATTTTTTTTTAAATTTTCATTATAGCAAAATAAGTAATCTATTCGTTTCTTTGCTTGAAACAAAATATTTTTTGAATGACTTTATTGAATTAGCGAAACTTTGGCATATCCTAACTTTTTTAGAATGAAAATATGTTTTGAAAAGCGAATGATAAGGATTACTTAATTTTATTGCTAATATAATTTTATTATATAATATAATCTCATCAAATATTATTTTATATTATCGTTCTTTAAAAATAAACAGTTGTAAATAATTTTATTAAGATAAGCCCCTATGGAAAAAATTTCTGGAAATAATTGTAAATAAGTCTTATTAACTGTAAATAACTGTAAATAACTATAAATATACAGTTGTTTATATTTATTTACAGTTATTTACATTTATTTATTTTTTTTACAATTATTCACATTTATTTACGATTATTTATATTTTTTCATAGTTTTTTACAGTTTTTTGAAAAAATAACATTTAGTTAAAATGATAAGTATTATAATGCATAAATAAAATTGAAGTTTTAAGGTTCAACATGTACATTTATTTATGATTTAATTTATTTACAAAATTCAAAAACTAATCATTCATTTCTACCAAATTGAATTCTTTGTCAAATAAAAGAAAGTTTTTTTGCAGTTTGTGTTTTACGGAGAGTCTTGTTCATTTATCTTTAAAAAAATTTTGTCAAAAAAAATATATTTCAAAATCTTTTCTATTCTTTTTATATTTATGTTTGATTGATAAATCTATATATAATTCGCTTTTCAAAACATATTTTCATTCTAAAAAGGTTAGGATATGCCAAAGTTTCGTTAATTCGATAAAGTCATTCAAAAAATATTTTGTTTCAAGCAAAGAAACGAATAGATTACTTATTTTGCTATAATGAAAATTTAAAAAAAAATAATGAGTTCGCAAATGATGTAAACTATTTTTAATATTAAATTTTTTACATATTTATGTTTTAAATAAAATAAAACAGTTTTATGTTCAAAAAGTGTTTATTTGTAGAAATTGTACATATAAAACAAATTCAATTTACATTTAAAATTCGAATTTGAAGTTGGCGCGTACCAAACTATACATTAGCATTGATGCCAACTATGAAACATGGTGTAGGGTTCGTAGTGTGGACTACTGTAGGATTGTTGGATTGGCCTAGAGGATATTACCACCGTAGACTTCCAATATAAGTATACCTCACTGTTTAGTTATCAGTGTAGGGTTTAAGGTATATGATTACCAATAGGGCCAGGCTAGGATGCTCTGGCTTAAATATGTATCTGACTCCAAAAGATATAACCCAAATAATACGTGTCCCAGGAAGCCAAATAAACTACAACAGAATAAGTTTGAATTATTAGTATTTATTTAAATACAATTCGCCAGCCAACTGCCAGCACGCTGTGTACAGTACAAGAGACGGTACACCACTGATCGTGATGATCTCGTCCGTTCGTCTCTCTACTTGAGAGTGACTTCACGCTTGCGCATTTACATTTATACGCATCTACTAAAGCGCCGCACTACATATGCTAACGCCATATAGCTCCCCTTCAAATGTTGACTAGGGAATTTTTATATATTTTTTACATGTTCAAACAAAATTAACTGGTCAACATTGACCTTATATATTACATGTTTTTACATTTTTAAATTACATTATTTTACATTATTGCATGTTTTTACATTTTTCTTTTCAAATTATTACATATTTTTACATTATTATAAATTTCTTTTTTTAACATTTTACATTTTCACAGCGTGTTGCTTTTTTAAACTTTTTGTTGGCTTGTTTACATACATTTGATACAAAAATTTTTAATATACAATACAATTTTAATTCGCAATACAATTCATTTTTAAAATACAATACAATTTTAATTCGCAATACAATTCATTTTTAAAATACAATACAATTTTATTCGCTTTTACGTTTCAATAACGCAATACAATTTTATTCGATAGCGCAGTGTAATCGTATTCCTTTCGTTAAATATTCATTCTTTTGCACCTTTTTACATTTTATTACACTACAAAATTGTTTAGTATTTGTATGTGCGAAAGTTCGCTTTTTGAGAAACCAAAATTTTGTTACACATGAGTAAAGAAAATTGTTTTAAAATTTAATACACTGGTTTTTGTTTTTAAAGTTTGTCATTATCTTCCTTTTTATAACTCCTAAATTATTTTAACAAACATAAAATTCTCACGCATTAACAATTTTTATTTTATTTTTCTATTAAATCTCTATTTCAGCTTAGGTTTCCTAGCTACGTCGTTATTATACAAATTTTCATTACTAATATTTGTTAACCTATCTAATTGGGATCCCTAAATCTAACTATATCACAGCTGTTTTTCTTATTACTACTCAGTCTTATTATTCTTGATCAAGTTATCTTAACCTACTTGTGATCACTAATCTAAATTTATTTTAATACTGTACAGTTTAGATCTTATTTATTTGACTAGTCTTTTTTTATTTTTAGTTGTTCTTTATAACTATATGTATGTACATGTTATATCACTCCTCCTGTCAGAGATCGCACTTCCTGGTCGTCTCCTGCTCAGAGAGGGTGGAGGACTAATCTGCCTCAAGCCTGAGTCGACCCTTCAATACGAGTCTCGTCACAGGTCCGAGCGAAGTCATAGTCCATGACGGGTATACGGTTTAGTTCCGCACCTGTCTTATAAAATATATTCCGAAGTTCATGGTACTGTGGTGTATCGTTGACTTTTATCATCCTTATGCATTCCATAAAGTACTCAATGAACTCGGGTACCTCCCTGCTTTCAAAGCAGTTTGTCAAGAATTGCTTATAATTATTGAAAGCGTCTAGTTTGCTTGCCAATACTGCAATCTCGAGGTTAAACTTTTGCCATGGCAGTACGCCACCCAAACAGGTTATAATGACGTACAGCAGGCTCTCTATATCGCCTCTAGGTGAAGATTTATGTACGTGTCTATCGCGACTTGAGTAGATTTGCCTTTCTTTGTTTTTATCAATAGGTTCGATCTGTTTCCCATTAATAGGAGACAACAGACCTAATCCTGTTAAATACACCTCGTTGGTGTTTCTTTTATTCATAATAATTTTGCTGGGTCTTATGTCTGTGTGAACGAATCCAGCATCATGTAAATATTCTACGTTGCATAACGTCTGCCATGCTAACTGACATGTGTCTGCAACGCTAATATTCCTGTTTCTTATTAGAATCTTACTCAGGTCTTCACCTAGTTGTTCATAAATGGCAAATTTATATTTATTTCTTTTAAATTGATACGATCCAGTACCTATTAATGTAGGCAATCCAATATAGAGCACTTCTTTGTTACTCTTATATTGGTCCCTATGCTCTGTGGTTGCATGGCGTAGCATAAATTCAATTTAATTGGATATGGTGCTATCCGTTTCTGGTTTGACCTTAATTATCGCGACGCGATCTTCTTCCGGTTCTGGATGGCTTAAAATTGCCTTATATACCCGGTGAAGGTCTTGGCGGTGAATTTCCTCGCCGATATACCATTTGTTTCCACCACGAGCCGTAACCACTCTGTTAATCAGAACAGGTGTTACTTCTTTATAAATGATTTGTTCAGGTGAAGGTCGCTGATAATACTGAGTTTCGACCTCTTCATTGAACCTGATTCTCCTTTGGTTACTGGTCGTTACTTGAGTGTTTGTACTTTGTGCTATATCATCCGGGATTTCACTTGCTTCCTCGTGATGATGCACATCTACTACAGTCTGAATTTGATTCTCAGCTGTATTACTACCTAGAGCACTACTTGCAGTATGGCAATTGTCATTATTATCGACATTAGTGTCGATTTCGTCTGCTACGTAATGCGCTGGTTTAACAAGTTCTATATTTACGAGCTTCTGTTGCCCGTTGACGTCAATTAAGATGTCTTTGCCATTTTGCTTTCTTTCTACAATTTTATGAGGTCCAGTGTATGGCCTATCTAATCCTGTTTTAAGTGCCTTCCGCCTGTAAAAGACGTGTGTGCACGTTTCCAGGTCTTTAAAAACAAAAGGTTTGATGTTATTATGGTGTGCAACTGGGATAGGTTGTAGGTCTCTCATATATTCTCTAAATTCTTCTAAAAAGAATCTTTTATTCGGTTCTGTTTCGCCATATGCACAAAACTCACCTGGTATCCTTAAATATGTACCATAAACCAAATCTGCTGGGCATGCGTCAACGTCGCTCTTAATGCTAGTGCGCAGCCCAAGCAATATACTGGGTAATTTATTAGCCCAGTCGGTGGTCTGTGCTTGACATTTAATGGCGTTTTTTAGAGTTCTATGCCATCTCTCAATCATGCCATTAGATTGAGGATGGTATGGCGCCGTATGGATTCTTTTGCATCCAATTAGGTCCATCAGGGTATCGAATATCTGCGACTCGAACTGTACGCCTTGATCTGATGTTATATATAACGGTGCGCCAAAACGAGAGATCCAGTTGTTAAAGAAAGCTTTAGCTATTGTTGGTGCTGTAGTCTCGCTTAATGGAACTGCCTCTGGCCATCGAGTATAACGATCTATCATCGTTAATATATATTTACATTTGTTACTCTCTGGCAATGGGCCTACGATGTCTATATGAACATGCGAAAATCTACCTTCAGTAGCTTTAAATTGCTCTGGAATCGTTTTGTTATGACGGGTAATTTTTGATTGCTGACAAGCAATACACGACTTACACCATTTGGTGATGTCTCTTCTCATGTTTGGCCATACAAACTTCCTTCTGATCAAGCTCTCTGTGATTTTCGCACTAGGATGTGCTGACTGATGAAATAAATTAAACACTTCTTTTCTCATCTTACTTGGAATGTATGGTCTAATCGTTTGACCTTGTAAATCACAATACAGAGCTGCATCAGTTTGGTTTTGCGAGAATTTTAATTTCTGCAACCGCAACGGATGATGTGGATCAGTTGTTATTTCTGTCAGCTGACCGTCATCATTCTGTGCTTGTGCCAATCTTTCAAGGTCCATAGCAGTAGGTACATTGAATGCATCCATTTTCATTAACACCTGAGCAAAGTCAGGATGATACATGAGCTCGGGATCATTCCAATCGAATATAGTTGGCGAGCAAATACTGTCTATGCGTGACAGAGCATCTGCAACAGGGTTCTCTACACCTGCTACATGACAGATTTCACAATCGAATTCTGAAATGTACGCAAGTTGCCTAATGCGTCTAGAGCTCGCTTTGTCAGCGCTCTGCGTTAAAGCATAAACCAGTGGTTTGTGATCCGTATACACCTTGAATTTTCTGGCATCCAGATAGTAATGAAAGTATCTAATAGCCTCGTAAATTGCTGTCAGTTCCCGTTCGTTTGTATGATAGTTCAATTGCGCTGGCGAGAACTTTCTAGAGAAAAAAGCTAACGGTTGCCATTCTCCTTCTTTCAGTTGTTCCAAGGCTGCGCCCATAGCATAGTCTGAAGCGTCAGTGCTGATGCGAATTTCCGCTGCTTCATCAGGGAACGCCAAGTATGAAGCATCAGCTAATTCCTTCTTTGCCTTTTCAAAGGCTTTTTCTGCTTCAGTTGTCCATTCAATTGGACGATTATCCTTCTTTTTTGCATCTTTGATGTAGCTATTTAATAACCTGTGGTTTTGCGCCGCCTTGGGTAAACTCTTTCGGTAGAAATTAATCATTCCGAGAAACCTCCGCATTTCATCTACGTTCTTCGGTTTCGGATATTCTTTGATGACTTTAACCTTCTCGGGTGTTGGTTTAAATCCTTTTTCATTAATTAAATAACCGAGGAAGGTAAGTTCTCTAACGCCAAATACGCATTTATCTATATTTAAATGTAGATTAAATTTCTTCAGTCTATCAAGCACTTGTTTTAAATGTGCTTCATGTTCATCTTCATTGGCAGAAGCTATTAATATGTCATCAATATAACAAAATACATTCTTGAGATCTCCTAGAGCTCCATTTACGTAACGTTGGAAAGATTGTGCAGCATTTCGAAGACCGAATGTCATGTAGTTGTATTCAAACAACCCAAACGGAGTAATTACCGCTGTTTTCTGAATGTTATCTTTCTCCACTGGGATCTGGTGATATGCCTTTTGCAGATCTAATGATGTAAATACCTTCATACCGTTTAGTCCGGTGGCAAAATCCTGAATGTTTGGTACTGGGTACCTGTCGGGAACTGTGACATTATTTAACTGTCTATAGTCGCCGCAGATACGCCATTCGCCGTTTTTCTTCTTTACCATATGTATGGGACTAGCCCAAGGACTTTCTGAAGGTTTACAGATTCCAGCTTCGCATAGCGCTTTAAATTCCTTCTTGGCTGCATCTAGTTTCTCTGGAGATAGTCTTCTAGCTTTCTGAGCCAATGGTGGTCCATTAGTTCTAATATAATGTTCTGCACCCTTATTTACACATGTCTGGTTTTGTGTAACACCCACAACGCTTGGATACTGAGATAATAGGTATGAGTATTTGTGTGACGGGTCAATAAAATATAATTGAATTTCTTTATATTTTCTTGGTTTTAATGGCGTTGAGAGAGCTGTTTCACCATCTATTAATTTTCTCTTCTTGAGATCTGGTAAAAGATGGTATTTTTCTAAAATGTCTGCGCCCATAATCGCGTATGGTACGTCTGCTACTAAAAAATTCCATGTTATAGGTCGTCGTAGACCAATATTCAGCTCACGCCTTGCTAATCCATAAGTATTAATGGGAGTGTTATTCGAAGCATATAGCTTCAATGCTTGAGGCTCTTCTTTGCTTAACCTTGGTTTAGGTATCACTGAGACCTCTGCTCCCGAATCTACCAAGAAATACTTTCTACTGTTATTATCATATATAAAGAGGCGTTTTGTAGGTGTTCCCTGAATATGCGCCTCGGTCCATTCAGGGTTCCTTAGTTTTCCGACCCGTTACTATCTATGCGTTGGTTTCTTCTAGGTGTTACATATGTGTTTGGCGATCTTTCCTTAGATTCATTTACACGGGAGTCGCCTTCCCTATTGTTGGTGTCCACACCAAAGCTTCTCCAACTACATGGTTGTTGACACTTATATGAGTTGCTTTTATATTTCTGGTGAAATTTGCACCATGGTGCTCTCCTAGGTCCTCCATTATTAAACGAGTTATTTCTCTTAAATTTATCTTTATTAGGGCTTGTAGAGCGATTACGTACATCTTTGTTATTTCTATTGCCCGATTTACTACGACTTCGATTATTACTGTTGTGCGTGGTGTAAGCATCTAATCTCGATGCTACTTGCGCCAATTCACTAGCTAATTTATTCAGAATCTCACTACTGTGATCTGATACTTTTTTATTTTCATTTTGCTGCTCATTAGCATACAACTTTGCTATATGGTCAGCCTTTTCGATGTTACACCTCTCGTTGGCTTCAGTTAGATCCTTATCTAATTGTACTTTGATGTACGTTGGCAGTCTATCTTGCCATAATTTTAATACTGTAAGTCGAGGGACTTGATTGTCCGCGAGGTACAACAATTCGTTAAAGAATTCTGATGGCTTTTTCTTATTAGGTTCTTTTCTATCAAATAACAGCCTCAGCTTATCTTCCTTAGTGAGCGCAAAACGATCTAGGAGAATTTTTTTTAATTCATCATACTTATTTGTTTCAGACAGGTATCTGGTAGCTTCTGACACGTTCTGGATGACCTCAGGACCAAGGTTTTGTACCAAGTTATAGTATTTGCTATCATCAGTAACAATTCTTTTGAATTGCAACTGGTTCTCGAAAATTCTGAACCAAGCTTCTGGTTCTTTGGTCCAAAAGTTCTGGAATTTTACCTCTTTGGTATATAATCCAACTATAGATTGTGTTGGGAGTGCAGCTCCTTCATCTGCATCTCCGGTCACTCTGACAGTGTCATTCAGATTTTTATTTTGAACTGCGACGAGTCTGGCTTCTCCTAAACGAATTTTTAAGTCTCTAGCTTCCTGCTGAGCACTTAACGCCTGCGCTTTATACTCTTTTACTTGTTGTTCCATTCTTTTCTTTACAAGCGCTATATCCTCGTCTTTCTTTCCTGTTTCTGGCATTTTGAATTTTTATTATTACGTTCAATTTTCTACTTAAGATGTTATCTATTCCTACCCTATCTGATTATTCTAACTTCCCAATCGCTTTTGAAATATTTGGGGTATTAATTTTCTTCCGAACACACACAACAACAATATAATTTTCCCTAGGAGTACACACAGGTACCCTCACAATCGCTTTCAGCTAAGCAACTCACACACCTTATTTGTTAACATGCACGGCACAACACATTCACATACACGTAGGACCAAGACAATCCGCGAACGACCCGATTACTATACTCCAAACTTTGAATTTATTTAATAACTTTTCGATCATTTACCGCTTTCGCTGAACGGCACTCCGTTCACCATCTCCCGCTTAGGATCGCTCTACCAGCGTGGTGTCCCACTGAATGCGATCCTATCAGGTACAGCTTATAGCTGATGGCTAATTGAAATTACCGTGAGGCGAGCAGGTTAGTCCGGATACTTGCCAACTAAAATTTTCATCGGATCGCTCCACGTACCATCCGCCTAAACTTTTTTTTTTTTTTTTTTTTTAAATAGAAAGCGCAGCATTACCTATCTACCCTATTGACTCTCTAGGTCGGGGGTATACGCGTATTTATCATAGGAGGAACTCCGCCCGTTAAAAAGTTGTGATGCTTATTACATCTATTAAAACACTAAAATTTTATACATATATACAATGTGTGCGGAGGTTCTCCTATGCTTGAGACTGGTTACGAGAGTTTATTCAACAATTGTCTGAGTCATGCCCGAATCGCGGCGAAGGCGTTTTAATGTTTAAAAGCTAAAAACAAAAAACTTTTAAATACTACTCTGAACATTATCTTATTAAGAAGAAGAAAAAAAAAAAAAAAAAAAAAATTTTTTTTTTTAACGCCGCATATTCGCCCCGCTTCGCGCACGAAACATCAAAATATAGCATGCATGTGAAAGCTGGGATCGGCATGCACGTAATTTCACACTTGCTCTAAGCAATTTTTCACTATTCCTTACAAAACTTTCAATCGTGACGCACCGCGATCCAAACCTTCACATAGCAATTGCTCGCTTTAATTTTAAAATTCTTAAATGTAAGTTATCAACATAAAACAAAATTCTCGTAAAAAATTATTCACTTAAATTCCAAATTCATAAAATTTATGACTATCTTTCATTTATTAATACGCACAAAAAATCGTTAAATATTAATTTAAATAATTTTGTTTAGTTATTAACGCAAAACCAGCCTCAATATCTAAATTCTGTGACTTCCGTCAAACACGCGCGTTGAGGTTTTTGAGCTGACGTCATATCCGTACCAGCGACTTTATTATACAAATTGAATTTTACTTAGTTTTTTTTTTTTTGTGTATGATGTACCGCATCAATTTTATTCATGTTTTAACTTTTACTTTTTTTTATTTCTTTAATTTATTTAGAATGTATATTTATGTTGAGGAAGTTACGTACTTATAAAATTTGTCGACGCTTCTAACAGTCCATAGGCCAGTTGAGTTTCAAAATGGCGGACTTTTTACAACGCGTCGCAAATATGGCGATTCATAAAATTTCGCACTAACTGACGCACTTCCTCACTTCCGGCCAATTGTTTGAATTTCACTTTTTACCAATTTTTTATTTAAATAAAATAACTTCATTCCAGTATTATAACGCGCACGCACTATATTCACTATATTACACTTTTCGCATTTTGTTTGCGATTTCTTTGCATGTATCCTGTATTTTTTTTTCTCATATATAGCAAAGCTTATTTTAATTTTTCGCTTCTTTGCGCTTTCTTTCTCAATATTTTTTTTCATTTATTTAAGCTTACGCACATTTCTTTTTTTCTCATTCTTTGATTTTCGTATTAAATTTTTGTTTTTTCTTTTTTTTTTTAAAATACTAATATAAAAATTTTTGATAATATTCTTTTATTGTTATTTTCTACTTCTTTAAATTTTTTTAACTAAATATAAAACAATCTTTACTTTACTTTATTTTTTTATACTTCGACGCAAAAGCAAAAAACAAAAGAAAAATTTATTTGTCTATTTTCTTAATACTTAAATACCTCGTTGTTTTCGGTGAACTTGCGTGATGCGCGGAATGGCGGCCGGAAGTGGTTTTTGTGTAGCGTGGTTGACGATGGCTATGGCGTCGATCTTTCTTGCTGTTGTAAAAGGCTCCTGTCGTTGTCACCACTGTAGGGTTCGTAGTGTGGACTACTGTAGGATTGTTGGATTGGCCTAGAGGATATTACCACCGTAGATTTCCAATATAAGTATACCTCACTGTTTAGTTATCAGTGTAGGGTTTAAGGTATATGATTACCAATAGGGCCAGGCTAGGATGCTCTGGCTTAAATATGTATCGGACTCCAAAAGATATAACCCAGATAATACGTGTCCCAGGAAGCCAAATAAACTACAACAGAATAAGTTTGAATTATTAGTATTTATTTAAATACAATTCGCCAGCCAACTGCCAGCACGCTGTGTACAGTACAAGAGACGGTACACCACTGATCGTGATGATCTCGTCCGTTCGTCTCTCTACTTGAGAGTGACTTCACGCTTGCGCATTTACATTTATACGCATCTACTAAAGCGCCGCACTACATATGCTAACGCCATAATGGCTTCTTGCACGGCCATTGTATTCTTACAGCTGATCGCATCTTTTTAGAAAAATGTAATTTTGCTTTTTTGCGATATGATTTATCAAACCAAGTTTCTGCCCTTCATTTTTCAAAAATAAAATGATCCTGAATAGGAAATTTCCCTACGAAACACGGTTTTTGAGAAATTTGATTTTTTCGAACTGAGAAATTTGTTTTTCTAATTATCTTCGATTAACGCTTTTTTCCGCTAATTTTTAGAGTTTCCGCCCTTCATCGAAATTAAATGAAGTGATCTATAAAAGGAAAACTCATTCCGATGTATAGTTTTTTCGAAAATTGTAATTTTATAAAATTATAATTTTCGATCGGTAAAGTAGCGTGAAACCATACCCTTAATGTTTGTTTCAGAATTTTTACCTAATCGGCTTTTTCCACTATTATACATTTTTTCATATCTCAAAAAAAGAGATAGAGATCTGAAAATTTATATATGACTTTGTTATGTTTAAAAAATAATATAGAAAGTTATTCCAAGACTCTAAGCTGATTATTTTTTTTCATTTTCTCAATGAAAAGTGATGTATTAAACTAGTGAAAGATTCCATTTCTTATAGAAGTCATTTATTAGACCAATTTAAATTTATATTTGCATGAAAGTTGTAACATTTAACTATTTTTAAATATATTTATTGAAAATCATTATTTAGTTTTAATAAAAATTCTAAATTATTAAAAATTAACCTTGAAAAAAGAAATTGTCTTTGTTTTTTAAGTCTCAAACTGTTAGAGCTTTGAAAATTTTTATCTAAACTAATAAGATAAGTTATGAAAGAAAAGGTTATATTTTTATTAATCTCAAGTTTAATTTATTGAAACAATAATAATTTTTCTTGTTCACGAATGGTGAGAGTTCCAATTAATGCTCTTACAATCATCCACATAACCTCTACAATTGTCGGATTATCCCTAGCCTTGAATCATGTATTTTATTCATCTTTGCGATGAACCTTGCTGACTGAAGCGAACCAAAGAAATGAATTTCAGAATCGAGCTCACGTTCTTTTATACTCATGAAAAAGGTTAGGTCGAAAGTGGGAGGTAGAACTTCAATTCCCCCCCCCCCCCACTTCGTGCGCGCAGGCAGTCCCCCACCGCAACACTCAATCCTCGCGTATATAAGGAGGCGCTTTTGAGAGAGCAACTCAGTTCATTGGGAATCATCGTCTTTGAAGAATTTCTTAAGCATCATGGCCACCGCAGAGTGTTTCAAGTATACAGCACGTTTGCTGTTCGAATCGTATCAGCAAACGATGGCCGGTAAAGCCAATGCTGACAATATACGTAGATAACTTAATCTCGGTAACACAGCTCTTGAAAACGCTAATTTGTTAAGTCGTTCAGTGAACTTAACTGTTGCGGATAAACAGAAACTGCAAGCCGCCCTAACTCTTATCAAAAGTTTTTTACAATTATTAAGTGCTCATCAAAGTGTAATTATAGGTTATGGTGTCGCTCCTGCTACTGACAATGATCCTAGAGTCAGTTGGGACGATGTTGACAGTGCGTTCGAAAATCGAATTAAAACAGGTGTAATTACAAATCACAAGCATCTGGACATTCAACTTTTCTTGAAAGATGCTAAACGTGAATTGATCGCGCAAGTTAATAAGTCTCTGGAAGAGCATCTTGCTATTAAAGTTAATACAACGTTGGCAGCTGAATATATGATTGTGAAAGATGATATTTAAACTTATGACATCAAGTATTTCAATACAAAGACTGCTTATATATATTCAACAACTAACCTCGATGAGTGGTATGCATTGAAAATTGAACAACTCATCAGGACATGGAAGAATTTGCTGAACAGCAATCGGGCTGGACTCTACGAGCAATTTTGAATTTAGCTGTGAATATTAATAAATATAATCCCATGAGAGGAAGTAATTCATTCGTTGAAGTGCCTGATTTTATTAAGAAAAAGAGAGCTTGTATAAACATCGAGAATAGAGATGTTCAATGTTTCAAGTGGACTATTTTGTCAGCTTTAGACCCTGTACCAAAACATGCAGACCGTATGTCTACATATAAAAAGTATGAAGATGAATTGAAGTTTGATGGAATAGAGTTTCCAGTTGACCCAAAAGATGTTAGAAAATTCGAAAAACAAAACGATATCTCTGTAAATGTATATTTTTTGAAAAAGACTTTTTTGGAAATAAGCTTGTTGTTCTACCGCGACATGTGACGTCAAGCAAGAAAGATAGACATGTAAATCTTCTTTTAGTAGAAAAATATTACGTTGATGAAGACGAAGAGGAAAAGGAAAGACTTAACGACTCTTTTGAGATTATTGATTACAAGTACCAATACGTTTGGATAAAAAATCTTTCAAGATTAGTGGGGAGACAATTAAATGCAAAAGGTCACAAAATGCACATTTATGATCGATGTTTGCATTATTTTTTAACGGCTAAAAAATTAGCAGCACACGTTATTGACTGCGAGAATTTAAACAAATGCAAAATTACTCTTCCAGACAAAAGAAATAGTATACTTAAATTTAAAAATTTCACAAACAATATTCCTGTGCCGTTTGTTATTTATGCTGGCTTCGAATGCTTACTTCAATCAATAGAAAACGAAAAACGCGCCTATCAACTGCATGAGGCTTTCAGCGTTGGATATTTCATCAAGTGTAACTACGATGACGCTTTATCAGAATACAAAAGTTACAGACAAAATGATCTATTAGACGAAGCACCTGCCAAATGGTTTGTGGAAAATCTTCACGCGTTAGCCTTGAAATTACAAGATATGTATAAGAATCCACGACCAAAGAGAGATTTGACACCATTGGAAAAGATACGATTCGATAGTGCGCGTTTGTGCTATATCTGTCAAAAACCTTTCACTCGTAGAGAAAAGAAAGTGAGAGATCACTGTCATCTCACTGGAGAGTAAGTATTAATATTTTTACAATCTTTATTAATTCTTGATTGAACATACATTTTTTCAGATATCATGGACCTGCTCGTAATGCATATAATATAATGTATTAAGATTCCCGCACGATACCAGTGATTTTTCATAACCTGAGTGGTTATGATGTGCACATTTTTATCAAAGAGATTGCTACTTGCTTTCCTGGGTGAGTGACTCTTCTTCCACAAACAAAGAAAAAATACATTACTTTCACAAAGTTTGTGGAAGGAACTGACATTAACTTACGCTTTATTGACTCGTTCCGGTTCATGACTTCATCGCTGGAGAAGCTGTCTTCATACATGGAGAAGCATGAGATCGTAGATAAAGTCTTCGAACAAACTGATGGATATTCCACTGATCAAATCACCCTCTTAAAGAAAAAAGGTGTTTTCCCGTATGATTACGTCAGCTCTTTGGACAAGCTGGAAGAAATTGAACTATCATCCAAAGAAAATTTTTACAGTAGCTTGTACGAGGCCCACATCAGTGATGAAGATTATGAACATGCAAAACAAGTTCGGCAGACATTCAATATTTAAACACTCGGACAGTGCTCTGGTTTGTATCTCAAGACGGATGTTTTACTTTTTGCTGAAATCTTTGAGAATTTTAGAAAAAATTTGTCTCGAGACATATGACTTGGATCCTGCCCACTATTACACTACTCCTTGATTGACGTAGGATGCTATGCTAAAGTATACTGAGGTAATGATTCAATTTTTTTTTCCTATTTTATTTCTTTCATAACTAGTGTTAATATTACAGGTAAAATTAGAGCTTTTGACTGATATCGACATGCTCATGTTCATCGAACGAGGCATACGAGGCAGGATCAGTCAGTGCTGCAATCGCTATGGCAAGGCGAATAATCCCTACATATGACAAAACTATAATCCTAACGAGGATAAAAAATACCTGATGTACTTCGACGCCAATAACTTGTACGGTTGGGCCATGACTGAGCCATTACCATCTGATGGCTTCAGATGGATGGATAACCTGGACAGATATGACTTTTTTGATATCCCTGATGACTATCCATTCGGTTACATACTGGAAGTGGTCTTAGAATATCCTCAATCTCTACATGACGAACACAAGGATATGCCATTTTGCGCCGAGCATAGAGCACCTGAAAATTCAAAACAGAAAAAATTGACGACCACTTTTTACGACAAAGAGCGGTACGTGCTTCATTATCGAGCACCAAAGCAGGCATTACTTCATGGATTACGTCTCTAGAAGATTCATCGAGCACTCCAATTCGATCAAAGTCGCTGGCTCAAGAAATATATTGCATCAGAAAACCCATCTATATCGGGCTCTCTGTGCTGGACTTGTCCAAAACTCTCGTATGCCGCTTCCATTACGATAACATGCTGGATAATTTTGCAAAAGGAAAAGGAAATTGCAAGCTATTGTATACAGATACCGATAGCTTAGTATACGAGATGACCAGCATAGATATGTATCAAATTATGAAAAGAGACATCCACGAATTCGACACCTCTGACTATCCCCAGCCTAATCAGTTCAATATTCCTCCTGCTAATAAGAAAATTGTTGGCTTGATGAAGGACGAATGCAACGGGAATATCATGTTCGAATTCGTTGGACTGAGGAGCAAGATGTACAGCGTCAGAGTCAAAAATCAGAAGACGATAAAGAAAGCGAAAGGAGTGAAGAGTTCCGTAGTCAAAGCTACCATCACTTTTGATGATTACATCGATTGATTGAAAACGAAAGAAATCAAGATTCGAGAGCAGAGAAACATAAGATCTCGTAACCATCAACTGTACACTGAGGAGGAGACAAAGATCGCTCTCAGTGCGCATGACGACAAGAGATTTCTTCAAGAAGAAACTACGGACACTCTTCCTTGGGGCCACTACCTAGCAAGATCACGAAATCCAGAACCAGCAGATAGCGAAGCTGATATCGAGCCGGAGTAGGGGTAGCCGAGCCGCTGGATCCTGAAGTGAGAGTAGCCGAGCCGCTGAATCTTGGAGTGGGGATAGCCTCCGTGGTGGGGAGCACTCTATATAAACAGGTGCAGAATCGGCCGAGCGTCATTCAGTTCGCTGACTCTTCAAGAAAAGACGCACTCAAGAGAGCCCACCAACCAAACAGTGAAGAAGCAGGCAGTAACAAGAGATCCAAAATTGACATTTCTTAAATTAAGGTTAGTATAATTCTATTCATTCTCACAGCAATTTAGATCTTCGAGTGTTTTAATATAGTATCAATAAAGTTTAAATACAGTATCAATACAGTATCAATATAGTATTAATATAGTATCAATACAGTATCAATACAGTATCAATACAGTATCAATAAAGTTTTAATATAGTATTAAGGTAACTACAGAAGTTAGGTTAGATTTCATTTTATAGTTTACAAATTACTCTTTCAGTTTCTAAAATTTTTTGGATTTTTTAATTTTTCATCATTTATTATAATCCGTAGAATTGTGAAAAATAAAAAAACCTGAAAAATTTTAAATATTGAAAGAGTAATTTGTAAGCTCAAAAATAAAACCTAACCTAAAATCCGAAGTCGCCTCAATACAGTATTAATAGGCTGATTCCATTCAGATTCACGCAGGCCGTCACTAATCGAATTTTTTTTTTCTTCTAAGTAATAAAAATACCTTCTATTATGTATATTAAAATAAAATTTACCTCGTAGGACGCTCAAAAAATTTTTTTTCTCTTACTACAGCAATTTTAGTGTTGGATGTAAAAACGAAAATTCGAAAATTGAAAATGAACCTCTACTTTTAGATGACTATGTCTCCGTCAATTTTCAACCTTTTTGGGCGTTCTTTCAACAAAAATGTGCGGAATTCTGTCTAGTTTTAAATGCAATCTCAATTTTTGTAATACAATTTGATCTCACTGAGTTATTTACGAAAAACCGAAAAAAAGCGATTTTTTTCAAACACGATTTTCTCAAAAACTGTATTTTTTTTTTAATTTTTATATGATTTTACACATAAAAAATACTAACTTTTAGAGTAGGTAAGAATATGCGATTTCACCTTATTTCTTTTTAACAGATTTTTAAACGTTTTTTTTTATATTTTTGATTTTAAAAATATAAAAAAATAATATTTTTTCTTTTGAAAAGATTCAGAGTTTTTTGAAAGAATGCAGAATGCTGCTAATAAACTTAAACTTTGTGTAGGGTTCAAAGGAGGTTATGTCCTCGAATTTTGTAGTGTTTAGTTAGTGTGTATATATAATAAGTGTATAGTTATAAGTGTTTCATTGAAATAAATGTTACAATAAATTTTGTTTGATTTTAAAAAGTGTTTTTTTTTCGTATTATCCAACATACAGTACAAAATACAAAATTTATGATGTATATATAAGCTCAAATGCTCTGATTAAAATAACACTGGATTCTTTGTGAGTATTCATCCTATATAAAATAACTAATTTCATTTTTAATAAAGTATTTATTGGGCATCTGCTTTATCAATCCAAATATTGTGAGAATTGTCAAAACCAAGCCACTTTGCAAATACTTCATTTCCACGTCTTCTAAGAATCTTCTCGACAAGATAGTAATCTGGATATTTGACGCTTTGTACTTCTTGTTCATAAAAGCCACCAGCGATTGGGTGGTTGTTCTGCGGACCTGGCGCATGGTAAATACTGCAGTCAGTTGGGTGCGTATCCTTTCTCGAATACTTGTTTTAACTTGCTTTCTCGTACTTTATCACCAACTTTAAACTTAGGCTTCTTTTCTGTTAAATTAACATTACGTTTGTATCTTTGAAGAATTTCTGCTTCGTTTTCAGCTATGACATCTTTTGGTTTCATACCAATAGTCCGATGCTTCTCATCATTGTACTTGACAATCAAATTGGAAAGAATATTAATTCACTTGTAGTTGCCTCGTAAACTAAACTGCTTTCACATTTCGTTTTTGAGTGTGTGATTGAAGCGTTCACAAATAGACGCTTTGAGATTGCTATAAGTCGAGTAGAGATTAAGTTTATATTGTTTCATGAGATTCTGAAAATTTGTATTATAAAACTCCTCGCCTCAGTCGGTGTGGAGATTCTTAGGCACTCTATCTTTTTTCAATATAGATTTCATAGCAGCAGAAACATCTATACCAGTTTTTCTTTCTACAGGAACAGCCCAGGCGTATTTTGAAAAAACATTTATAATTGTAAGCATGTATTTGTAGCCTTTGTTTTTTCGAGAATAAGGTTGCATCTCTACCAAATCAGCTTGTCAAGTCTCATCCAAACCTCGCACATCAAACTTTCGACGAGGATAATTACGACGTGCTGGCTTGTGAAGCTCTTCTACAAGTCTGTGAAGTTGTTCCATCGATGGTTATCACTTGACTGTTTTGCACTAACAGTGATAATGCCTCTTTTTATAGTCTCAATTTCCAACTGGCTTTGTATGAATTTCTTATCTATCTCGTCTCTATGCACCTCTACAATTTTATCTAGGTTATTGAGATCACTTCTCAAACTAGATATTGAATCTAATAATTTTTGAACTTCCAAACGTACGATACGCTGTAAAGTATCTAAATTTACAGCTTCATTGAGTTGATTAGGTGATGCGAGATTACAAAGCCTCTTATTTTCTATATCGTATTGTCCATCTTTTGTGAGTTTATAGCCAATACCCGGAGGTCCTCGACTACCCTCGCTTCGTTTAAGTTTACATCCGAATACATCGACGCTCATTTCGATAATGCATGGTATAGGTGTCTACACCTCAATATATATAGCCTCCTTCACGTAACTCTTCTATAATTGAATGTATCTCATTTGTATGACTAGGGTTTCCAGCTTCTCTCTCAGCAATGAGTAATCGAAGTCTATCAACGACTTCGTTTGGATCATCCCAGTGTATGTAATCCATTCTCGTATCTCTTCTTGCAATTTTATATCGAGGTAATGATCCTCCTCTTTTTTTTCAATGAAAACAAAGGACTAATGATACTGTTGAATTTCTTACTTTTATGCGTACGAATGAACTCATCACTTTTGTAGCGTCGTTTGTGAGCACTAATAGTTTCAAGAATCTTCTTGTAATTTTGCATATCATTATTGTTCATGTGACCTTTATCGGGATTTTTCGTAATTAACAATTCTAACAATCCTTTAGTTTTTGGATCTGAATTGGATCTTAGATTATCTTTTTTACGAATGTTTTTATCTTCGAAAAATAGAGGTGAGTCACCAATAAAGAAACTATCACCTTCTTTGCGTACTCCATAAACTTTATCCAACTGTTTTGATTGATTTTCATTGAGCATATGAATGTACTTATTATCAAGCAATAAATCGTTGTCTTCTTTTTCTAATTCCTGCTCACTTGCAGCTGATTCAAATTCTGTATCAACTTGTCGAATAGTATCATTTAATGACGTATCTATAGCATCATCAATGGATCGAGGGGAAGGAGAAGAAGGCTGCAAGAAAGAGGAATAAGTATCATTGTTTTTTATAACTTTTTTATTTTTATTTGCTACGTCACGTATAAAATCATTATTTTTTTCAGTAGTAGCAACGAGTTTCTGAAGAGGATCAACGATAGGTTTGAATGTCTCGCCAAACGCTCTTTCAATATTCTCTTTTCCAAACTTTAGCAAGTTATATTTTCGTTTAACTGCATTGCGTGCTTGCACAAGTTGATATAGAACATCTTTCTTTCGTCTGATGTCAGCCATGTTGACACTTCAGCGTACAATGATAAATTGTTTTCTCAAGACTATGTGCGCGCTATATTTTTAGCAAAACAATCAAAGCCTTTTCTATATCTGCCAGAATTGATCGAACTATCTTTGTCGATCATCAAAAATCCGTATTTATCGTCAGTCCAACACTTGGAGCACAATTCTTTGAATTGGGCGTAAGTCATGTCAGAATTGACGTGATTATCGTATAAGTGTTTCAAATTGACGTCATCTTATAAAAAAATCACCAACAAATTGACATTGTCTCTGATCAAATGTTTCGGAATACGAGCATAAGATTGACAGAGATAGAAACAATCAACATCCGTGTGTCTGCCCATAAAAAAGTGAGCTCTGATATTATCTTGTTTTTCACAGGCTACATTATCAAAAATCATGACTGAATTTAAAAGTGCATTATCTGGGGCTACAATAGATTCGTGTTCACTAAAGGGAAAATGTTGTACACCTTCTAAAGGCTCTAGGAGATCCTTCAAAAACTTGAACTTTGGTTGATTCAAAGACTTGGAGTATACGTAAACGTTTTCGAACCTGAGACCGTTGGGATGCGTTATTAGTGCTAACAGACTAATGGTTCTACCACAATTTGATGGACCGCAAAATACAGCTCGAATACTGTTTGGAAGTTAGTCTCCATGCCTCTTTAATTTCTTCACATGCTCCACGATAGTATCGAAATTTTCTATTGGCAGCTTAACGGATTGTTCTTTAAAATTCATTATGACAGCACGTCTGCCGTATGAATGCGTAATCAACTATTAATACCACGCTCATATACTCAAAGCCTTAGTCTCCATTGAGTCTTCAAAGTGTGATAATCGTGTATAGACAACGACGACGTGGTCTCGTCGACAAGCTTCTTAATAGTTTACCAATCGAACTTCATATACCTGGCTACCAATACCGTGGACCCAGTATAAGATTAGCTGAACGTTTAGCTAGTGGTGATCCAGGAATTAATCCTCTTGCTAGAGCTTGTAAAGAGCACAATATTGATTATTCACAGAATCGTGAAAACGTAGAAGCCAGAAACGCTTCTGATAGAATTTTAGCAGAAAAAGCTAATCAAAGGATTTCATCAAAAGACGCTAGCTTTGGAGAAAAAGCAGCTTCATTTACAATTAAAAACATTATGAAAGTAAAGTCTAAATTCGCAATGGATATGAAGAAGAAGGGTAGGAGGAGGAGAAAGCCTTCTACTACTACTTACTTTCAATATAATAGTAAAGGCTGCATCAAAATCAATTGTTCCTACAAAATGTGCTTGAAAAGCCATTTTGTCAGCTCTAAAAGGTGCACGTAATGTTGTTAAAAAAAGCAGGTAGTAAAAAGAATGTAAAAATTCCACGTACTTTACCAGTTCCAAAGAAAGTAGGAGGTTTCTCACCATTCCTTATACTAATCTTTGCAGGTTTGAGTGTTGTCAGTGGTATAGCTGGAGGTGCTGCTGGAATCGCTAAAGCGGTAAACGATTCCAAAGCTGCTAAACAACAATTGGAAGAAAATAAGAGACATAATATAAAGATGGAAGAAATAGCTCTTGGTAAAGGTCTTTACTTGATACCATATAAAACTGGTCTTGGTCTTCATATGAAACCAAAGAATTCTTTAAAAAAAAAGATCCTCAAAGTAAAATTACCTCAAAGAGCACTCACCGATGCTGATCTCATCAAGTATGCAAAAATTCTAATAATCTCAAATTTTCGAGGAGTATTCATAAGGAATGCTATACCTATTAGCGGACCGCGCTATAGAGAATCAGCTATTGTTAATCTCGATGATGCGGATGGGCCTGGAACGCACTGGGTAGCATATCGCAAACGAGGAAACGATGTTGTGTATTTCGATAGCTTTGGTGATCTCCAACCTCCTTTGGATTTAATGACATATTTGGGAGTAGACAACATCAAGTATAATCCTGAGAGATATCAATACTTTGATACTTTTAACTGCGGTCATCTTTGTCTAAGATTCCTGAGTAACACTCTTGATATATAAAGAAAGGAATGATGAGTATTTGTTCATTATGAGTTCAACAATCATGGCAGATTCATTCACTTTGAGTCTTTCAAGTACATTATCTGTGCTGGAAGAACAGTATTTTTCACCAATTGAACTCTCACCCGACAAGAATTATGTTGTTGCGTTGGTTGCTTTCATGACATTCAACTTCATACCTAATTTCGACAAGGCTAGTAATCTATTCCACTTTGGACAGGAAGAAATTGTTTTACCAACTGGTAGTTATGAAATTGAAGACATAGATAATTATCTCAGTGAAACATTGACATCGAAAGATATCTCAATCAGTGTTACACCAAACAACAATACACTTCGTAGTGAAATAAAGTGTAATCATTCAATTGATTTTCGACCTGCACATTCGATAGGACCTTTATTAGGCTTCACTAAATGTGTTCTTCCTGCTGACGTCACAAATCATTCAGACTTACCAGTAGCAATTCTGAAGGTCAACGCTCTTCGAGTCGAGTACAATATCGTCTCTGATCCTTATATAAACGGTTGACGAGTGCACACGATACATGAATTCTTTACTGCGATTCCACCAGGATATAAGATCATTGAAGTGCCATCACAAGTCATTTACCTTTCAGTCGTCGTCAAGATGTAAATGACCTCATTTTTTTAAAACTATATTGAAAGTTATTTTTAAAATTCTTTAAAACGTATTAAATGTTTTACGAAAAATCTCGGTTTTGCATGAATTGTGTATAAAAAGAGCAAAATTTATAACTTTTTTTAATAAGTTTTGTTTTCTCATAGAGAAAGCATTGTATTGATGAAAAAATTTTTTCTATCTTTTTATTAATTTGTACATATTTGGACTCAGGGAGTCGATAAAAGTGGTCTCTAGAAAATGTCTGCATGTATGTTTGTGTGTATGTATTTATTCAGCCAATTACCCACGCAGCATGAAATATTGCATTGAAACTTTTAATGAAATATTGTGCACAAATGTTGTCACAAGGTGGCAGTGATCTTATCTTAACATTGGTAAAAGGTTTCATGAAATATTTCAATGCAATATTGCTGCAACCTTGCTACAAAGTTACATAAAATAATTCAAGGAATAATGGGGTAAACATTTCATGAAAGTTGTTAGCAAGGTTTCATGAAATATTTCACGCAATATTGCAAGAAGCCTTTCATGAAAGTTTTTAGCAAAGTTCTGCAAGGTTTCATGAAAATATTTCTCGAAATATTGCACGAACCCTTTCATGAAAATTTTCAGCAAGGTTTCTGTAGGGTTGCTGCGAGGTTTCCTGCAAGTTTGCTGCCAAGTTTTTAGAAATATTGAAACGAGGTTCTAACATTGACATATAAAGGTGGCCGCAAGGTTTCGAAATTTTCATGAAACCTTGCTGCAGCGTTGCAGCCATCTCTTGTGCTTGATCTTGAAAATTGCTCGATGGATTTGCTTCAAATTTTTCATATAATTAATTTTTTTGTCTAACTAGAGGAGAAATTATTGAAAATTGGTTTTCTTAATATAATTTGAATTTCAGAACCATTCAAAAAAAAAGGATTTGAGTTTTCATTTTTTTTATTATACGTAAACTACTCGATGAATTTGCTTTAAAATTTGCATGGAAATTAATTATGAATAGCAAAAGAAAGAAAACTTTTGAAAACTGATTTCTCGGCGTCGTTTTAATTTTAGAAAGTTTTAAAAATTTTGAAAAAAATTTTCATTTTTCTTTTATTTTACATAAACTACTCGATAGGTTCGCTCCAAAATTTGTATACAAGTTATTCGCTACTCTCTAATAAAAAAGTTTTTAAAAACTGATTTTTAACTGATTCTTAGCGCAGTTTTAATTTTAAAGTATTTTGAAGATTTTGAAGAAAATTTTTATTGTCCGTTTCACGTAAACTATTCAAAAGATTTGCTTTAAAATTTGTAAACAATTTATTTGCTACTTTCCAAAAAAACTTTTGCAAACTAATTTTCTTAGCGTAGTTACAAATTTAGAGAATTTGAAAAATTTTTTAAATAATTTGTATTTTTCATTTTTTATTTTTTTTTTATTTTACGTAAAGTACTCGATAGATTTGTTATAAAATTTGCATGGAAATAATTTGCGTCTGCCAAAAGAAGGAAAATTTTTAAAAACTGATATTTTAGCGTATATTTAATTTTTGAGCATTTACAAAATTTTGAAAAAAATATTGTATTTATTTTGCCAATTTAAATTAAAAATTACAACTGATGCACACTTTTTGCCACTCGCTGTCCTATAACCATGATTTAAAAAACTATATGCTTAATATGATAACAAATAAAAACTTACCTTATAATGCGGAAAACAATTTATAATAAAAAATCAGATGCATGAATCAGAAACACACTCTAGTTAAATTATTTTTTTATCCCGGGGTTTGTGACTATCTCCCTGCTACGCTTTTTTCTCCTCCCCGCCGGCACTGAAGGCAGAGACAGAAACCGACTTCGAACCTTCGTGTTGTTTTACTACGAAGCTCATAGTGCTGAGCTATGAAATTCAAAGTATACACATATGATATTAGTTTTAATCATATATTCTACGAAATTCATAGCCCTTAACTTCGAGCGTCAGAGGGTTTTACTTGTACCATTTTCTATAGCTCATACACTACAATCTTCGCGCTGAATAACGACGACCATTCGTAAAGTAGAGCATTAATACGTTCGTGCCAAAACACTTTTTGGTTTTCATCATAGTGTTTTTGTACGAAAAGTTTTTCAATGTAGTCCTATAATCATTCGATGAATTATCGTTCTTATAATGGCTCTGTAAGGTTTAAGCTGAACCACTGGATAAAAGTGACTTTTCCAAACATTTAGCTTCAGTATTTTTGCCATTCTTGCGTAAATAAGGGAATTCCTGAAACACAAAAAATTTTTTACTTTTCAACAAAAAATATTAATTTATTAAATAAATTTTAATTTTTTTACTTTATTTTTAGATTTTTTAACAACTTCTAGTCATTCGATTTCAAAACCCTCCATTCACGCGAAAATGATACTGATATTGAAGTTAAATCAGTTTGGAAAATTCAGATCCATCCAGCGGTTCAACTCAAATCTTATGGGGAAGCACCTAAAATTTAAAAAATTCAATATTTGAGAAAATCAGCTTCAAAGTTTTTAATTATTATATCTCAAAACTATCAATACTACACTTATCTTGTATTAAATAATTTTTTCCTGGTATCTCTTATTTATATTAGCCTTCAATATAAAAAAGAGATACCAGGCAAAAGAACCTTGTTATTCTACTCGATGAAGCTGGAATGCGAAAAGATATAAGTTAGTATAATAAACAATAATAATAATTTATCTTACCATAGGATACTTTGTTAATACTCATCTTTTTTTCGTCGTGGCAATAAAACTTTTTATTTCTTCTGACAGTCTTAACCTTAACTGTCACACTGCCAGCTGCTTGAACCACCCATATCCACCTCGAAACTGATAGCTTTTTGAATTGATTGTGTCCATCTGAAAACTAAAAAATGACATTAAATATGAAGTAATCGTTTTACATTTTATTTTAAAATTAAAAGTATTATAAAATTTTATATTTTGAATATTATTAAAATTTATGTGTTAAATTTATATTTATTTTTGTCATAGTAAATAAAATTATATACGTACCTGAATTCAATATGCACCTGTAGCATAGAAATCCTCCACACTCATTCGAGCCTTACTTTTTAGAGTATTTGCTTACTTTGCATGAGACTAAGTCTGTTTCTCTGCATGAAATATTCTTCTATCATCAGAAGCCCTGACCCACTCAATACAAGCACTTCCAGGTTCAATGTCAAACTTTTGCATAATTTTAAGAAAGCTACTCCATCCTTCATTGAAACAAGTCACAGCTGTGTAGACACCAATCTTCAAAGTTAACAGGCCACTGAAAGATGCTTTTGGAACAAGTTTCCATACAGAACTGTTAAAACTTTCATTGGAGTTCTGCGTATATCCACCAAGACATCTTTCAAGTTAATCTTTTGTCAGATCTTCGTAGATTGGTTTTATTTTCTCCATGATGGCAGATGGAATGCCTTGTGTATGTTTGAAATTTTGAAGTTCATTTCGAGCCTTGGCTTTCTGCCATTCGCACCAACTGGCAGATCCTTCAGGATATACCTGATGTTGTGGCTGCTGGTCCGTTGATTGTATGTGGTGAAAAGAAGCCCAGATTGCATTTGACACGTCCTAAACAGAATCTGGGTGATCTCTTATAGCTTTACCATAATAAGAGGTCAGTTGATGAATCACTTGAGCTGTTAATCTACCTCTTCCACTGATAGATTTTTCACCGCTAAGTTTCTTGCCAGCAAGTGATTTCTTCAGATTTCTGAGTCGAGTCCCCATTCTCTTTTGGACATGGCTAACGCACTCTTTTTTTTGACAATAACAGAGTACCCTTATGGCTTAGACTCAGAAACCTCTTTGAAAACTTTGGAATTTCCATCTTCAATATAATTTTCATATTTGACACCATATTTTTCTTCTGATCTTGCAAACATTTCACAAACACCTCTTACTTCCATGCTTCCAGTATTGCCTTGATGGTTGGCTGTACAATTTGGTTCAGGTGACTCTTGCCATTCTTCATAAGCAGATGTTCCTTGCTTATTTTTCCAAAGTGTACAGCCTTTGCAGAAGCTATTTTTAATGGCAACATCTATCACTTCGCCTGTTTGGCTTCCAATGATACTCGCTAACCCTTGTAATGAAGAAAATCGTTTTTTTCTCCATGATCCATCACCAGAAACAGACAGTCCAGCACTATTTGGAAAAGTCAAATCAAGTTCTTCCTTAACAGCTTCAAACATAGATTCTTCTGCCACTTGTTCACATACTTTACTAAGTTGATCATTAATAACATTGAACGCTAACTGTGCAACTGGTTTAATCAAATCCATTATATCACAAAAGTAGATAAGCCAGCAAGTCCATGGCCAAGTGCACGAGCAGCAAGAACACTACGTCTATTCACTTCACATGCATTATTTATAACACCCACTCTCTTGCTGGAGTTTATAGATGCTAATTCACCACAAGAATCACAAATCACATCAATTTTAAATCCTAGTCCTTGGAAAGAAGATTCAATAAAATGTATTTTATTATGGCACACATTACAGCACATAATTTTTTCAAACTCAGGAAATAGAATGTTGATATCAACAATTCTATTTTTTACCTTGGAACTTGAAAATTCTGTTCTTTTCAGTTTAGAAAAAGAAGTAGAGAGTCTACTTCTCTTTGCTTCAAGAGAATTTTTTTCACTCCTACCAAGAAATTTCTTTGGCCTCTTTTTAAATCCTCCTGTAGATCGTTTTCTATCTTGATGTTGGTTAAGAAATCTGCCTCTTGTATCTCATTCATTATTTGACATTTTTGAGGTTCGTATTCTTAAGAGCATGACGAAGCTGCCCGCCTTCTAATAATATTTCCAATCCTAACTTATGAATAAACTATGCGTTTAATCGAGTTTTTCGCTACAAAGAAAAAATTTGTAAGATTAAACTTTAGTGCGGACAACTCAAGAAATCCACCAAAATATTATGCATAGAAAGTTATAATAAAAACTTTCAATGTATCGTATTTTAAGGTTAGTTTTGTCGATTTTGATATCTAATTACCAATCCAAGCTCATAAAAAAATAACAATTCCAAATGAGTTTTTATTTTAACAAAAATTATTGTATTAATATAGCTTTAGTGCGGACAAGTCATTATATTTGTTTAATTTATGAATTTAAAAAGATATTGATAATATAAAAAAAGCAAAACTCGATTGCTGCAGTTCCGACATCCCGTAAATGTCAATTCAAGCTTTTTACACTCTAAGAAGGGGCCGAACTATCTGTCTTTGTTTAATAGCGTTTTTCATCATTTATGTAAACACTATTCGGTATAGCAAGAAAAAAATAGCAGCCCCCGCTAGATATTAGTATAATAAGTAAATTTTGTAATAACAAACAAATTTTTTTACTGCGTAGTTTATGAATAATTAGAGACCTACTAAAAAAAGATAGGTTATATTCTAGATTGCTAGTAGGTCTCTAATTAGTCAAAAACTATGCGGTAAAAAATTTGATTGTTATTACAAAATTTACTAATTATACTAATATCTAGCGGGGGTTGCTATTTTTTTTCTTGTTATAAAGGATAGTGTTTATATAAATAATGAAAAACGCTATTAGAAAGAGACAGATAGTTCGGCCCCTTCTTAAATACGTTTTCTATTAAGATAAACGTAGAATTTCAGGTGCACATAAAAAAATACGAAATAACTCGCGAACGTGTAATTTATTAAAAATTATAACTTTATGTAAATTAAACTACAAAACCTACTAATAATTTTTCAAATACACTTTAACTAAAGAAACTTACTACAAACTGATCATACAATCAGCTGAAACTAACTGTAATGTAGCGAAATGATACGAGCCGAAAGCGCGAACGCGCGAAATTCAAAATTATGTGCCACTCGTTTCCTTACAAAATCAAAACGGAATAAAATATCGATGTAAAACTTTTTAGAGCTTAAATCAAGATAAATATTTTGTTGAAATTAAAAAAATAAACTCTTTTTTTTTTAATTAAACCTAAAAAAATCAATAAAAATTTAAAAAATTTTATTTAAAATAATTGTTAAAATTTTTTTAATTTGTAAAAATTATATCATTATAGACTTAATAAATAAAAACAAAATTAAATCTCTTGAAAAAAACTGTTTGAAGGTTAATTAATGATTTATGAATTATTGAATCGAGCAATAAAAAAATAAATTCTCATAGTGTTTTAATATAATTAGCTAAAAATTTGAGAAAAATCTCAAAATAGCAGAATTAATAAAAAAATCAATTAAAAGTTTATCTTACTAATTTCTTCATAAAAACGAAACTAAATAAGATAGGGTAGAAAAAGTTGTTAGAGCTTATTCTACAGTAAATTTCCTATGAAAAAAGCAATAAACCTAAATTCGTTGGTGGGACCGGAAAAAAAAGTGTTTTGTGCCCTTAAAGTTATATTTTTATTCGTAAAAAATGAAAAAATTACAATTAACAGTATTTTTAGCTTGTAACAAAATATTTAACATCAACAGATCAATGGGACATATACAAAATAATTAATTAATGGAGTATATCAAAATATAACAAAATATCAAACAATATAATACACAATAAATTTGATGATTATTTAATTTTTTTCGTTTTTTCAATGTAGCTTGTTCTTTTTGTTTTATCGTCGTGAATGATTTTTTTTTTCTGTATTTATATTGCTATTATTATTAGGAATCCAACCATCCTTTACTAGGGAAAAATGACTACATGGAGGCTTACTCAAACAATCAAAACATAAAAGAGAATTAAGATATAATTTTTCAGGATTCTTTTCATTTCATACCAGTTGAAAAATTTTGAGATTGTGGCGCTGATTTAATATTAGTATCTACTAATTTTTCAATATTTTCAATTTCAACTAAAGTCATAGAGAAAATCTGAATTTTTTTATTTTTGAAGCTTCTTATAACTTGTAGCATATCATCAACAGAAGTAATATTTTTACTGCACGAAACTGATTGGTCACACATTCGTTTCGTTGTACCCTCTCTAGCATCAGCGCTACCTTTTCCGTGTCCAGGAGCAGTAATAGTCCAAGAAGCTATACGAAGTTCCATTTTTTCACAAAAATAATGAAACAGTTGAAAATTGGTCTTATTTTCAATAATTGCTTTTTCGATGCTCCAAAATGAACTGCTTGAATTTCTTTAGCGTATTTACAATTATAGTTTTCAGAAAAGTCAATGTTTATAAGAATTTCATTAGGCTTTAGTCGTGACTTCATGTCTTGTAAAAATTTAAACTGATGTCTGATATCATACACGTGTCTTAAATAAACAGGAAAAAAATTAAAATGATTTCGTCGATCAAGTCACATATAGTTGATACTATTTTCTTTACAACGCTTATTTACGTTAAAAATTTTTTTGTGCGCTCTAATATTTTGTCTTTGTTCTGGCACCCATTTATAATAAAAAGGAATTGTTTTATTTTCATTATTTTTAAGACTTTTTTTTACATACGTCACATTCACAATACATACAAGCCTTATTATTCATATCGCAAGTTATTTTTTTAAGAAAAACATCAATTTTATTAGTAAAGAATATTTTTAAAGATATTAGTTTCTTTATTAGGAGACTAAAGTTTTCATGAGTTTTGCATAGATATGTGTCACGACAAGTTATTTTTCTTTGCACGATCCAAAAAGGTTTAAAATTGTAGAACGTACTTCTTGACATTTTGAATGTTTCTTCTCGCAAATATTTTCTATACAAGCTATCAAGTGTATCACAAAGAAATATTTTTCTATGAGTTATACCACTTTTAATAATCGTATTTCTTGAACCTGAAGCTATTGTTCAATTTTCATCATTTTCCAAAAAACTACCCACTGTTCATTTTAATTTTTTATTAAAATCTTATTTTTTTAATAATTTTAGGCCTTAAGGAGTCTACCCTAATTAGAACCTTCAATAAAAGACAGTTTTTTCAGAATTTTTTAAACAGTTTTGTAATATAAATATTGATATAAAAGTTATTACACTGTATTAATACCCCATCAAAATACATAAAAAAAATTTTTTTGTACATTTTAGTAAGTTTTTATACATGAAAATGATAGTTCAAAAAAAGCCCTAAATAAAAGGTGTGTCCGTGCTGTTGATGAAATCTCTGAAATAGATGGTCTGAAACAAAAAAATTAAACGGCGTTGGATTCAGTATGTTAATAGCTATAGCGTATATCGAGTGATTTTTTATTTTTTGAAAATTGACAAGATGGCGGACAATTTTCGAAAAAAAACACGTTTTTTTACTGTTTTTGGCAAAAGAAAAAGAGTTAGAATTTAAATTAAAAAAAAACCCTCGATATGCGCTATAGCTGTAGTAGTACAGAATATGTGGTAAAAATTTCATAAGGATCGATCAAGTAGTTTCAGAGATTTTATCAACAAGGCATCGGAAAGAGCGCGCGATACCTGTCCAAGCGGAGCGGATTAGTGCGCGCAGGTAGCAAAGTAAAGGTCGCTCAAAAGTATCGTTACGCTACTCCGATCTTTATAAAATTTTAGTATGATATTCTTACATATGCATACTTTCGAAAAATGTAAAAAAAATCGACTTTTTGAAAATTCTAACTAGGGTAGACCCCTTAATGAAAAATTTATAGAAAAACGATGTTTTTTCTGAAAATAATAACTATTTATTCCGGAAATTTTATGCATCATTTTATTTATATGAATCTTATTCCCTGTAAGCATATTTACGAAGAAAGATTTTTCATTTTCATTTTTAAGTAAAGCTTTGTTTTCTTTTAATTGAGACACGAGAGTTTCATAGAATAATAACCGTTTTCTTACTTCAAGTTTGCCTTTGGCTTCAATATTCATTACTCTGTGTAGTTCATTGTTCTCATTAGCTTTACGAAATTTTTTCATAGTTCTAAAATACCTTGATTTTCAAAAATTCTTTCTTTTCTCTTTTGAATTAATTTCTCTACGTAAATCAATAATTTTTCGTCGTAATCTACTTTCTCCAGCATTGGTATATCGTAACGATCTTGATAATTGTTTAATACGCTAACCGAATTAGCGTATCTTTATAGATATTAATCTACAAAGATGATATTACGAATATTATAAATTTCTGTATTGAAATAAATGTAAAACTAGGTTTATTTTCAAGGTATTTTATTTCTTACACTAGAGAAGGTAATCGAAGTGATGTGCACTCGACCAAGTACAAACTGTTACTGCCTTTTGGTTAAGGTAAAAACAAACGTAAACGCAAGTATGCACAGGTAAAAAATACAATATGAAAATATCAAATGTATCCCTTTTTACTAATTACGGGGATTTCCAAACGGACGAAACATAGTATGCGTCCCAGATGTTTTATTATTTCATCGCTTATAAGGCGACCCAAACGTATGTACGAATTTTCACAATTTCGGTGCCGATCAATGCGTTTTATGGTATTAGCGGATTATATTTTGACCATACAATAGTAACGAAGTTTAACACTATACCGCTTTAAAATAATATATAGAAAATACAGGAAATTTAACATCGAGAGAACTATTTGTTATCAAAATACAAATTATCGTGTATAAATGACAAATATTAATTTAACATGACGTTACATATATATATATATATATATATATATATATATATATATATATATATATATATATATATATATATGTAACGTCATATATATATATATATATATAAAGGGAACATTATTTTATTATTATTTACATTAGTGATCATAAAAATTATTTGTGATCATACATGATTAAATGATAAATTGTGTATAATTTAAAATTTAATTGGATCTGCAGGTTTTAAAGTGACTTATATGTACTTTAATAAAAACGAACAGAAAAAAATAATATAAATATGGTTTTAAATAAACTTATCTTATCACCAATAAAAAACGTTTCTTAATAAAATTATATATTAATCTAAATTTGCATTTTATATTCTATAGTAACAACTACAGTTTCTCGATTAAATTGTTAAGTTTAGATAATTTTTCTGTTAAAATAATTTTAACCGAAATTTGGAGGTATAGTTTTGCGAACTATAAGAGCCTGTCTGCACTATGTATTTCATGCCGTGCTTTGTGTGGTATACTTTTGGGATGAAATCGTTGATTGGGTGACTTTTTAAAAACGACCAATCAGCGACTCCGTCCAAAAGTATAACACACGTAGTACGGCACAAAGTATATAGAGCTCTTATGATGTGTGTCGTAAGCGCCACCCTACGAGCATATTTGTTTACGTGGTTAGAAAAATTATTTTTTTAATATAAAATCTACAAATAATATATTGTATGGTACGAAATTTTGTATAGCTCACGATTGAAAGCGTTTGTAAATTTCTCGTTATATTTGAAATTATTGTGTGCGTATATCAAAGAAAATTATCAAACCTCAATAATAATAATGTAAGTGTGCTATTTAAAATAAGTTTCTTATGAAAATATACAGAGAAGGTGTGTATTCATTTTAAATTATTTTTCAGTATATCTTATTATTGCACGTGGATTCTTAACCTCATCCTTTTGATGTCATAGAAGTATGCATAAACTCCATCATCCTCAAGCCATAATTACGAAAATTTTAATATCATTCAAAGATTTGTGTCAGAGATATCTAAACTTTTAATCAATAATAAATACGAATATCTACTAGCTATCTTGAAGAAATTTGATTTTCGTAATAAATGAATATTAAAATAGTACATTATTAAACGGGTGTATAAGAGCTTCATTTCCGAAACGAGAAGTTTACAGCCCGAGCCGGAGGCGAGGGCTGTAACGAGTTTCGTAAAAAAGCTCTTACACATCCGTTTCATAATATATTTTCTCGCTTGAGAGCCGAAAAAGAGAAAAGAAGTTGCGATTTTGAGGTTAGAATGCGAGAAAACAAATTCTTTATCAATAATATTTTTTATTTGTGATTTAATAGAGAAAGATTATTTTAATTCAATAAACTCGAAACTTTTATCAACGTTAGAAGTTACAAATACTTTTCATTGATTTAATTTGATGTGATTATTTCAGTGCCAAAAATCAAAAGTGAACTCTGGAAATATTATATAAAAACTGCTTCTAGAGGTACTTGCAAATTATGCAAAAAAGATGTAAAAACTACTGAAAACACAACTAATTTGCGTTCCCATATTATGCATAATCATCCAGACGTTGATATTTCAAAATCCAACCAAAATGATTCAGCGTTACAAACCGAAAAAATGAATTTTAATATTTCAAAGGTAATAAACTTTAATATCAATGATAGAACATATCAGAACAATATTCGTTTGTTAATATATTTTTTTTAATTACTAAACAATAAATGTAGACACAGATGATTCTATGGATAATTTTGATCATTCTAACAAAAAAATTATAAACACATCAAATGAACCATACCATATTTATAACACAAATTCAAAGCTACAAAAATTAAAATTATCTTCACAATTGTCTCCAACTACTAGAAGGAAACAACAAAGAGTCGATACAGTTTTCGCAAATCAAAAATCTTTTGAAGGTAATAATATTTTTCTATGAAAAGATGAAAATCTTTTTCATTTCCTTGATTTTTTTATTAAAAAATTAGATTCAATAATTTAAATTCTTTCTTATCAATTTTTTGAATTTTTTATATGATAAATTATTGATATTTTTTTACATTCTTTTAATATATTATTAAATATTTAAAAAATACTTTTAATATTAATTTATTATTTCAATATAGTAATTAGTGATTTTTTTAAATATTAAAATTAACATTTTAAATTCATAACTAAATTATTGTAAAAATTCTAAATAAAGTCAATATATAAATATAGATTTTTTAAGTAAATATATAAATATAGAGAATTTCAATTAATATTTAAGCTATTAATAAAGAAGCTATTAATATAGAATCTTTAAAGTCTGATGATTTTTGGTCTCATCACCACAGTCTTGTCACAAATGATATACACTCAGAAAAAAAGCAGTTCTCTTGGCCTTAATGCGCCGGGGAGGAGAGTCTTTAGTTGACTCAAGCAAACTTTACCCGAGCCTCAAGTAGTGTCTTATTGAAAATCCAGCACTGCCTACTTTACCGCTCGAATGTTACCGACTAGACAAAGCCAAGAGCCGTTAAAAAGCAACATAACAGAAAGTTTTGTTTATGATTAATTTGTGTAAATTGTTACGAATAGTTCGAGTGTTAAAAAAAATGGATCTCATGTCAATTACTGGTCAATGCGACCCGAGTCTAAACATAGACAAATAAAATTATCAGCTATTCACGGATAGATGTCTTAGCGAACTGCCAACCAAGAGGGGAGGTATACAGTCCGCTCATACTCAGCGGCAAACAGCAATAATTATGTTGGCGTTTTAAATGCCAAAAGTTACTTATGAGTTGCGCGCGCACGGCTGGCTGATATCGGTTGGCTTTTAAAACGCAAACATTTGTTTTTCTGTCTCCCGTAAACTTGTAGTATACTGCGCCCTCACGCTTTAGCATACAGCATACAAAAAGTTCTTTCAGTGTTACGTCAAATAATAAAATAAATTTATCAAAAACCATAACTTTAAAAAGCCAACTGCGATTGACATTTTTAAAACAAATAAAAAAATTCCAACCGAAGTGGAATTTGAGTCTTTTTCTGCAATCGATCAGCTCACTAGACAGAAGTATTTTCAAGATTCGAAAAAAGAAATATTTTCAGTAAATCACGCAGAATCAAAAGGCATCAAATACAATATCAATATGGTTTTTGTAATTGAGATTGCAGAAAAAAATATAACTTTTGGTAAAATTATTAACGTTTTCGTTGAAAATGAAGATATATTTTTATTAATGCAACCCTTAATAAGTTTATATTTTGATGACCAATATTATGCGTATAGCGTACAAAAATACACAATCAAACTTCTAAAAAATACGAAAAATTTACCAGATATACACCCTTGTGATATGCTAAAAATAGAAGAAAGTTTATTAATTACTACAAAATATATTTTGTAAAAAATATTTCATTAAATAAAAAGTTTTACTTATATATTTTTGTAATTATTTATCGCGTACATTATAAATAACACATCTATATTGATATATGCATAGTTACGTACATTAATTTACTTATATAAATATATGTTATTATTATTGTTGTATGTAATGATGTCTTTTAGTTTTACTTTTAATTATGCATTATTGTACATAAAAATAAATTTATGTATATGTATTACACACATCAACTTTAAAGATAAAAATTAAATTTTTTAATGACAGTTTCATTTTATTATTAAAACTCGTAAAATTTCTTTCATTTTAAATTCATCTTATTTAGAAAAATCTTTCTATATCTTATAATAGTTATGATGATATTCAAAGTTAATTTTTATCTTCTATCCATAACTGCTTTTTGATTTCAATATATTTTTCAATTTTTCGATTCATATAAATTAAATTTCACAATTGATTTACGATTCTATATCTGTATGTATATATATATATATATATATATATATATATATATATATATATATATATATATATATTTGTGTGTGTGTGTGTGTGTGTGTGTGTGTGTGTGTGTGTGTGTGTGTGTGTGTGTGTGTGTGTGTACGTGTTCATGTAGAGCTCTTATGCATCTGAAATGTATAACCTCAAAATTTCAAAATACTTTTCCGACTTTTAGAAAGGACCACGGTTGGTACAACTGGATTCTCTAGTTAATACTTCTTGATGACTCAAGCAGAGACTCCTTGAGTGTCCCGACTTGAGCACTCAGGCAATTTTCATCGGAGACTCAAGGTATTGCAACTTCTGGCAGTAAGGTAACGCTTCTTTAGTCCTGCTACCCGAGTATTAAAGACAGAGCGACCGGAGATTCCAGTGACTACGGCTGTTTTTTTTCTCAGTGTAGCAAATAAGATGAGTAATCAAATCCTAGCGATATTCCTGAAGAATTTAGATATTATTTAAGTGAATCTATAAGAGAGATGGATAGTAATCCTATACAGTTTTGGAAAAAACAGCCTGATTCAGCATTAATCAAAATCGCTCTACAATATCTCACAGTTGTTGCCACATCTGTACCACACGGAAAAAAGTTTTCACCGGTAAAACTAATGCTAAATTCGATTAGATGTTTAAATTCCAATGCTAGTGTGTTCTAAAGTAATGAATGGCATTAATTTTTTTCGCTCTATTGACAGCACAAATAAAATTCATACCAGTGTAGTATTTTTTAGTGCTATAAATATTTATTTTCGATAACTGACGCGTGAATTTACAGTGCCACCTTTGGCACGGTTTTTTCGGGTGCCAAGCACGTTAAATAACAGCGCTGGTGTATGTTTGTGTGTACGAATTTTCGATTGTAGCAGTGTGCACGATTGTGAAGTTTTACACAAAAGTTTTTCTATTTATTGCATAGGAAATAAGGGCCAAATGGATAATTTTATACGAAAAATATTAAATGAGTGGAATCTCACTGAATTAACAAATCTTTTCAAGTGTAAGTATAAATTACCTTAAATAAATGATACTTTATTTTCGTTGATATATATACATAAAAAGTTTCTAACCTAAAAATATTAGGCTACTGGAATTTATTATTAAAAAAACCGTGCTAGTCGTTAGAGTTTCTCTGCTGATGCGCAGAACTTAAATTTTGATGTTGGCACTGGAAAAAACCGTGCTAGTCATTGAAAATCAATGTGCTGGACCTTAGAAGGTAAAATAGTAAAACTAGCATTGATTAAAATGATACTGTCATGGTTTTTTTCATTATAAATCACGCAATTTTAACCTTCTATTATCTAGCACTAGTTTTTAAGGTGAAAACTTTTTTCCGTGCATTAGAGCGACTTTTTTCTCAAGCTGCTTTAATGTTAACAGAAAAAAGATCGCGCCTAACACCAAAACATTTTCAAGAATTGTTATTTTTAACATTTCTATCTCTAGAAGATTGGTACTCGAGTCAATGAACCATTACTTATAGGATTTAAAGTTTTATTATTTACTTCAATACTTATTATTGTCATTAATCTTTGTTATATTTATTAAAAAAGTCAGTATTATTAAAAATATAAGTAAAAATATACATTATATAGTACTAAGAAATGTTAATTAAAAAGTTTTGTTGACTTTTGTATACTAATAAAGAATTATTAGAACCTATTACTCTCTTTTTTGTTTTAATTTAACGTTTAGAACATAAAAATATTTATTATAAATGATTACAATTTACATTATATAAGCACAATAACAGGCGCGTATTATATATTTATTATAATATATGTTATAGTAATGTTAAATAATATTAAAAAATTTTAATCAATATTTATCGATATTAGTTAATATCGATAAATTTTAAACGATATTTTTTAAATATCGATATTTTGGTGATCGATATTTTTTAAATATCGATTTTTTGGTGATCGATAAATATCGATATCAAATATCGATAACTAAGGCTGATATCGTACATCACTAAGTTCGCATTCAAATAATACTGTGTCTTCTCTTATCGTGGTTCAAAGTTCAGTGGCAGTTTTTTTTGTGTTTTTCACTTATCGTTATAAATTTGCACACGAAATAAAGAGGCAATTAGCCCACTTGAGAATATACCTTGCAGGTGCGTGATGAATTGTGCCGCACTTACAAGTATTTAAAAAAATAATCAAATAGATTTTCGCGTTTGTCGAAATAAAAGGAAACGGTATGAGAGGAAAATTGATGCAACGAGTTTGTACGAGTGCGATAGCAGTGCTCCTTAAACTCGGCAAATAAAAGTGCATCCATTTTGGTTAAACTGAAAGAAAACGGTTAATTTTATGATTTAACACTTTCTCGAAGTTGAATACGATATGTGACGTCGCAATATGTTTTTTATAAAAAAAATTTTATATTGATAATTTATGAGCTTAATTTCTAGAATGCCGTTCTCTTCGCTATTTTAAGCAATTATTATTGTAAATATATTTAGGAAAATCTAAAGTTATGTAACAATGTAAGCATAACGTTAAAATTAAGATTTTTTTGTAAAATATTATAGCGATAAAAACTATAACTAATGATACGTTTTTAAATTATTTAAAGACGGCACTTGAAGTAATTGTGATTAGAAAATACTGTGTATCACTATTTTATAAGAACACTGTATGTACTTTTGCTAGAAAAGACTGGGGTCAGTTGACAGTAGGGGTAAGTAGGCTAATCACGAATAAGTTTACAAATAAAAGATGCAGTACGGCGTTGCTTAGACTTAAGGTGTACATAATAGTCTTATGAATATTTTCTGTCATTAATAGACTGCATTCGCTGTTGGACACACTTTAGAGGTAAATTTTAATTTTTCAACATACTCAAAGTAAAATTAATTAGTTTTAAATTATTTGTATTTGATACTCGACTTTTAATTTCAACAAGAAAATCAATTACACTATAGAGAGCTTCAATTGAAGGCCCGGATGCAATAAGGGCATTTACGCTCGGAGCGCGCAAAACTGAAGTCACTTGGTAGTAAAAATTTCATTTTCTAACGAATAAATTTCAAAAAATTTGACGTTGTAAAACTCATCTTGCCGCATCTTTTTTATATTAACAGTTTTTTTATAAAATTTTTATTTTTCAAGAAAAAAATTAAAAACAAGAAAATTTTTTACATTAAATTTCAATACTTTTTTAAACTTAAATCGTTGTAATTCGAGTAAATATTAACCGATTACGCTGAAATTTGAAACATATTTTCTAAATATCATAGCGAAACTTATGATGATTATAAAAAATGTTAATTCTCAAATTGTTAGTCGCAATTGTTTATTAATTAATACAAATTACAAATTGTGCGTTTATAATGTACTCGAGAAAAAAGTATCGAGGGAACTTTCAAGTACAAGAAACTTGTAGCGAGAAAGTTTTTGGTTTTTGTATAAAGAAGATTTGTGGAAAGTTTCAAATCGATTGATAAATAATTAAAAAAGATGTAACGACATTTACAAGTAGAGCGCATGCGGTCGAGCGCTGCAGTTTTCTTATAAGTTAGATTCTCAGTGAATATTACGTCAACTGAATGACTCTTGGTAATATTATTTGGAAAAAGCAATAATACAAATATAGCAATATGATATTTATTAAAAGTAAATAAACATATAAATAAACAAACAAATAAATACATAAACAAAAATCTGTAATGTAATTATTTAATAATTAAATAATTACATTACAGATTTTTGTTTAATACTGATTTTTTGATTGTTTCAAAGGATTTCTTTTTTATTTTGTCTGTTAAACTTTTTTTTCTTTCGCATTAGTAATATGAGTTTTCTAAAATACAAAATGTCATATTTTTAAACAATATAATGTTGGGATTTATATTTATAAAAGTAAACATATATGCGTATGGACGTTCACTTTTAGGAATATATGGCTACCAGTCTTTTGACAATTAGCTTATGGGTATGCAAAGAAACTGCTACTTACTATACCACTTGATTGAGAGGAAAATAAAACGGCTGGGTATGATTGATATTATGGATCAGGGTTGTGAATGTTTCCAGATACCGAGTAAGCAACTGGTAAATGGTCTGACCAGTTACCAGTTAAAATGCAAGTAACTGGTAAATAGCCCAACTATTTACCCGTTGCCCACACGGTAATTACTTGTGTTCGTCTGCAAGGACCGTTGGATTTATGTATAATAAGCATTAGTGATGGTTATCGTTAATAACTGGCAAGGAAATTTGGGTTAGTAAAATATAATATTGCAAAAGTTTTCAGTTACTCACCCAGTAATTGGTAACTGGTCCGGTCATTTACCAGTTACTAGGCAGGTAACTTGAAGAAGGCTGGACCAGTTTTCAGTCGCTGTGTAAGTAACTGCAAACATTTGCAACCCTGCCAGTTACCCACCCAGTAACTACTAGCTGGTCCGGCCATTTACCAGTTTATCATCATTTACTGGCAAATGGTCCGACCAAATGCTAATAACAAACAATGGTATTTATTGTTTGTTATAAGCATTATACATTTTTTCCATTTATTTTATACATCTGACAAATTTACCATTAAAAGTAATTTAGTAAATATTTTTATATCAATGATGATGAACATTATTGATTAATTTCTACATTGCTGACTTCTTATCGCTAATAATTAATTTTTGTGAATAACATTATTCTATTATTCACAAATTTCATTTTTTACATTTATTTAAACTTTTTTTTCGATTTTTTCATAAAAAAAAAACTTTCCACGTATACATTTTTTACATGTTTTTACGTATCCCGCACACCTTTATTTATCTTTTCCATTCCAATTTTACCCCCTATCCATCCCATTCCGCATTCGCCCGGGGTAATGCCCGTCAAGAAGGAAAAACCCTGTAGCCAAACTCAGTAGGATAAATGCTTAGGGAAAACCTTCTTCGGAATGGGTCGGTGTATATAACGAATTCGGTATTAGGTAACCCTTGTACAAGAGTACCAACATCGTATTCGCCACACCTCCCGCTCACATTGTCAAGTGGCCAGCACGCCCAAGCGACCGTCACACAAAGCAAGTCAGAACCGGCCGCACGGAGCACTTGAGTGGTCACCCATCCAAGTACTAACCGTGGCCGATGCCGCTTAACTTTACAGACCGCCTGGCGCGCGCTGAACCACTCGGCCAATGCGTCGGTTCGATTTTTTTATATGTATGATTATATTTTTATTTTATGTATCACCTATATTTTTTAATATTTATTATTAAATGTATATATAAATATAAACACTGTAGAATTAATAAATCAATTGAATAAATATATTTTCTATATTAAAAAATATTCTACGCACGACCAAATAATGTAGAATCTTGAACATAGGATATCTAATATATAGAAGATTTATCAATTTTCACGTTTATTTTACAACACAACTTTTTCTAAGTTTCTATTGAGTGTTGCTGATTATTACTTATATCTACATCATCACTAATAATATATATTATTTTTATAAACGGAGAATATTTTTTTTATAAAAATAGAATTTACTCATAAATGGAAATTAAGAATTTAAATTAATTTCAACATTTTTTAATCAATACAAAAAAAATTATAAGTAATCCAAAAAACTTTAAATGAATTCGAAAATGGATACTTGCAAATAATACAAGCTACTGACAAAATTCTATTATTTTTGATGTAATTATTATTTACTCTATTATTTTAGTGGAAATTTTATATATATATATATATATATATATATATATATATATATATATATATACAGTACAGCTCAAAAATTCGATAACACCATGTAAAAAAAAACATTGAAAAAATATCTTGAAAAAAAAGTATCGTAGAAAAATTCCAAAAAAAAGATTTTAAAGTAATCTTCAAGAGTTTTCATTTGCATTTTTTCAAAATTTCTACGATGCTTTTCGTCAAGTTTAAAAGCTTCAAAGCTGGGCATTTTTGCTGTTTTTGCAGGAAATTGGTCATTTTAGAATATAACGTCGCCAAATATTCCCATTTGCGACATTATTTTATATCGTGATGTCATTTCATGATGCAATGTACTCTTCCATCGACGTATTCTTCCCCTTCTTGTCTAAAATCGACTTATCTAAAAACTTTTATAATTTTAAAATATATTTTTTTCTTTGAATTCTATTTTCAACTGCAGATCTGTTTTCTATAACTAAGAATACATCTTTTTTCTCGATAGAGTTCTTCTCTATTTCTCTTAGTTTATTAAATATTCGCATTTGAAAATAGTATGTTTTTCAACAAAAAAAAAAAATAACTTCAATAAAAAATAACAAAAACAAATGTTTGACCCAAATGTATTAAAGCTGGATAAATAATTTTCCAAGATCCATGAATCTGAAACTGCAGCAAGTCCAAAGGAGACAATATTTTTTTGTTTTTGTTTTACTGTTGTAAAAATGTTAATTTTCATTATTTAAACTACTTAATATTATTTTGAAAAGATTTTAGCCTGCTCTTTCGAATGCCATTAAAATTTCTAAGCTATGATAAATTATTTCCAAATTATAAGACATTTTAGTTAAGACAATTTAAAAAAAACAGACAAAAGTACGACAACGAGAGTGTATTTACATTACAAAATGACGTCTTCATTTTCAATAGGGTTAAGCACAAGCTCAAATGCACCATACTCACAAGGAAGGTACACGAAGTACCCGGCGCCGATTTCGTGCAAACTTTAATATGTTGTAGAACATCAAAAAATAAGAGACACGTATTTTTTTTTATCTTCGGAAAAACATATTTAGGGGGTGAAAACCACCACCCTTAAAGTTCACCCCAAAATACCGTTTTTTCTAAATATCTCGGCTTAAACTCTATATTTTTTTATAAAACCAAATGGAAATTATTTCTCGTGCAAAGGACAAGCTTTTTTCGTCATGATTATGTAATAAAAAATTATAAAATCACTTAAAAAAAAAAGAAAAAAATTCTTCAAAACAAAAAATTGAAAAGTGAAGTTGATGTGTTTTCGCATTTTCATGAATTTCACCCTTAAAAGGGGTAAACCACCCCTTACAAAAAAAAATCAAGAAGTACAAGTTTCAAGTGGTCTAATTCCGTAAATACTTGTATATAGGAGTTTTTTAGGTCGCTGATTACAAATTCGTCGTCACATTTTGCAAATTCGGAAATAAATATCTTGAATCCGATATAAAATATTTTTTATGAAAACTAAAAATATATGTTATGTACAAAACTATAGATAAATTTAACAGTATCATCAAATAAGACAAAGACGCGTTTAAAAAATCATTTCAAATGTTGTTTAAGAGGAGGTCACGTATCTCTGTCCTTTTTGAATCAAAAAATTGAGTTTTTTACAGAAACTAAGAACTTTAGCAAAAAATGAAGAGAAAGCCGCATCTCTTAATAAAAAAAGCAATATTTTCTTTGACAAGAAAGAATTAATTTTATTGCTTCGTTTTCAAGGAAACCTTGAAAAACTTAAATCATAGAGGTTAGGGTGGACAATTTGGTTTTTCAAGGTTTTCTTGAGAACGAAGCAATAAAATTAATTTTTTCTTATCAAAGAAAACATTGCTTTTTTCGATACAAGATGCGGCTTTCTCTTCATTTTTTGCTAAAGTTATTAGTTTTTGTGAAATAATCATTTCTTTGATTAGAAAAGGACAGAGATACGCGACCTCCTTTTAAAAAATAATTTATTTGAATTGTAATCGTTATTACGTTGGTGAGACACGCAGATTTGTAAAAAAGCGTATACATGAGCACAAGAAAGCATGTAATAGATATAATAAAAAATACTTCACAGCTGTTTATTGTAAAACTTATAATCATATTTTAGATTTCAAAAAATTTAAAATTTTGGATAGAGAAACTGATGATGACAAAAAAATGATTAATGAAATACTGTACATAGCAAATAATAATAGTTTTAATAAAATGACAAATACAAATAATTTAAAAAATTGTTACAAATTTACTCTGAAATTATTACAAGAAAATTTTTCTACGGTTTGATATCTAAATTTTGAATTCTAAATATCCATCAAATATTCAAACTACTCTATAGGTTAAGCTATTTTGTTTTTTTTCTCCCATTTTATTAACTTGAAGCCTAGTCACATTAGTAAATACAAATGATTGTTACGATGTTTTTCGACAGTGCCGTTTCCCAAAAACGTATACGATTCAAAATTTTCAGTGGTAAGACTCACATTTTATTCACGCATTCTTTGACGTAAGAAAATTAATTTGTATTTTCTACCGGATTGACAGTTTTGTAGTTAAGGAGTTTGTGATTTCCTGTACTAAAATTTATGTATCGAATTTCGCATGTATTGTGTTACAGAGCGTTTTGCTTGATACAGCCTACTACGATAGGCGAAAAATCGCAAAGAAATTAAAATAAATTGTGCTGAAGTCATAAAATTCAAATCATTTATCAATTTAAGTTACATCAGAACATTAAATTTTACCTTTAATTTAAATGGTATCCAATAACTTAATATTAAAAATCAAGAAGCTTTAACAAATGAATAAATGAATCAATGTTAATAGATTATAATTTTTATGTTATGTTATTATTTTTTCGACATGTAAAAAAGAGAAGTTCTTTTGATTCATTTTTTACCACAAAGTTAAAAGTCACGTCAAATATGTTGGAAAAATAAGTTTTATCTGTGTGATAAAAAAGATATGTAATGTAAATATACTTTTGGAGTTTTGGCGTCAAGTACAGAATGATAGCAGTATCTTTTCATTGATAAGACATATAACTACAAGCCAATCATTCATACTAGATTTGATGCTACAGCCAGTCTAATGCAAGTGATGGCAGTGTCCAAATTTAATGATCGTTAGACATATAAAACAGATAAATAATGTATTATTACTTATAAATATAAAAACGTTTTGAAGTTCTTCACAGACGTTCTTGAGATTTAATTTTTACAAAAACTTGAACTGCAGAATTTTAGTATTGAAAATATAAACGTACGTGAATAAAATTTTGAAAAGCTGTTTTCTAAAACAACTGAACATTTATAGTTATTAAATATTTTTGTATCACAATGAAAATCAATCCACTAAATGCAATTAATCTTTTACTTGCCTATTTTCAAACTTTAAACATAGAGGAAACTTCTAACAATGCACAAGAAATAGAAATAAAAGATCATTTTCAAACAATCCTCCTAGATTTAATGGAATCGTATAACAGTCTTGATATTATACAAGAAGAATCACTACATTTTCAAGAAGAATTCAAAGAGGCTCATGCTCATATTGTAGAAGACGAAGAGTTACAGACTTTTCCTGAAGATTCTGACGCACCTACGGATGTGTGCACGACAGACAACGAACCTGTAAGTTTTGAATATAAAAAAAATGCCGTGAAATATCGAAGAAGTGGAAGAAAAGGAATTTATCTTTGCAATTAGTTAAAAAAAAATTCAAAAAAGTTACTTCCGATCGAGAATTACGTCGCTGGGCCCATCAAATAAATCAAGGTGGCACATATCGTGAAAAAATTGAACAAATTTGTGATTTTACAGAGGAAAATTTGAAAACTGCTATAGAGTCAGGAATGATAGAACACGATACTGATTTAAGAAAATGGGCCCTACAAGCACAAAGATTAACTAGAAATGAAGACATAAGATTCAAGGCTTCTAAGTACTGGCTTTCGGAATTCAAACAAGTTCATAGAATTGTTTCAATAAATTTATTAATTGTATTAATTCAAAAATTAATAAATTTATTACCAAGAAAAGTTTAGAAACAAAACAAGAATTAGAGACGGAACCAAAGGCATTCGTTGAAACGGTCCAAAGATTAATGGGCTCAATAGGAATTGAAAATACATATGATTCTGATCAAACCGGTTTTCAGTTGGAAATACACTCCGGCCGAACATTGGCTATCTGAAGGAGAGAAGAACGTACAATGACTCGCACAGTCTATATCGTCTACTACTCACTGTTATACAGTTCAGCCCACTATTTCAACCGAGGGTAAATTACTATCACCTTTGTTTATAGTTTTAAAGGAGAAAAGTTGAGTTTTAGGGTCAGTAGTTTCATCTACTCTCTTCGGGCCTACAAATGTGTATGTTACAGCTTCAAAATCTGGTAAATTAACTACAGGTAATGTGACATTCATGAAAATAATTATTTCAACTTTTTCCGCGTATTTGTATCCAAACTTATGTTAATAGATTATAAAATTTTCAGAATATTTCAAAACGTGGTTAAAAGAAATATACTTTCCTAATATTGGACCTAAAAGCCTTTTATTTTTGGAGCGGTCATTGCCCAACAGTTAAAGAAGAAACTATAGCACAAAATAAAGAAGAAAAACTTCGCTAGACATTTTTCAGATAGTGTGATTTTCATTAATGAAGATTTAAATTAAAGACAAACCAGCAGATTTCAAAAATCCTGTAAGTTTTAGTTTTGGAGATTCATGTGGCACACATTGTGGGATTAATAGTTGTAAAAATGTTACAATTATTCGATGTTCTTAGTAAAAAAAATCTTTGTGTTTAAAACATTATAACCTCCCTTTACCCTATCACCTAAAAAGGATAGCACTAAGTGCTCATGTAAAAAGGAAAAGGATGTAAGGTTACAGATTACACAGACCCGTTTTTAGTGTAGCGTCATGCTACATCTAGTCCGGGGTCTCTATGTGTTTGTTTGTGTTAGTTATTAGTAAAATATTGCCTCTTATAAGCCAGAATACTCAAAGACTTATAGTCTTATAAGAGCCTATTTATTTATTTTAATCTTGATTCATAAAGCCTTAATTGCTTGTTAATATTCAATAATATTACGCACAAGTAAATTCAAACAAGTAATTAGTGATATGAATATAAAGAATTTGCGGACGTTCGATTGGAAATAATGCTCGTCAAATTCTCATTAACCGTGAACTGAGTTAATATTAAATAATATTTAGTACACTTGACAAATTCACAAATTAAATACACGTGAATTTATTACTTAATTTATTTTGCTAAATTTAATATTAGTTTTAAGTTAAAGAAGATTTATCCTGTTATTACTGCTACCGGTACGGAGCTGGTGGTTATCCAGCTCCTCGCGGACCTGCAGAATAATCAGAAAAAGATAGAAGCGAACAAGAGAGTTATGTTTAAAATCAACTTTATTTGAAGCAGGCTGGCCAAAGAGTGCCGTACAATAATTTCGACGACGGCTACATCGCTCTCAATTGAGCCGCCGTCGCCGCTATCCTCCTCCTCATCTTAGTTAGATTTTGCGTTGTGGGGGAGATACTTTGCTAATTTTAACTCGCGCTCTGCGCGAGTCCATCTCTTCCACACAATGTTGCGCACACGGAGCCTCTCCTCCTCAAATCCTATATATTGTCTGTAAGAGGGGAGAGATTCTTATTTTACCTTATTATACGATACAGGTACGCTCACATGTGTATCGGTAATACACTATAATATATTATAAGCGTTTCTCAACACACATGTAAACGTGTACACCTCTCGTATTAATTTCTATCCTGCGCGTCGGTATAACGTCTAATTGTTATACCGCGCCGACGTGCAAGATAGAAATTCATACTCTAATGATTTTACATGATTTATATTTTATTCTTTTTTTTTTATATATGACAGGTTACAATTGCCCCCCAAAAATTTTTATACTTTACTTTTTGCTTTGATTCGAGAATAAAAGAGACGCGTTATTTGTTTTTTCTAATTTTAATTTTTCAGTTACTTTAATATCATGATATTTAATTTACACTTTATTTATTTCTTTTCTCTCTTTTATTCTCGAGTTTTGAAGTTTAAATTTCAACTGATTTTACTTGTATGTAACCTGCCCCCCAAAACAAAATAAATTGCACATCAATTGTATTTGAGTACTCTAATATCAATGTTTTTATTTTATTTTTGTTCGTGCAATTGATTTTGTTTTCTTACATCTTTACAAGTAATATTTCGCACAGACAAATGTTTTTAATTTTAATTTTGTTAATTTTTGTATATACCTTTTAATTTTCTTCTCTTCTAGTTTTCTTATCCATTCATCTGGATCTGATTCATCTCCGGATAGATCGGACCTGGTTGACGGTATGCCGATTCTTCGTAGTCGATGTTTGGCTAGCGCTGCCTCTTGCGCGTATACATATCTCCTTTTTAATGTGTGTTTTGGTGTATATATATTTATGATTTCCTCATCTGTTTTTTCTTCTTTCGGCTTTATAAACACCGTTTTCTCGGCCTTCTCGCCCTTTTTAATTTTCCTTTTGCTTTTGGTTGATCCTTCTTTCATGGTTGCTAGTCCAATTTCTTTTTCTTTTGGTTTTGCTAGGCTTTCTTTTCCAGGTGCTGATGCTGTAAGAGACGATGCCTGATCATAATTTTTTGCAGAACTTTCCCGTCTTTCCTCGTAATTTATTGGTCTATTTAGAGATTCATCCCATACGATGTCTAGTCTTCTCTCTTTTATTAGTTGTTCATCTACTTGAGACGTTACGTGTCTCATTCCTACGTACTTGTCCGGGCTTGTTCCGGCGTGCCTGTATGCTGCTGGGCGAGTTTTGAAGTTTACTGGCCTTTTCACTTCTATCACTCTTGCCATTTTTCTTTCTTTTTCTTTTTTTAAATTAAGTTTTTCCTTAATAACTAATAATTTACAACTATATTTTACACTTAGACTTTATATTTACACTTATTATCTATATTTACACTCCAACTGCTAACTGTTTCTTTTTCTTTAAATTTTTCTTTCTAGAACTTGCTTGTCCTAATGACTTATTTGTACTGTATGGTCAGTCTAAATTATTCCTTTGACCATTTATATGTTTGACAAATTTTGATTTGGGGGGTGGGTCCTTAGGTGTTATAATCTTTTGTTTACTTTCTTCTTAATTTCGTGCTTTTCGGACTTTCATCTTTTCTTATTCTCTATTCTAATTTATAATATTATTTGATAAATTTTTCCGTGGTTCTCATTTTCTTTTCTGTATTCTTTAGTAATTTTTGTGCTTCCCTTTTTTTTTTTTTTTTTTTTTTTTTTTTTTTTTTACTCCTTTTTTCTTTCAAAAAATGGCTTTAAATTATCTGTGTGGAATTTTCCTCTTTCTTCTTCGTTTTCATTTATTAATAAATATGTGTCACTTGCAATTTCTTTTTTGATAGTGTATGGGCCTTCATATACTTGTAAAAATTTTGCTATTTTATTTCCTTCTGTATCAGATACATTTAGTGATTTTACTAACACTTTATCGTTGGTTTTAAATTTATATTGTTTTGTTTTTTGATTTTTTAATTCTGCTCTTCTTTTTTTTTTTGTGCATTTTGTTTTTTGCTAAAAATAACTTTACTTCCTGATTTACTTCTTTTTTCTTTATTTTGAAGAATTTTTCCCATTCTCTCGTAGGTGTGACGTTCATATGCAATTCACAAGGTGTAAAACCTGTAGTTTCATGCGTTATTTCGTTCATAATTGTTTGAATTTTTTGAACGTAGGAAGCCCATGATTTGTGGGAGTCTTTTATAAAAGTACGAAAAAATCTACCTAGTTCACGATGTATCCTTTCTACCATGTTTGACTGTGGATGTCTAATTGATGAGAATATCGTTTTTATGTTATTTTCGTCTAGTGTTTTCAGCCATTTTTTCGCCGTGAATTGTGTTCCGTGGTCTGTCATGATGGCATTTGGTTTTCCGTATTTAGGTATGTATTCATTGAAGATTTTTTTGATTGTTGTAGCTGTGTTTGCTCTTTTTTATTGCATACATCACAACGTATTTTGAAAATACGTCTATTGTGGTTAGTAGGTATTTTACGCCCCCTGTTGACATAGGTAAAGGTCCGTAGAAATCTATTGACAAAATTTCATTCTTTTTTTCTGCAATTATAGGCTGCGTTTTTGAGTAATACTTTATAGTTAGGTATTTTGATTTTTGGCAATTTTCGCAAGTTTTTATTAAATTATACGTTGCTTTTTTCATTTTTTCTGCATAGAAACTTTCTGATAGCAGCTCGTATGTTTTTTTCGGCCCTATATGACCATAAATTTCATGGATTTCGATTATTATATCGTTTAGCACAGCTTTAGGAATTATTACTTTATTTCCTTTTTCGGTTATTTTTTGTATTATATTATTTTCGATTATATAGTTGTCTTGTATCTTTTTATTTTCTTTCATCTTTACTTTAATTTTGTTACATTTTTCATCCTTTTCTTGAGATATTTTAAAGTTTTTTAGTATTTTTTCTAATTTTGTGCTTGTTAATTTTTTTATTTTTATTATAGCAATTTGTATCGTATTTTCTTCATTTTCTTGATATTCAGATTCTTGTCTGCTCAAGTAGTCTGCTGCTGCATTTTTTTTGCCAGGTATATACTCTGGTGTTATACTAAAATCCTGTATCGATAATATCCATCTTTTTAATCTGTGATTGCTGAATTTGCAGTTTTTTAGGAACGTTATTGCTTCGTGATCGGTTCTTACTATTATATTTGGAGCACCTCTTAAATAAGTGTCTAGCTTGTGAAGTGACCATACTAATGCTAGTAATTCTTTCTCCGTTGTGAAGTAGTTTAGTTCGCTACCCTTAAGGGTTCTGCTTATAAAGCATACTATGTTTTCTTGATTTTTATTATCTAATTGTGATAAAATTGCTGCAATCGCATAGTTGCTAGCATCCGTCGTTAGTATGAATGGTTTGTCTGTATTTACAAATTTTAATATCATATTTTCATCAAAAAGCTCTTTTATGCTTTTGAAAGCTTTTTCGTGCTTTTCTTCCCATTTGTATGGCGTATTTTTTCTTAATAATGCTAATAAGGGAATTGTTTCGTTTGCATATCCTTTGGCAAACTTAGTATAGAAATTTACAAATCCGAGAAACGCTTGTAACTCTTTTACATTCCTTGGTCTTGTGAAGTTTTTTACAGTTTTTAGTTTTTCTGGATCTGGTAATATACCCTTTGAGGTTATGTGATATCCCAGAAATTCTATTTTTTGTTTGATAAATTTTGATTTCTTAAAATTAAAAGTGAGGTTGTATTCTAGTGCTTTTTCAAATAATTTTTCTAAATGTAGCAAATGTCCTTCGAACGTCGCTGAGCGTACGTGTAAATCATCGACAAAAGCTATCACGAATTTATGCAGATCACATATTACTTGATCTAATCCTCTTAATAGTGCTGCGCTGCTTGTTTTTATCCCAAAAGCTGCTACGTTAAACTCGTATACTTTATTATCTATCATAAACGCCGTGTACTTTTTACTATTTTCTGTAAGTTCTATTTGCCAGTATGAGCTAGTAAGATCTAGACTTGACATAAATTCTTTTTCTTTACATTTTAAAAATACTTCATCTATGGATGGCGGAGATTCATAATCATTTACGATTTTTTCATTTAGTTTTCTTGCGTCTAAGCATAAACGTACTGTTCCATCCTTTTTTATGACAGTTACTATTGGGTTTATGTATGGGCTTTTCGATCTTCTAATAATTCCTAACTCTAACATTTTATTGATTTCTTTTAAGACTTTTTCTCTATGGTTTATTGGTATAGGATACGGTTTAGTGTAAAAGTGTTGTTCATCTGTTAGTTTTATTTCATGTTTATATGATTTTAATAAACCGGGTGCTTTACGGAATACCATGCTATATTTTTCGAGTAAGATTTTTAATTTGTTTTTTTGATTTTGTGATATATTCTCACATTCATTTATTTTTTCTTCTATCTCATCATTTGTAAGACTAGAAGTATTATAGTAGTTTTCAGAGTCCATAATTTTTGAATTTTCGACTTCTGAATTGTACTCGCATGATTTATGGTCATTTTCGCCATCATGCGTTTTTATTAATTGTATGGGTATATATGCTTTAGCATTTAATTTGCTGTCATTATATGACATATTTACATCTTTCTCGTTTATATTTATCATGATTTCTTTAAACACCGTGTTTATAATCATGTGTAGCATTTTCTGTGTGTCGTATCCTATAATGCAATCTTTTATGAGTTTAGGGATTATTAGATATATAATATTTATTGTTTCATGTTTAAATTTTGTTTTTATCATTATTTGCTTTTTTATTCTTTGTGTTTTAGAACCCGTAGCTGTCTTTATGAATTTATTTGAAATAGGAAGGAGGGAGCAGTTTTTCAGCTTATCGAAATTTGTGAAATAAAAATTCTCCGATATGCATGTTATTTTACTGCCTGTATCTAATAATGCTTTCGTATCTATGTCATTCAGTGTTATCTCAATTTCTGGACAGTTTATGATTTTCTCTTCTGTATCATCTATTTGTATATCATTTTTTAGTTCTTCTTTTATATCTTCATATATAGACATTACTATTTTTTGGGGGTTTTCTTCAGTTGCATCCTTACCCCTTGGTATTTTTAAATTTTCCGGTGCAACTCTTATTAGTTTTCCTGTTGTTTTCCATTTTTATTATCATAATCTATGTTCGACACGTCTATTTGTTCGTGGCTTTTTCTTAATGTTTTATTATCTATTGGTGGTTTGAGTTTTTCCTGTTGAGGTTTCCCTGTGAAGTTACTATTTGTAGCGTTTGTTGTCCTCATTGCTTGTATTTGAGATAGTTGTTTTTGCTCGTGATTTTGTGTGCTTTGGCCTGGTTTGTTCCAATGCGTGTCGTTTGTTGTTCTATTCGCATAATTCTGTCTTTGATTATAATTTGGATTTTCTTGTTGTCTGTTGCTATTGCTATTATTCGTATTATTTCTATTATTTTCATTGTTGATTTGTCTGTTTTGTATTTGCTGATTTTGGTTGTGTGCTGTTCTATTTTTTGCACTCTTCTCTTGAGTTTTGTCGTCGCTATCAAAATCTGCGAGTATTTTTAGAAGTGACGTTTTATCTTTGTTTTGTGAAAACTGTATAGCCTGTCTTACACTTCTATTAAAATGTCTGGCTATTTTCTCTGTTAATTCCTCATCTGTGTCATTTAAATTCAATTCTTTTGCGTAGCCGAATAACTGTGTAGCGTATGAGACTCTTGACAATTTTCCTTGTTCATAAAACTGGCCAAATTCGATTTTGCGTCTTGAAGTTCTTTGTATATCATGACTCCAAAATCTCTCTTTAAATATTTCTTTGAATTCATTGTATGTAGTGACGTTATCTTGATGGATATACCACCATTCGTTTGCCTCCTTCTGTAACACAGTTTCTAATATTTGAAGTTTTTGTTCTTCATTTATGTTTTTAGGGCAATATATTTGTCCAATTCGTTTAGAAATTTTATTGGCCTCTCGGTTTCATTACCTTCGAATTTTGGAACCGGAATTTTTATTTTATTTGTGTTTTCTTTAATATTTGTTGCTGCTTGTTCTGTTGTTTTGTTTGCTATATTTTCTTGAAGTTGATTTATTTTTTCATCCTGTTCAAATGCTAATTCGTCTATCTTTCTATTTAAGCTGCTATGTACCATTTTTATGGCTTCGTCTTCGTTTATTGCTGTTTTTAATCCTTGTAATTCTTCAATTAATTTATCATTTCGTTCTGACAATAAGGCGTTTTGTCTTTTATACTCGTTGAGTAGATTTCTCATTGCAATGTTATCTTCTGATAATCTTTTTATTTTGTCAGATAATGCGTTTACTTGTTCTTTTACATTTTCTGTTTCTGCGTGTGCTGTTTTTTCTAAATTTAAGTGTATCGATTTTTCTGAATCCGTAGATGTATTCATTTTTGTTTCTAATTCTTCCTGTTTTGCAAATAATTCTTGTAACTCATCTGATACTACTCTCATCCATTCATTTTGTTTTGATTGATTATTTGCGTCAAAGGATTGATCAGCATCTTCAATTTCTTTCATTAATAACGTTGAGCGTCTTTTGTTCGCCATTTTGATATATCTATTTTTTCTTCTTTACTTTTATTCTTCTTCTTTTTCAATCTTCTTTCTTGAATTTGTTTGCTTTCGCAATGAAATTTGATTTATAATTTAAATAAAAGAGCAAAAAAAAAAAAATATTTGTCTGTGCGTTTATTGCGCGACGCTACTGTACAATTTATCTGATATGTTAGCTTTGTGCCTAAGTGTGACACCGAACCTGCAAAATGTCTAATTGATTTGATTTTACTTTATTTGATTTAATATATTTTCTTTATTATTTAATTTTAAATTTATTTACTTCAATTCTAATGTTCATGAAAATTAATATCTAATAAATGAATGAAATCTAATAAATGAATATTAGTGAAACACAAATTGAACACCACTGTGCTGGTTGAGTGTCACTGTTTACAATATATTAACTTTGAAATATTATTTGATTCCCTATGTTAAATTTTATTTGAGTTTATCGATGCTTAATTTCATCCATACACGCTTTCTATCGCTTTGTTTACATTTGCGGATTAGCGGTGTTAACTATATTACCTTTTGTGATCTTGGAAATAATTCGAGAATTTGCGACTTTTATGTCGTTTAAAATTTTAACGTTATCGCGAATAATATTTAAATTCAAAATTATTTGAAATTTTCTTTATTTTCGAAGTATTTCCAATTTCTTTTTAATTTTCTTTTCGCGATTTTCTTTTTCTTTTAGTTCATTCAATTTTTTGTATTTTTATTCCTTTAATTTTTCATTTTTTCTTTTATTTTTTCAATTTCCACTTCTATTTCATGCAAATTTTCTACCATTTGTGGCATATTATAATTAAATTTAAATCTAACTTCGTTTAATTTGATCGTATTTTCATTTATTTTATTTGCTATTTCTATTACTTTTTTTTCTAAGTACTGTAAATATGTTTCTATTTTCTCTACTTTTATTTGCATGAAATTTAAGTTTTCATTTTGTTTTTCGATTTTAGCCGCTACCGCGTTTACAATTTTCTCGAATTCTATATTATTTGATGTTACAGACTCTGTTTTCTTATAATTTTTGTTTCTTTTTTGTAACGAAAACTCTACTTTTTTGCATAGTTCGTAACATTTTTCATTTTGATTATTTTGTTTTTGTGTTGATTTTATTATAAAATCACATACTTTTATTTTGACCATTACGCTATTGGTCTTTTAATTTTGTATGTGTCTTGTTACAAATTCTTAGCTCTGAAAAGAGAAACGAGAAAAAGAAAATTACTTTATGATTTTATATATGTCTAATTACAATTTTTTGATTTTTAAATAAGGTAATATATCCTTAATTACGATTTTTTGATTTTTAAATAAGGTAATATATCCCTAATTACAATTCTTTGATTTTTTTTTTTTTTTTAAACAAAATGAAAAAAGGAAAAATTTTTTTTTTTTTGTAAAATTTTATTAACTATTTTTTCTCAGTCGTGGGTTTAAACAATACCCGTGGGCGCCAGTTATAACCTCCCTTTACCCTATCACCTAAAAAGGATAGCACTAAGTGCTCATGTAAAAAGGAAAAGGATGTAAGGTTACAGATTACACAGACCCGTTTTTAGTGTAGCGTCATGCTACATCTAGTCCGGGGTCTCTATGTGTTTGTTTGTGTTAGTTATTAGTAAAATATTGCCTCTTATAAGCCAGAATACTCAAAGACTTATAGTCTTATAAGAGCCTATTTATTTATTTTAATCTTGATTCATAAAGCCTTAATTGCTTGTTAATATTCAATAATATTACGCACAAGTAAATTCAAACAAGTAATTAGTGATATGAATATAAAGAATTTGCGGACGTTCGATTGGAAATAATGCTCGTCAAATTCTCATTAACCGTGAACTGAGTTAATATTAAATAATATTTAGTACACTTGACAAATTCACAAATTAAATACACGTGAATTTATTACTTAATTTATTTTGCTAAATTTAATATTAGTTTTAAGTTAAAGAAGATTTATCCTGTTATTACTGCTACCGGTACGGAGCTGGTGGTTATCCAGCTCCTCGCGGACCTGCAGAATAATCAGAAAAAGATAGAAGCGAACAAGAGAGTTATGTTTAAAATCAACTTTATTTGAAGCAGGCTGGCCAAAGAGTGCCGTACAATAATTTCGACGACGGCTACATCGCTCTCAATTGAGCCGCCGTCGCCGCTATCCTCCTCCTCATCTTAGTTAGATTTTGCGTTGTGGGGGAGATACTTTGCTAATTTTAACTCGCGCTCTGCGCGAGTCCATCTCTTCCACACAATGTTGCGCACACGGAGCCTCTCCTCCTCAAATCCTATATATTGTCTGTAAGAGGGGAGAGATTCTTATTTTACCTTATTATACGATACAGGTACGCTCACATGTGTATCGGTAATACACTATAATATATTATAAGCGTTTCTCAACACACATGTAAACGTGTACACCTCTCGTATTAATTTCTATCCTGCGCGTCGGTATAACGTCTAATTGTTATACCGCGCCGACGTGCAAGATAGAAATTCATACTCTAATGATTTTACATGATTTATATTTTATTCTTTTTTTTTTATATATGACAGGTTACAACATTTTTTTGAAGAATATTATTTTCGCTCTACATATAATCCATAATGTTCCATATTTTTATATTTCAAAAATTAAAAATAGACATTAAATTATAAAAATATAAAACATGTAGAAATGTATAGAAATTGTGTTACTTTTTCAATACTCTATAATATATATAATATATCTCTTGTTGCTGTTATTACTATCTTAAGATGAAGCAGAACTAAATAATAAACTATATAATGAAAAAATTTTTATATGTGAAATTGCGAAAACAGTTTTTTTTCCATTAAGCTTCACAATAGATGCATGCTGAATATTTTGATGAAAATTGTATTTAGGGCTTACATTAAACTGACAATGAATGATCTGATAATGGATTCGTAATCAGCGACCTCAAAAACCGCAGTATACAATTTGTCATCAAAATCAAAACTTTTTTGACGTTTTCATCCACCATATTGGATCTGTTATATTGGATCCGTCATTCCGAATTTGCAAAATGTGATGACAAATTTGTGATCAGCGACCTAAAAAACTTCTATATACGAGTATTAACGGAATTAGACCACTTGAAACTTGTATTTCTTAATGGTTTTTATGAGGGGTGGTTTACCCCTTTTAAGGGTGGAATTCATAAAAATGCGAAAACACGTCAACTTTACTTTTCAATTTTTTGTTTTAAAGAATTTTTTTTTTTAATTGATTTTATAATGTTTTATTACACAATCATGACGACAAAAAAAGGTTTCATCCCCTAAAGATTAAGAGATGCAACCCCAACTTCTCATATCATTATAGATTACTTGTCCTTTGCACGAGAAATAATTTCGATTTTGTTTTATAAGAAAATATAGAGTTTAGGCCGTGATATTTAGAAAAAACGGTATTTTGGGGTGAACTTTGAGGGTGGTTATCACCCCCTAAATATGTTTTTCAGAAAATAAAAAAAAATACGTGTCTCTTATTTTTTTATGTTCTACAACATATTAAAGTTTGAACGAAATCGGCGCCGGACACTTCGGGTACCTTTCTTGTCAGTAAAAAAAGAAATTCAGTATTAAGCTCTTCAAAATCGAAGCCTTTATCATGGGCATTTAAATTATTCGAGCACATATGATATTTACCTTAAGTACTAACTCCCAAGGTAATATAGAGATTTTCAACACACTTTTACATAATTTTATAGTTTAAACGCTAAAAAGCCAAGTTTTAAAATCTATAAACATATTTTTTTTTAAATTAATTTCTTATATGGTGGTGGATAACAATAACGATAACAGTAACAGTAACGATAACAATAATAATAATAATAATGATAATAATAATAATAATAATAATAATAATAATAATAATAATAATAATAATAATAATAATAATAATAATAATAATAATAATAATAATAAGGGGATTATAAATAAAAAGCATAATTAATGTTTTAATTGATATTATATCTGAAATTTTTTTAAATATAAGAAATAAATATTATAAAAAGTTATTGTTAAAATTAGCGAGAGGTGACCTGAATGAAATAAACGAAATTAAATAGTAATGAATAATTTATTATAAAATATACAAAAGTATTGTACAACTTGACTGTCCAACAGTCATCCACGGATTGAACAAACGCATCTCCCGTTTATCAAACATAACTCGCCTTACGGCGGCGCCACATACTGCACACACGATTGAGCGTGTCTATATTTTTAACAGTTATATAGAGTGATAATATAATAAATTTGATCACCTTTTTTAAGATAAGTAACTGGTGGTATTTCGGGTAATTGATGAAGGTACATAATCGATTTTGTATCTGTTGAACAATGTAAGTACATAGATGCTCATCAAATACAATTTCTTTATACGACTTTAATACAACACTTACATCTTTTAATTACATTTTAGTATTTTCTTCATTACGTTTAAGCATTTTCATTTCAAGTATTTTCCCGAAACTTAACTTGTTTTTTGCTAAATTCGTTACAACAAATCAACCAATTTTCAAATCGTGCCCATTCATCCCTAATCTCTCATAATTATCATTAATTGTGTCATAAGTTTCATCTTTAATTATAGAATTAAGGACAAAATCATTTTGGATTTCTTCAGTATTTGAAAAGTTACACAGTTTCAATCCTTGCTTCATAGATATAGTTTGTAATAGATTTGTTTTCGAATCAGTACTTACAGCGTTTGCTTTTATTTCTCTGTGTTTTGATTCAAACTGCATACACCAAAAATTAATATAAGGTCCGAAAAGATACATTACAGTAGCATAATGGGCTAAGAAATGAAACTTTGGCTTCGAAAATTTTTCTACCTTCAAGTATAAATTATTAAGGTCTGTGATCATTCGTTTCATGTCCAGTAATTTATCTAAAGTGAAAAATGAAGACATAAAAAAGCATACTATTTTTCTTAATAGAATAAATAATTTCCAATGTTGATCCTTATGTGGAACTAAATCACCTACAATGATTCCCAAAAAACGTATTAAGTATAGCATTTTTGCTGCAGACATTTTAAAATTAATAGCATGTTTAGCATTATTCATTGTAATAATAGTAGGCTTATGAAAATCAGCTGCACTTGATTTAATACATGCTTTTAATTGTTGATTGAAATATTTCAAATTGAATAGTTTTTTTTCAAAAATAAAATTAAATAAAATAGTATTTACAACATATAAGCATAGGCCTTCTAAGACGTCATGCTTAAAATCGACTGCTGTTTTCTGCACTGTGAAAATTGTTGACATTATTAAAGACACGAACTTCTTGAATGCCAGTAAATTCGGTTTTATTTAACTTTGCATCTTGATCATAATTATTTTTTGTTCTCATTTTCGATCGATCTTCCATCGAATATTTTGAACAATCCTCAGCTGATGTTCTATGAATTCTACAGTATCTCGTTGCTTTAGATGATCGTGAAAATCCACAAATATTACTAGCACAGAAGCTTCCATTAGCCTTTCTGTAAGCTTACTGAATTTTTCATTTATATTGCATTGTAATATTTCATGTAATCTAAAAGTAAGCTAAACGTAAGCATGAATAAATGGCTAATGAAAACTTCCATAAAATATTCCACAAAATCTTTTTAAAATCTTACAGTAACCTTTCAGCCAAGCTTCCATGAATGGATCCAGAAAAGTTACATGTAAGATAGTGAGAAAGATTACTGTAAGCTTCCCGAAAGATTCATCGGTTAGGTAATCGTGAAAGCTTACAGGAAGTTTACTGAAAAGATTCGTGTCATCTTTCATAAAATATTCCGCTAACGTTCAATGCAATCTTTCATGAAAGATAACTACAAGCTTTCCGAAAGATTCATTTGTAAGCTTTCGCCAGAAGCTTCCCTAAATCTTTCAAAAAAGGTTAATAAAAGCTTTCTCGTAATTTTTCACGAAACATAAATGGAAGATTTAATAAAAGATTAATGTAAATAAAGATGAAAGATTACAGAAAGAATTTTCACCACTGTAAATGTAAGCTTTCTAGAAAGCCTTACAAGGAAGATTCCACTGGAAGATTTCATGAAAGTTTACATTCGACTAAATGTAGTCTAGGAAGAAGGTTACTAAATAATTACGTGCAAGATTCCTTGAAATATTTTTACAATCTTACAGTAACTTTTAAGCGAATCTTCCATGAGTGTATTTAGAAAGATTCATCGGTTAGGTAATCGTGAAGGTTTACAGGAAGCTTACTGAAAAGATTCGTGTCATCTTCCATAGAATATTCCCCTAACGTTTTATACAATCTTTCATGAAAGATAACTGCAAGCTTCTCGAGAGTTTCATTAGTAAGCTTTCGCCAGAAGCCTTCGGAAATTTTTCAAAAGAGATTAATGAAAGCTTTCACGTAATCTTTTACGGAACATGAAAAATACTTTCATATAAAATTAATGTATGTAACGATGGAAGATTACTTGAAGAATTTCTACAACTGTTAAAAACAAGTCGTATTATCGGTTCTTTTGTAATCAAAGGATTGATTTTTTCTAAACTAATAATTTTGACAAGCAAAAGAGAAAGCCACATCTCGTGTTGAAAAAAGGAATATATTATTCGATGATGAAGAACTGATTTTATCGCCCACATAGCACGAAAGCTTCCAAGGAAGCTTTCCGTGAAACGTTCACGTAATATTCCAGAGGAAGCTTCCATTAACCTTTCTGAAAGCTTACTGAATCTTTCATTTTAATATTTCATTTTAATATTTCATGTAATCTAAAAGTTAACTAAAAGTTAGCATAAATAAATAAATAATAAAAGCTTATGTGCAATGTTTCCTTAAATCTTTTTGCAAACTTATAGTAACCTTACAGAAAAGCTTCCATGGAAGATATTGAGGAAGATTACTGTAAGCTTCCTGCAAGATTCATCAGTTAGGTAATTGTGGAAGCCTACAGGAAGCTTTCTAAAAAGATTTATGCTTTCTTTAATAGAATATTCCATTTACCTTAAATAGAATACTTCACAAAAGATAATTGCAAGCTTACTGAAAGATTCATTAGTAAGGTTACGTCAAAAGCTTTCAGGAAACTTCCGAGAAAGGTTAATAAAATCTTTCACGTGATCTTTCATGAAACATTAATGGAACCTTTCACTAAAGATTCATGCAAAGACCACCCACACAGCAAAAAAGCTTACAAGGAAGCTTCCCATGAAACTTTTATATAATATTCCAGTGGAAGCTTCCATTCACCTTTTAGAAAATTAACATAAACTCACAGTAAGCATAATATAAGTCCAAAAAATGCTCCCTAAATATTTACATGTAATATTCCGTGAAATCTTTTTGCTATCTTCCTGTAACCTTACGCAAAAATCTTAATAAATGGATTAGCAAAGGTTTCAAGTAAACTAACTAGAAAGATTGCAGTAAGCTTCCTGAAATATTCACTAGTAAGCTAACTAAGAACACTTTCGGGAAGCTTTCGTGAAAGCTTCATGTAAATGTTTAAGGAATATTCCACGAAACGTTAATTAAATCTTGCATATAACATACCCGTAAGCTTCCTGTAAGGTTCATCAGTTAGGTAACATAGAACGCTTCCAGTTAGCTTCCAAGAAAGGTATATGTTACTTTTCAACAACATTTTATGGGATATTTCTCGGAACGAAAAAGGAAATGTCGGTAAAGAAGACATTTTTAATCTTCTTTTTATATGGTTTTAAATAATTAATAAACATTTATGTAAATAATAGATTGATTGATAATTAGTTTTATAAAACAAAATTTTTGAATTAAAAATTATTTTTTTCATACAAGAAAAATCATTTAGAAATGCGCAATAAATTATTAATGATTTTTTCAATGAAAAATTATATAAGACTGTTTTTTGCAGTAAAAAAATTAGAGTTACTCTGTAGGATGATTGAAGTATCAATAATTAAGTATTTTAAGCTTACAGACATTTTAAGCTTACTGGAAGCTTCCCATGAAAGCTTCCTGTAAGATTTCGAACCTTACACTCAAGCTTACTAGAAGCTTACAGGAAGCTTACGTGCTATGTGGGCAGACGTAAATTATCACCAAGTAGAAAAATCATTTGAAATGTAATCTTTCTTGGTATATTATCAATGCTTATAACAATACTTTCTGTTTGTAAGAGGTTGAACTCATGAATAAAAGGTTGAAAACCGGCTTTATTATTAACTTTTCTTATCTTCTACTCGTATTCTTGTCGAAAACAGAATGTAATATATATCATTCCAAATTTATTTTTCCCAGATCTGCTATCTAACGGATTACCTACTTCGATCTCATTAAATAAATATACAACGGAAGGATACATTCATTCACAAATTTTTTATGAATTTTTTCAATCTAAAATTTCGCTTGTATTACATTAGAAATTATTTTTTTTTCATTATTTAAATACTGCATATGTTGTAATATTTCCGAAAGCAATCCAGGTTTTTGTAAAAATGATGCTACTGAGTGACGCAATGATATATGCATTAAAACCAATTCATCCTCTTCAATAATTTTTTTGTCAACAGTTTACAGTGAAATGTGTTTTTATTTTATTTTCTTGTGGAAAAATTAATCCTTTCGTTTTTAATATTTTGAATCTATCATCCTCTGTGAGAAATTGGTCGAATATTCGACCGTGTTACTTTGAAGAAATAAGTGTCATATTTAAACATTCATCTAGAGATTCATTTAATTTGAATATATCAATAATATCTTCTTTGATCGACTTTAGAAACGTATTTTCAATAAAATCATTAAATAATAAAACAATAGAATTAACAATTTTTCGCGGAAAAGTAGGTTCTCCATACAAAGTGAGAATAAAGGTAATAAGATGATGAAATAAATGTGCATGATTCATTTTAATTTATATATTAAATATATATCTCAATTACAATAAAAAAATATAAAATTATTTCAATTATAAAAACGATCATACAAAACTTTCTTACATAAAATTGTTCTATTTTGTATTATTTTTTTGCTTATCATTAATATCATTTAGTTTTTTAATGAATGTATTAACAGCTGCAGGACACTTTGTTACAAAAGAATGATGAGTATCGGGCTTTATTCCATACACATGCAATTAAAAAAAGCCCATAAATGGTCACAGATTGTCGACCAACAGTTTAAAGCAATTGATATTTTTATACATACATCAACGGCTGCGAAAGGGTTAGTTAACTTCTAGTTATGTCACCTAGTTTTCCACAAAAAACAATAAATGGATGAAAAGGTTGTCCTCTTTCTTGCAAACGAGCAGTCAGTCGTTGCTTCCATTCGTCGAGTTGAAATTGATCCTAATAGAATAAAAATAATTAAGACTGTAGCAAACAATCGTAGATTAGATTAATGGTAATTTGATTCAATGACGGTCCGAAAAGATTCGTGTGACTTCACAATAAATATTAATGCTAGACTATATTATATTCATTTTATAGATAATATTGAAAAATTATCGAATCTTTTCAATATCAAGTTATGAGCTTATGGGAAACTTTAAATTCAAAATACAATTAACGGGGATAAAGTATCTTACTTTTTATTTTAAAATATGTAATCTATAAAAAACAATGTAAATACTACAACTCTAACTCAATGAATGTATACAAATAAAAATTGCTCGGAAAACTAAAAAAAATATCTCCATTTTCGGTTTAAAAATCTTAACTTTTAGCCATAATAACGTATACTTTTTGTTATAAAATTTTGTACAAAAAAAAAATTCAAGTAATGAAAATGATTAATTTATTTTTATTCTTTTATGTGCATGAAAATTAAAAATTTAAATATTACCTTTATGATATGGATGAAGATATTAGAAAGTTCTTTTTTATTGATGGTATAAATAATATTTTTGTTTTTAACTACTCCTTTTTTGAGATATTTATGAGTAACGGAAGATAAAATAATGCTATGATTTCTGGCAACGCTAAATTGAAAATATATATATATATATATATATATATATATATATATATATATATATATATGTGTGTGTGTGTGTGTGTTAAAAAATGGTTTTATAGAGTATAATTGTAAAAAAAAAACTATTACCATCATCAAACGTTTCAGAATTTTCATCGCAAAATTCCTTGATTTTAATCAATCTACTTTTTTGTCCAAGTTTCACAATATTTCTGGCTATACTTGGCTATTTTTCCAAAAAACAGAGTCGAACCGCGAGCCTATTTCACGACTAATTACGTTATTTTGCGTGAGCCTTGCAATAATTTTCGACGTATCAGACAACAACTACAAATTTGTAAAAAATTAATTGAATACCCTGATAACACAATCTGTTGCAAGCAGGATTGCGTAGAACTTGCGTGGTCTGTTTCCACATTTTAATGCATATCTGCTGAAATTTAATTGCGACTGAAACGTGCGTCAAATTTGTAACAGATTGCCAATCGAAACGTGCGATTCTGAAATAAGAATAAACACACAAACTTGCAGCAGAATCGAAGCAGTCTTCCGTAAGAATCTTACAGCAGCACTTTACTCCATTTTCGGTACATTGCGATGCTAGCGATTATGCCATAGGAGCTGTACTAACACAAGAAAGTGAAGATGGGGATCACCCTATAGTGTATATTAGTCGAGTCTTGAATAAAGCAGAGAAAAATTATACAGTAACTGAGAAAGAGGGTCTTGCATTATTATGGACAATAAAGAAGCCGAGACCTTATCTAGATGGATATCACTTCACAGTATACACCGACCATAGCGCTCTCAAATGGCTCAGAAATCTTAAAGATCCAACTGGTCGGCTTGCTCGTTGGGTTTTAGAGTTACAGCAATGGGATTTCGAGATTATACACAGAAAAGGTGCTCTTAATCATGTCCCAGATGCTTTATCGAGAGGTTTCGAGTTAGAAAATGAAGAGGTGGCTGGTTTTACCACTATTGAAGATCCATGGTATCTATCGAGAGTAGAGGAAGTAAAACATTTTCCTAGAAAGTTTCCAAATTGGAAATTGGAAGATGATTTATTGTATTACTTTAAAAGAGATAGGTTGCTAGATCCAGTGACTTTTCGAGAAGAAGGCTGGAGATTAGTGGTACCAACAGAATATCGAGAGAGAGTAATAAGTGATGCCCATAGAGAGGCCTCATCAGAAAATTTTGGTAGAGAGAAAACTTATGATCGGGTGATTAGAGAATATTATTGGCCAGGAGCGTGGTATGACATAAATTCATATATCCAGCAGTGTTCAGAGTGTCAGAGATATAAAGTGATGCAAACAGGTGCTCAAGGTTTAATGGGAAAGAGAATTGTCGGGAGACCATGGGCTGTAGTGGCAGCTGATTGCATGGAGTTTCCTAAGAGTAAGAACCAGTATAAATATGTAGTAGTGTTCCAAGATTTGTTCACTCGCTGGATAGAGTTAAAACCATTGAGAACTGCAGATGGTAAAGGAGTCTCGAGAGCATTTGAAGAGCTGATATTATTCAGATGGGAAGCTCCTGATTATTTACTTACTGATAATGGTAAAGAGTTTGACAATAAGTGGTTGAAGAGTACGTTAGATGAATATGGTGTAAAACATGTAACTACTCCACCATATCACCCCCAGGCCAACCCAGTCGAGAGAACAAATAGAACGTTGAAAACTATGATTTCTATTTTTGTTGGGTCAGACCATCGAGACTGGGACAAACATCTACATGAGTTCAGACATGCTGTTAATACAGCTACCCAAGCTTCAACAAAAGTATCACCAGCATTCTTAAATTATGGTCGTAATCCTGCACCAGTGAAGAGTTTATGAAGAGAAATCGAGACCAGAGGATCTAAGCTTAAATTAGATCCAGAAGTCTGGAAGGATAGATTAAAAAGATTAGATGCTTTGAGAGACTTGGTAGCTAGACATATAGATGAAGCACAAAATAAACAAGCTAAGAGATATGACCAGAATAAAAAAGATGTAAGGTTCAGTGTAGGAGATCAAGTGTTGAGAAAAACGCAGGTGTTATCAAAAGGAGCACAAGGTTTCTCTGCGAAATGAGCTCCAAAATATGAAGGCCCATTTCGTATTATTGAGGTAAAATCACCTGTAGTATATGTTTTAGAGATGGAAGGTAGTCGTAGGAATGCGAAGGTACACGTATCCGAGTTAAAACGATTTTTACCCCCGCGAACAAATCGAGATCAGTAAAAACCCTTATTTTATAAATTTCTTTTTCGAGAGCATGTTATTTTAAGTGTAATTCGAGAGCTGTGTTGTCTTGGTGTTGGTTCGTGCCTCGAGATAACCATATGGTAAGTGTTGTTCAGTCGGTAGTAAAGCATGTCGAGACCGAGTTCCTTAGTAAAATTTTCCTTTTATTTTACTTATGTTAACAGATGTCAAGACGTGCAGGTAGGAAGTCGCCATCCATGGGATCACGTGGTGCACCTAGCCCAGGCCATCGGGCTGAGCCGGAATTCCATCCCCCGACTCATCGTGTACTCACGTGGGCTGATGAGGTTGAATTGGAAGAGAGAACCCGGAGGCAAACCAATCTCCTTTCCCTGCAATTAACCGTAATAGTTGGGCAGACCAGCTCGAGTACGAGTTGCGTCTCGCTGCTGAAGAAGAAGAGAGAGAGAGAGTGAGATTTGAAAGATTTCGAGAACAAGAGAAAGAAGAAAAAGAAAAGGAGATGAGGGAAGCAGCAGATCAGTGGCTTCTTAAAACGGGCCAAGCAACGTTGGAAGAGCTTAAGAGGGGTGATGAGGAGGAGTCTACTCTCCTTATCACCATTGCTAATCCTCAGTCGAGATCTGGAGAAGAAGAGAGGGAAGAAGAGAAGAAGAAAAGGAAGGAGGAGGCCGAAATAGTGGCTTTGGACACGGTCTCAGCCATCATAGAGAGCCTTGAAGAGAGAGAAAGTAGAGAAGCGGAGAAGGAATTGGAGGATGTACTACTCCAGCAGGATCCTCGTTATCTCCCAGTAGAAAGTGCTGGTGTAGTGGATTCCCTGGCCTGGGATAGAGGCGAGGATGAATTTGAACTCGAGCCTGAAGAGACTGTCATCTTCTCTCCTTTAGGTACGCGCGTCAGTCCACCTTGACGCCGCCGAGAGCGGAGTAACAACTCTCGACGTCCACTCCAACTGGACGATTATTACTCCGTTCAAAGCCCATCACCTAGAAGAGCGTCACCTTCGCCTCCACCAGGACCAGTCCACCATCGAGAGAGAGAGAATCGAGCCAGGAGCCAAAGTCGGAGTCGACCACCGCTTCCGGTGAAAACAAGGGGAGCTCTCTTTGGGGATTTGAAGCCAATCCCTACTGAGCCTCATCTGGACCCGCCACCGTATGCTTGCTACAACTGCTGGCAGCTGGGACATTCTAGGTTTGATTGTCCTCGTGCTTTTGTGGATGCCTTCTGCTACAACAGGTACGAGGGTACGAGGATCTGACCAGCTGCCCACGTTGTAGTGAAGCGCATACGGAATATATGCGGAGCAGGAATCGTGGAAGAAGATCACCGTCAAGGCAGCGAGGGAATTCCCGACCACCACCAAGGGAAAACCCTACTACGATACCTCAAAGAGAGAGAGAAAGAGATAGAAATGGAAGAGGCACAGCGCGAGATCGAAGGCCAAGGAGTTCGAGTCGTCGACCCCGCACTCGCCAGCCAAGTCCTGATCGTCAAGAACGAGCCCGTCGATCTGCTTCTCGCGACGATGACCGAGAAATGAATCGGCTGAGTGAGGTCGTTAGGTTGGCGGAAAGGATTCGAACCCTTCCCCGAGACCTTCAGGAAGCCCTACTGCGAATGGCCAACCCTAGTTCGTCGCAGGAGCGCTCCCCAGTGCGACGCCATTAATTGGGTCGTTGAATAATCGAGAGAAGAGAAAGTTCGAGAGGAGAGATAAAGTTCGAGAGGAGAGTAGCATCGAGAGACTATACATCGAGTCAAGAGATTTCATAGATATCTAGTGAATTGCTTGAAATTTTCTTTTAATAATTTTTTTTTGTTTGTATTCCTTAACTCCTTATTTATTACCCATTTAAAAACTTAACTGTGTGTGTATATGAGAGAATAAGTAGAGCGAGATAAGAATGAGATAATAAAGAGTAGTAGTAGTTATTGATGTTAGGTTTATTATAAATAGAATATAAGAGATATTAATGGTTTATGTGAGTGCAATTCGGCGACGTGATTTTTCTTTCTTTTTGAGTTTTTTTTATTAAAAAAGGGCAAATAGCCTAAGTTAATAGAGTAGAGTCTTAAATTATTTTCGTGTTTTAATAAGATGGACGACCCACTTGTAAAGTGTTCCGGTCATGGAGGGGGGAATTTGTGATGCATTTATTGCATCACAATAAAATATTTATTAAAAAGAATAAAGAGAAGTAGGAGCCGAAATGCATTCAGTAAATTGATTGTTATTTAATTTAATAAAAGAAATTAATCAGTGTATTTTTGTTTGTTTCGAGGTAAACAAGAAGCATAGCGATGAACAGACGACTTACCGCTAGAGAGAGAAAGAGAGAAATAGGAACCTTACCTCACATCCGAACACGTGGTGAAGGAAAAAACACTAGGAGTTGAAGCTACGGTGATGGCTGTAACATCTTAACACTAGTGCACATAACAGATCAACGAAAAGAACACATGTTTAGAAAAGAAAATAACCTGTGACAGTGTTCTTGTGCGTCGCCATCTTATGTTCTCGATGACGACGTGCACGCCGCAGCACTGTCACCTGTACACTGACACACACACACACACCCGGTGTATAGGTACATGCGCACAATACACTCGCGGTACGCGATGACGAGCAAAACCGGGAAACGACGCGGAACATTTGTAACACGTGCTCGAGAGTAAAGGGGAAGTGTCGGTAAATGACCGACTCGCGGCAGAAATCGAGTCATGCGCATGAAAAGTAAAGGATCAGCGAAAAAGGGGAGCCAGCTATTGCTTGTATAGCAGGCTCGTATATACATGGGTAATTGTACAAATAACAGTAGCAGGCTCGTATATACATGAGTAAAGGTAGAAATGGTAGTAGAAGGAGTATATACATGGGCAATTGTAAAAATATTAATCTATGTCAGTATGTTATATGAAGATACGTGAAGTCGAGAGCGAGAGTGATAGAAGATAAAGAAATCGAGCGTTGGAGAGAGATAGCGTTACAATTATAGGTATAATTATTAAAACTAAGTATATGGAGTCTTCCAAATAAAAATTTAAATAGAGCGCGCAAGAAATAGAGGGCGCTAACATAAAAGAAGCCGCCAAAAGGAAAGGTGTTGATTGGTTAAAAGTTAACATCCTTTGTAATTAACAAATAACAATCACGGAAAGGATTAATAACCAATCAACGATTATCCTATTTATGACGTAATGGATAAAAGAAGGGATGAAGAGGAAGGAGCTCGAAAGAAGACGCGCCATCGACACACTTCTCTATTGGATCTTGTTGGTTGCACTTGTTGGGTTTTTCTGTTGCTGCTCGTTGAGCCATTTTCTTGAGTCTTGACTCCATTTTATTAGGATATATTCAATAGAGTTTTTTACGCTGCCATTTTACCATTTTACCATTTTGCTGCCTTGCTATTTTTGCCAATTTGGATATTTTCGAGAGAGCTGAGGAATTTATTTAATACGAGGAAAGGAGATTTTGAATTGGAGTTAAATCATCGGAGTTTTGTTTTTTTTCTTGGAGAGTAACGCTTTGTACATTAAGGTGAGTCCTCCATCTTAAATATTAAATCATTAAACAATTTAGAGTCAGTGCGCGTCGCCGTTTTGCTCGTCGTAATTAACGTCGGTTTTAGCCGCCATTATTAAACTTAAATTAATTTCACGGGTTTAATTGGATTTTATTTAATTATAATTAATCTGAGAATTTATTAAGTCGAGCCAGAGTTCAATCACACAACTTTTCTTTTACACTTACACAATTTTCGAGAAATTGTCGGGTAAAAGTATGTTAAATTTACTTTAATAAATATAGAGTGAAAATTACTTCTTTTGTATTTTACTTAACAATGTTATTTAAGTGTTTATTAACATTGTTTTGTGATAAAATATATATAAATAATTTGTTGCTGGTTTACATCGGTGGTTTCGTCATTGTTCCCTACGAAGACCCGATTAGAATCCACCCGAGAGAGTTCATTGCTAATAAATTCAGATTTTCTATTCAGAGTAAAATTTAAGAAAAAAATGATAAGTAAATTGCTATTTATTCAGAGGTGATACTGTAGAGTTAAAATAATAGTAACTGGGGGATAGGGAACAAATTCCCCTATTACACTTGTAATAATACTATTTTGTGAAGAGACAGGTTGCAAAATTAAAGCTCTATAAAGTTTTCCTTTGTATTTTCTGTAAAAGTTATATAGCCGACCTGAGGCTCGTACTTCTTGTTTTAAAGAATTTTTATGTTGTGGCGTGTACCAACTGTCACGGTCGATGGTTGGAAATAACTCCTCCAAATAATTTTTGATCTTAGATTATCTCTTACTTTTCACTCTATATGAAAGAATATTATTTTTCATTGTTAGCAAATATAAAATTATTATATATCCAATTAATTTCATATACTACTGTACAAAAATATCATTGAATATTTGTCATTGTTAATAAATAAAAACATTACTGCATACACAATTTGTTAGTAAAAAATTATCACTACTAATACTATTAATATTCAAATAAAACTCAGTTTTGTAGATAAAAATAAAACGTTAAAAAATATAACTTTATTTCAAAGATAAAATAAAATTTTTATACATACTCAAATAAGGTAAAATGCAACTTACACACACATGGACATTTTTTTTACTTTATAAATTTGAATATATAAAAATAAATCAGTTTTTATTTTATTTGAATATTAATAAATATCCAATTCTGCAATATAGTAAAATAAAATTACTGCGAAGTTGAAGAAAGCACTGAGTCAAAATAGTAATAACAAAGGAAGACAAAACAGTTTACATTCAATAGATCTAAAGTTGTATTAATTTTGCAAACTATTCATGATCAATTAAAAAGAGATATAAATAAAAGAGAAAAATAGATAGATCATTTACCAAGAATATGTTCAATAATCTACTGCGCATTCGTCTAATATCTAATTTTTGTTTATGTACGGTTTTTCTAATTATTAATGTGGAAAAGTTATTTTTGTAAAAAAGACTTACAAATACGTGGGACTTTCGCTGACTAAAAATTTAATAATTACATGACATAACTATCAGTTAAGGAGAATTTTCTTATTCTGTTAATATCCCAACACTACTTTTCCATCTAAATCTTTGTTCAAGATATAATATAATTCATTATTATTAAATTAAAAATCATCTGAAAAATTATTTTATTACTTATTTAAATGAGCTTGTGTGAAAATTTCTGATGTTAAGAATTTGATCTGTATTGATTTCAAAGTTTATGCACATGAGGTGCAATGAAAAAATTATCAGCTCAGAAAAACAAGTCATGATCTATAATTATTAATCACATAAATATATTAAAGTATTTCTTGAACAATGTCCAAAATTACGTAGAAAAAAAAACAAAAATCTCTTTAGTTTTTTCAATATATCCTGTATGCCAATTTTTCATAAAAATTCACAAAATAAGACATTTTTTATAATTTGAAATTAAACAATCTATCTTTTTCATACACTAATGTATACATTACTTTCAATTGCTTGCCGTTTATATACAAAACCTAAAGATAAGAAAATCATGAGTAACTTCCAATAACTGCAAGCTAAACTACCAAATTTAAAATAATCATGGATAAATAATTAAGGTATCAGGCCTGAGTTTAAGTCTGAAGAAAAATTAAATTTAAATGTAGTCATATTTTTTTTCTAATAATATTAATTAATGAAACTTTTTTTTACCTCAAATATATATTGAATACAAGACTTCAATCCAAGAATAATTTTAAAAAACCTCATCCGTAGCTTAAAATTCTTTGGATTAGTCGAAGAATGGATTTTTTAAATTTTAGTACTTACTGCAGACTTTCTTAGCCAATTTTCAATGAATTGACCTCAAAATTTCCAGAGATCTTCAGTTTATATATCTTCACAAAATAACAGTTTTATTTATTTTTTTTTTTAAAGTATTTAAAAGTTTGGTTTAGAAAAAGTTTATAAAAATACATATTTTTGTGAATTTCATGTAATTCAATTCAAAGTACACTTAAACTTATCTTATCAGAATTCCAGAATTGTTATTTTGTGAAGATATAGAAACTGAAGATCTCTGGAAATTTTGAGGTCTGAAATTGTCTGAAAAAGTCTACGGCAAGCACCAAAATTTAAAAAATCCATTCTTCGAGTAATCAAAAGAATTTCAAGCATCAGATGATTGAGAAACTTAAATGTTATGATTCTGTAGATAAGCTGCAAGAAGTTGTAATTAATATATAGCTAAATAAAAAAATTAATTGTTTAATTTCAATCATCTCATACATAGTACACTACAAAAGATCATAAAAGTGATTTCTGGCTTCATTGATTTAATTCAAAGCATTATTTAAGAAACACTTTAATACTGTCATAAACTCTTTCGCCAAGATGAAAATTTTTTCATCGCATGTTCCTTATTATGAATACATGAAGTTTTTATCTTATTATACATTGTATATAGATGATTAAATAAAATAAGTATAATTTTTTAAACCTGAAAGGTTTGGATAACTAGTGGCTTCCTCATTATTAAACTTAGGCACTTCGTTAAAAACATCTATTTCTAAAACTATCTGTGATTCATGATTATTGATTGAATCACTTTCTTCAACTGACATATTAAGTCCATCTGCACTAGTTGACAAATCCATATTCTCTATATTGAACTTAGAATGTACAAATTGTTTTCTAATATTTATTAAATTTCTCTATTATTTAAATTAAAAAAATCTTCTGTCTTCATTTGATCTAAATAATTAAGATGTAATACGAATATATTAGATGAAGTTATATTTTCAGCTACTTTAAAGACAGTTTCCAACTATAAAAAGATATTTTAACTGTATTATTTTAAAATATTCTTAATAACCGCCAAGGAAAGTAAAATATTCTTAAGCTGACTGCCAAGAATGTAAATATTTAGTTAATAAAAAAATTTTTATAGAAATTTTTTTATAATATATGTATACACACACAACCGCTACCTTTTAAATTAAAGTCTAGCAATCATTAAAATTTGTTAAAATTTGTTTTATAAAAGCGTATATTTACATGTAACGTTCACGCAAAATATAACCTTTTTTCAAAAGAAAATATAAACATACTATATACTTCTCATGCTAAACATCTTTTTTAAAACAAAATAATTGATATATCAATTACTTGACTTTAATAATTACCTTTATATAGACTCGCTATGTATTAAAAAATTCTTGTTGAAGCAAAACTTCTCAATAGTTGTTATCAACGAAGGATGACAAAATTGTTCACATTTATGTGTAGTCTGTTGGGTCATTACACAGCAGTTGTATAGATGTGCTGACCGATACCGCAAGAGCGCTGTTCTGGCACGCTCACGGTGCAGACTTGCGCTCGTACGGTCCTGCTCGCACAACATATACAAGCTGTAGCATTTCGCGTAACTACCGACTGGTGAGTGCCTGTAGCAGCGCCGATGTCTTTTCAGTGTGGTAACTAGTGCGAGTACTCTCAATTACTTGACCATTCCAAATGAAAAACCATTTCCTCATTAACAACTCTGTTATGGATTTATAAGAAGACGCAATTCTCTTTCTCTACGAACATCGGAAGCTACAAGCATAGCCAAAGTTGTGCATTTAATATGCAAAATGTAAATGCTTTTTTCAACAATCTTAAGAAAGTGTTTAGTTTGCATAAATTTACACTATCAGATATATGGAATGCCGATGAAACTGGTGTTACCACGGTGCAAAAGCCGACTAGAGTCATTGATCGTAAAGGTGTTAGATAAATAGGTCGAATAGTTTCAGGTGAGCGTGGCACATTAGTTACAATGAAACTTGCAGTTTCGGCAACAGGAAATTTTGTACTGTCTTTTTTATCTTCCCTCGAAAAAATCACAAAGATTTTTTCTTAACAAATGCACCTATAAGAAGTACTGGTTGTGCAAATTCTTCAGGTTGGATGACCAAAGAACATTTCGTTGAATTCTTTAGTCATTTTGTTAAAAATATTAAATGTTCTATTCATAAATCAGTATTTCTAATAGTAGATAATCATTAATCACATATAAGCCCGGTCAAAAAAGGTTAGCTCTAAAATATAGCTAAGAAAATTGTTAAATATCTAGCTGTATCGAGCTGTTTTTACAGCTATATCGATGTGTTTTTTTAGCTTTTTTTTATAGTTAAAAATGTACTTAATTTTATAGTTAATAATTTCATTATCTACCGAAAATATTAATAGCTACCTTTTCAACTATATTTTATAGCTATTATTATAGTTAAAAAAAACACTTGAATTTTTAATGTATTTATTACAATATATTAATAGCTAGATATTTAACTATGCTGTATAACTGGAAATAAATGGTTTTTTAGATATTCTTTATAGTTGAAAATATACCTGAATTTTCAGTTGATAATTTGGTTATTACTCATAGATATTTAGCTGAAAAAACATGAATATTGCTATAATATAAATGAATATAGCTGTATTTTACTTATATTTTTAGCTGTTTGTATAGATGTTTTTTTTTTACCGAGAACAGCTGAAAATATAACTGTAATTTCAGCTGTATTTTAAGCTGTTTTTTAGCTATATTTTTAACAATTTTTTTTAGCTAAACATTATTAGAGTAGCTTTCAGATATACTCGAGTTTATTTATATTGTCTTTCCCTACCTTTGCTGTAAATTGATTGACCTATACATACACTAAATCTAAGTAATAATTTCGCAGGGGTCGCTAGAAAACACGCGCGCATTCTTTAGTAACGGTAAGATGGATCGGTCTTATATATAAAGTGTTCTCAACTCTCACCACTTGCGGGAGTTGGACACAAATTTCAAAGCGTCAAAACAGCTATATTTTAAGCTTAATTTTTAGCTAATTTTTTTAGCTAAACGTTTTTGACGCTTTGAAATTTGTGTCCAACTTCCGCAAGTGGTGAGAGTTGAGAACACTTTGTATTTGAGACCGATCTATCTTACCGTTACTAAAAAATGCGCGCGTGTTTTCTAGCAACCCCTGCGACATTATTACTTAGATTTAGTGTATGTATAGGTCAATCAATTTACAGCGAAGGTAGGGAAGGACAATATAAATAAACTTGAGTATATCTGAAAGCTACTCTAATAATGTTTAGCTAAAAAAAATTGTTAAAAATATAGCTAAAAAACAGCTAAAAATACAGCTGAAATTACAGTTATATTTTCAGCTGTTCTCGGTAAAAAAAAAAACATCTATACAAACAGCTAAAAATATAAGTAAAATACAGCTATATTCATTTATATTATAGCAATATTCATGTTTTTTCAGCTAAATATCTATGAGTAATAACTAAAACATCAACTAAAAATTTAGGTATATTTTCAACTATAAAGAATATCTAAAAAACCATTTATTTCCAGCTATAAAGTATAGTTAAATATCTAGCTATTATTATTTTGTAATAAATACACTAAAAATTTAAGTGTTTTTTTTAACTATAATAATAGCTATAAAATATAGTTGTAAAGGTAGCTATTAATATTTTTGGTGGATAATGAAATTATTAACTATAAAATTAAGTACATTTTTAACTATAAAAAACAGCTAAAAAAATACATCGATATAGCTGTAAATACAGCTCGATACAGCTATATATTCAACTATTTTTTTAGCTATATTTTATAGCTAACCTTTTTTGACCGGGAGTATTCAGGCTGTTGACTACGCTTGAGAACATAGAATAATTATGCTAACTTTAGCACCTCATTGACCTCATACTACTCATCGAATGCAACCATTAGATGTAAGCGTGTACGGTTCATTTAAAAACTATTTGAATATAGCTTGCGATAATTGGATGACTATAATAATTCAGGAAAAACAATCTCGATTAATGATATGCCTGGCATTGTAAAAACAGTTACCGATAACTGCAACCGTTCAGAATATAGTAGCTGGTTTTCAGAAGACAGGGATACATACCTTTAACGATCAAATTTTTCAAGAACATGATTTTATGCCAGCTACTGTCATGGAGTTGCTTTTGAGAGAAGAATCTGATAACAAATCTCTCAATGAGTCTAAACAAGAAAATATAAACAATGACTCAGTAAGACAATCAAGTTTAAATGAAGATACATTGCTAAATATTAGACCTCTTTCAAAAACAATGACAGAGAGAAAAAAATGAAATTTCAGAAAAAGAACGCATAATTCTATTTTGTCTAGTCCTTCATTTATAAATAAATTACTAAAAGAAGAATCTATAAAAAAAACTCTAAAAAACGAAACATTCAGTCTTTATCTGAAAATTAAAAAAAAAAAAATAAGAAAAATAAAGAAATCAATTCTAAAAATGTAGTGAAAAAAAGTAAAACCATTGAATCAAAAAACACAAAAGAATTAAAAACTAGAGGAAAAACAAGAATGATTATGTTAAATTTGTGATGAGCCTTATTCATGTAGTGATTCTGAAGAATTGTGGATTCAGTGTATTATGTGTAAAGATTGGGCACATAAAAATGCGCAAATAAGAAGAAATTTTTCATTTGTTGTTATTGCAAAAACAAGTAATTTAAGCCTCATATCCTACTATGGATTTTTATATAAATATTATGATTAGAAATATATGTAGTTAAGTGGTCAATAATTCTATTTTCATTTTCATTACTATTTTTTATATTTATTTGATTGTATTTGTTAATTAAAAATATTAAATTATAATAGAAATAATAAATTTTGTAGAAATTAATACTATATACTTATTTTTTAACATTTATGATTTTTATTTTATGATTAATTTTTTATTCGCTAACTTACCCCGACTCCCCAGACAATGTACCTCAAATCTTGGACTAGTTGGCATAAAAATTTTCCCTAATAATCTCTTTCACAACTATTTAGTTATTGGATTTTCGTTTCTCAAAAAATTCTCAAATATTGCTATAACAGAGTACTTTTACAGGTGTTTTTCATTCTTTTCGTAGGTCTTATAGTTTTTGCGAAAAAATCGAATTTAAAAAAATTGACAAATAACCCCAGTTCTCCCTATTTTAGGAACACCAAAAGTACAATTTTCATGTGAAAGATTGTATTGAAGAAAATTGGGGCTAGGTTTTTATAGCGAACAGGCTACGATTTTCCTGCAATGTGGGCTAATACAAAGTATCATGAACTGATTCTAATTATGCAATATATATATATATATATATATATATATATATATATATATATATATATATATATACAGATAACATATACATAGTTTTTACTAAAGTTACGTACAGCGAATTATATTCGCAGACTACTCTTAATAATTTATCTGCATAATGAGAATCATTTCACGATACTTTATATTAGCCCATGTTGCAGACAAATTAAAATGGACCGCTTCAGTAGAAAAAACACGTATTTCTTGCACGTGAAAATATATATATATATATATATATATATATATATATATATATATATATTATATAAATTATAACATAAATGAATTAATACTATAGTCCAATTTATTTATTATGTCAATTTTATAAATTACATTATGAATAAATTAAACTATAGTATTATAAACATTACTATTATTTAATAATTAATATTTTAAATTATTACGTATAAGAAATAATTAATTTTTTTACATTTAGATCCTCGTTATAAAATGAGTATATAAACATTCATGATGTATGTTAACATGCTTCGCAAACAAAATATTGTATAGAAGCAGTGTTGAAGTTTTGAACATGAAATGATTTGTCCAGTCAAATTAGTTCATTTTAATCGATTTTTTTGCAAAACGTGCTACAGGCCGGTTTTTTGCAGAAATACTTTATTTTTATATATATGTTTTATATGCATATAAATAAGTATTTTTATGAATTTTTTATAATTATTTTTTTATTTTTATAGCTACTATTTATATTTTTATATATTTATATATATATATATATATATATATATATATATATATATATATATATATATATATATATTTAAATAAACTTTAAAATTTTAAAATAGCTTCATAAATGCAAGTATTTTTATTTAAGATTAAATTATTTTTTAATTTGAACTTGATATTTCCAAAAAAGTTATTTCATACAAAAATATATTAAAAGTATTTATTATTAATTGTTGATTAGTTATACAAAGATGATTTAATTTAATAATATAATTTATTCGAATACTTCTGTTCAAACAACGTTATCAATACTGTCCTTGTTTTTACATTCATTTTGAATATATATATTTTTCGAATCTTTGCATCGAGACAAGGCTACATATAATTGTCCATGAGAGAATAAATTTCTTCGAATAAATAAACCGACTTTTTCGAAACTTTGCCCTTGCGATTTATTGATTGTTATTGAAAAAGCCAATACAATAGGAAATTGTTTCCTATGTAATATAAAAGGTAATGATGATGTTTCACCTGAATGCAGAGTTATTTTAGGTATGAAAACATTATTTCCGATTTTATCACCGGTAATAATTTCGGCCTCGATATTATATTTATATAATTTAATGATTTTCAATCTGGTTCCATTACATAAACCATCAGAAATACTTAAATTTCGTATTAACATAATGATAGCATTTACTTTTAAATTTAATTCATGTGGAGGTAGACCTCTAATATTATTTAAAAGGAGGTCACGTATCTCTGTCCTTTTCTAATCAACAAAATGATTTTTTTACAAAAAATAATAACTTTATCAAAAAATGAAGAGAAAGCCGCATCTTGTATCAAAAAAAGCAATATTTTCTTTGATAAGAAAAAATTAATTTTATTGCTTCGTTCTCAAGAAAACCTTAAAAAACCAAATTGTCCACCCTAACCTCTATGATTTAAGTTTTTCAAGGTTTTCTTGAAAGCGAATCAATAAAATTAATTCTTTTTCATCAAAGAAAATATTGCTTTTTTTATTACGAGATGCGGCTTTCTCTTCATTTTTTGCTAAAATTCTTAGTTTCTGTAAAAAAACTCAATTCTTTGATTAGAAAAGGACAGAGATACGTGACCTCCTCTTAATATCTCGATTGGATAATTCAAATAAATATTACTATCTGTTTGGTCTACTCCTTTATGAGTTGCATAATCTATACTATAGTATGTTATCAAATCTCCTTTTAATAATTTTAATATTTTATTATTTAAATTTTGATTATCTTCGTTATGACTAGTTAATATAACATTATTTATTATATTTTTGTAATCTACATTTTTATAAATTATTGAACAGACATCATTGGTTTTCCAAGAATTAGGTATAACAAAAGGATTAATTTTTCCTTCTCCAATTTGTAATAAAAACGATGAAAATTTTTCTTCTTCACAACGTATATTTTTATCTAATTTCCATATATTAAATAATGGCCAAAGATAAGAATATTTCATTGTTTCGTCTATTATCGTATTTCTATAACCATTTTTTATAACTGGTAAAATTTGTCTAAAATCACCACCTAAAATTATTAATTTATCACCAAAAGGTTTTGTGTTATTACATATATCTTGTAAAGTTTTGTCAACAATTTCTAATGCTTTCTTAGGAATCATTGAAGCTTCATCCCAAATTATTAATTCAACTTCATGTAATTTTTTTTTTTGCTTGCATCTGACTTAAAAAATATTGTTTCTACGTTATTTAAATCCAAAGGTAATTTAAAAGTTTTGTGACTTGTCATACCTCTTGGTAATAAAATAGATGCAATTCCTGTTCAAGCCATAGACAAAATTTTTTTACCAATTGATATAAAATAATATATTATTGTTTTGTATGAAAAAGTTTTACCTGATCTACCTGGACCATCAATAAAATGAATTTTATTTATATTCATGTTTTTTATTATACTTTCAAATATAATTTTCTGATCATTATTTAGCCTAATAAACATGCTATCAAATAATGTTTTAGAATATTTTATTTCGTTTAAATTATTTTCATCATTATTTTTATGTTTATTAATTTTAATTGGTAATGGCAGTCCAAAATCTTTACATGACATTTCTTCTGATAGTAAAATATCTTTTATGAAGTGTAAAGCTCTATTTTCTTTATCATCATTAAAATCTTCAATGAAATAATTTTTAAATTTATTTCAAATAATATTACCCTGAATATTTTCTGATAAAAGAAACCACGCGAAAAATTTTCTTAATTGAGCAGGAAACATTATATTACAAGCTTCTTCAAAAATATTATAAATTTGGCTATCATGTTCAATTAAACCCATTGCTAAAGCAGTTTCTTTATAAGTAGAATATGTTATATCATCATGAGTATGTAGATCTTCAAAAGATTTAGCTCCAGTTTTACGATTTAATATTAATTTAAAAAAAAATCTTTCAGTATCTTTAGGAGAAACTATATTCAAACGTCCAATAGTATAATTATTTTTATTTCTTACACGTTTGACCCATTTTTTATGTTTTAAATCAAAAATATAATATTTCGGTATATTAGAATATTTTATATTATTAGCCGATTTATCTTATTGATTCAATTTAAACCATGCTATTAACGGGATGTCGGAGCTGCAGCAATCGAGTTTTGCTTTATTTATTCTATCAATATCTTTTCAAATTTATAAATTCGACGAATATAATGACTTTTCCGCACTAAAGCTATACTAAACCAATAATTTTTATTAAAATAAAAAATCATTTGGACTTGTTATTTTTTTATGAACTTGGAATGGATAATAGATGTCAAACTCGACAAACCTAACCTTAAAATACGATACATTGAAAGTTCTTATTATAACTTTTCATGTATAGTTTTTTGGTGGATTTCTTGAGTTGTCCGCACTAGAGTTTTATGTTACAAATTATTTCTTTGTAGCAAAAAAACTCGATTAAACGCACCGTTTATTAGTAAGTTAGGATTGCAAATATTATTAGAAGGCGGCTAGCTCCGTCATGCTCTTAACGTAGTTTCCCAATTTCTAAGAGCTTCTTTTTCAAAATTTTCTTAAAGGGGATGTAAAATGGACACTACACCTGTACTCATAAATATTCACTTTCTTTACATTTTATTGCAAAATTTTCAATAAAAAAATGCATTAGCTTATAGTATGTACTATGAAGATTATTCGGTTAAATTTTTAAATAAATTCATTCATTAATTATTGAGAATTTTTGATTTCAAAATTATTCATTAACATTTTTCAATTTTGTACAGGAATCCAAATATCTTAATAGCTAATGAATGAATTTATTTGAAAATTTATTTAAATTATCATCATGGTACATACTACAAGCTAATGCATTTCTTTTCTGGAAACTCAGCAATAAAATGGAAAGGAAGCTAATATCTATAAGTACAGGTGTAGTGTCCGTTTTACATCTCCTTAAATACTATATTTTGATTATTTTCAGTATGGACAGCTAATCGAATTACACTATGACTTCTTCTGCATATTCGAAATTCTTCTAATCTCCAAGCTGCTTCCATAGGACTCAGATATCTCCCATCAATATATTCATTAATTTCGTCATAAATTTCTAAAGTTTGATTAATATCAGTATTATCTCTTTTAATTTAACAACAAGCTCTATCACTACCTTTATGTATATAATCATAAATATATTTAATACTTTGAATGGATGCACAATATTCAACATTAATGTGACATCTATATTTTTTTAATAAATATGAGTTATACGGAACAACCATTGAATTATCTACATAAATTAATTTTTTAGTATATTTTAAGTTATAAGTATTGTTATCAGAAATATTATTTGATCTTTTATATTCAGGATAACCATTTTCTTTTATTATAGTATTATTTTGAAAAGCTTTTGGAAAAGACTTTTTACATATGACTTTATTTTCTATATAACAAGGAGATTTTTCAGTATGTGGACCATGCAACATATGTTTTATTACTAATTTTTTTAATATATTGTCATTCTTTGGTATTTCTGCACTAATGTGTTTATCTATTTCTATTGGATTTAATAATTTATGTTCTGGATATAGTGTTATTATAAGATGAGCATGAGGAAGTCCTCTTTTTTGAAATTTAATTGTATAAACATAAGCTAAAACTGTATCAAATAATTTATTTTTAACTATATCATTCAATATTAATTGAAATTCAGTATAAAACAACCTTACGGTTATATTAGGTATATCATTTAGTGTAGTTTCTCGAGGAAATTTTTTTAAAACTTGTTTAATTTCTTTCCATTTAGGATCACAAGTTATAGTAATAAATAATCCGGTCTTTTTGTATTACGTATGATTGCCATTGCGTCCTGATAATGTTGTTGCATATATCGTGGACTTCCAATATATGTTGCTGGTAAAATAAATAAATTTCCTAATCTTTCTTTATTTTCGAAATTTTCACTTATATTGGATGCACTTAATTTGACATGATCTAATAAGCCTTGATAACATTCGATTCTTAATTGCTTTTGATTATTTCTAAAAAAATTCATTCTGTTATTTTCAATAGTTGTGTATATATGTAAAAAATAATCTTGCGTTAATCTACCAGCATACAACAAAGGACTAAAATTTGTATTATTTGGTCTGAAAGCTATTTTATTAGAATAATATTGTAATGCTGTAATTTGTTCGTCTGAATAAGAATTTTTATTATAACCTATGCCACAACCTAAATCTCCAGAAGGAAACAAAATAGGAAAAACCATAGGATCTACATGATGCGATAATTTATTTAAATATGTTATTTGTGGTTGATTATTAGGAATATTTTTAGGGTATATACATAAATCATAATTTTCTGGAATACCAGTCTTAGATACAATCATAACTCCGCATTCAGATGTTATAGGTTTATTATATATATATTTTTGTTTATTATTTTTACGAATAAAATATAACTTATATCTTAGAATATTTTCAATATTCGACATATGATGTAAATATTTATACTTTTTAGAATATGGATTATTATTAAATATTTTTGTTAATATTTCTATATGTTCGACACTTAAATTTGTATTTTTTTAAAATCTTTTTTCAATTGAATCAATATCATCGAATATATACAATTGATCGCAAGTAGCTTCAACACCATTTACAGGAAATAAACTTTTCGGAACAACATGTCTAACTTGTCCTTGTAATTTTAAATTGAATATTGCATTTTGTTTTTCATTATTAAATTCAGCATTGAATGTTGCAAAACAAAATAAATTATTACAATAACGAATTAAATGTCGAAAAATTTTATCATTTAATAATAATTTCTTTAAATCTTCATTATAATTACTCAAAGGATTTAATTTAATTTTTCCATTTCTACAACATTTATATTTTTTTACTTCTGATTCCCAATAAACAGCTGAACAATAAGGACATAAATAATTCATTTCGCCGAGATGACATTCATCTGATGTATTGTATTCTAATGTATCATTATATTCTTTTTTACATTTTTTTAGATTAATATTATTAGTTGATAAAATATTGTTTAATTTTCGTTTATTATTATTTTTTTTATTTAATATTCGGGTTAAAATTATATAATCCATTATATCAAAATGTCCAGAATCTTGATTTCCAGAAAAATATAAAATTAAATTATTTTCAGAAAAATTTCCGAAATAATTAAATGTATTTAAACGTTCTGAATATACTTTAAGATAAATATTATAAATTTTTGTAAAACTATCGATTTCAATTTCAGTACCTTGAATACCATTACAAGACATATAAATTTTATATTCTTCATTAGTTTTAATTGCATTATAATAATTATTTCCAATTATGAACAATTCATAAATGTTCCAATTATTATATACATAATTAACAATATTTAAACGAATTTTATTATGATATTTTTGGTCATTATATAAAAAGAATGAAAAACTTCTGAATAAACAATTACCGTCGCCTATAATTTTAATTTTTATCATTGAATCCATTTTATAAATAATTTATAATAATGAATACTTGAAAAATCAATGTATTTTAATATTTAATACTTTATTTATTTAAAAAAATTTTTATAAATATTAAAATTTTTAAATTGTTTTTTATATTCTTATAAAATTTAAATTTTGTTTTTTACGATTTAGTAATGATCATTATTTTTATAATAATAAATATTAAAATAATATATAAATCCAGTCTTGTGTGTTCTTCTATGCCTCAATAAATTACTCTTTCTGTTGAATGCTTTACAGCAAATTTCACATAAATATCTTATATTATATTAAAGTGAAACCACTTTTTTCTCCGTTTCTCCGGTTCTCCGCATTTTTTAAATATGTCTTTCTTGGGCCTTATATTTTCTTGGGCCTTTTATTTTCTTGGGCCTTATATTTTCTTGGGCATTATAATTTTCTTGGGCCTTGTAATTTTTTGGACTCAATATTTTTTTGGGCCTAATATTTTTTTGGACTTGATATTTTTTTGGGTCCAATATTTTTTCGGTCTCTATATTTTTCGGGCCTTATATTTTATTGAGCCTTATACTTTCTTGGGCCTTATATATTTTTGGGCCTTATAATTTTTTGGGCCTTATAATTTTTTGGACTCAATATTTTTTTGACCCCAATACTTTTTCGGATTCTATATTTTTTGGGCCTTATATTTTCTTGGGCCCTAGGTTTTTTTGGGCCCAATATTTTTTCGGTCTCTATATTTTTTAGGCCTTATATTTTCTTGGGCCTTAATTTTTTTTGGGCCTTACATTTTATTGAGCCTAATACTTTCTTCGGCCTTATATTTTTTTGGGCCTTATAATTTTTTAGACTTAATATTTTTTTGGGCCCAATATTTTTTCGGTCTCTATATTTTTTGGGCCTTATATTTTCTTGGGCTTTATATTTTTTTGATTCCTACATTTTTTTGGTCAATATGTTTTCTAACGTAGCGTTTCATCCAAGCCTGTATACTTTTACATTGGATTCTTCAGTGGAGCGTATTTTTATAATGTTTTATACAGGCTCCGCTCCAGACGCTATAATATTTTTTTTTATTTTAAATGCAATGTTTTAACGTTTCATTCTTACACTAGAAATTGCAAATCTAATAGCGCATCTCCATATGCAGCTGACTTAATAGCATATCCTCATATGCAGCCGATCAAACAGCGCATCCCAATATACAGCCGTTTAAACAGCGCATCCCCATATGCAGCCGATTTAACAGCGCATCCCAATATACAGCCGATTCAACAGCGCATCCCAATATGCAGCCAATTTAACAGCGCATCCTAATATGCAGCCGATTCAACAGCGCATCCCAACATGCAGCCGATTCAACAGCGCATCCCAATATGCAGCTGATTCAACAGCGCATACCAATATGCAGCCGATTCAAAAGCGCATCCCCATATGCAGCCGATTCTACAGCGCATCCCTGTTTGCAGCCGATTCAACAGTGCATTTCTTAATGTAGTCGATTTGATAGCGTATACTCGTATGCAGCCGATTGAACAGCACGTTTCCTTATGCAGCCGATTTGACAGTGCGTCCTTTATACAGCTGATTCAACATCATATTAAACTATTTTGAAAGCGTCAGTTGATATTTATTTTTATTAAATATCATATATTTTATTATATTTCGAGTTCAACTATTAACACAATCTAAAACATAAATATAAAATACATATTGACATATTCTTTATAATATCTCTTTATAAACAATGTTTTTTGTATATATTGTGTTCTGATCACTTTTATTTTCTCCGTTGACAATAGCGTAGTCACCTAAAAATAATTTTAAATTGTTTTTAAATTTCGTCCTTGAAAGAGCAACATATAATTGCCCATGACTGAAAACTGGTGACGGCAAATAAACACCAACTTTCTCATAAGATTGTCCTTGTGATTTATTAATAGTCGTTGCGAATCCTAATCTAATAGGAAACTGTTTTCGTTGCATATTGAATGGAATTTCTTCCGTAGATGAAGATAAATTTATTCTTGGAATGAAAACTAATTCACCTTTGTTACCAGTTGCTAATTCTACTTCAATGGAATATTTAAGCATTTTTTTTACTATCAACCTTGTTCCATTACAAAGTCCCTTATTGACATTTAAATTTCTTAAAAGTATAATGATATTTAAATGTAATTTATGTGGTGGAAGTCCATTAGGAGTTAACTTATTTGAAAATTCTGTAGGTAACATAATATCTAAATTGTTTAAAATTATTATCATTATCCGAAACTCGCAGATTTTCATTTAACTTCATTTGCTTAAAATTTTGCCATAATAAACTAAATTTAACTGAATTTTCAATAATGTTCATACGGCTACCATGTCGTACAATTGGTAATGTTTTCCTTAAATCTTCTGATATTATTACAGTTTTACCACCGAAGGGTTGGTTTACATTGCATAAATATTGAAAAAGACAATCAACCGCTTCAAAAGCAAATTTTGAAGTCATGGATAATTCGTCCCAAATAATTATTTGTGTTTCCTTTAATTGTTTTCCTTCTGCTGAATTAGGCTTAACATTACAAGTTGGACAATCTGTTATATTTAATGGTAGTTTAAATGTTGTATGCACGGTTTTTCCATCGACTAATGAATTCGCTGCTATACCTGTCAAAGCTACACATAAATAATGTATGGTATGATTTTTAAAATAAGCCATTAAAACGTTAAGTAAATAACTTTTTCCACTTCCACCCGGTCCATCTATAAAAATATATTTTTCTTTACTTTGGTTGTTTAAACTTTTTAATGTAGAGTCGAATATTTGCCTTCGTTTATTATTTAAAGAATTTATTTTCATTTCTAATTCATTAAGAATATAATTATTATCATTTAAAATTGTTTCATTATTATCTACTTCTATAAATGTGCTTATGCTAGGTAAATTAAAATCGTTTAATGAAAATCCATTGACTTGTAAATTATTTTTAATAACATTCAATGCAAGATTTTCACCTACATTTTTTTCGTATTTAGGGTGGTAAAATTTATCTTTATATTTTTCATATAAATCTCGTGCACTTATAGGATTATGAAAAACGCAAATAAAAGCAAATAATTCACAAAGAGCATAAGGGAATTCTGTTGAAGATGCTTCTTCCAAGCATCTATCCCATTCTTTATCATCATTAATTAATTGTTTTGCCTTAGCTGCCTCATAAAACGAATTGTACATCACATCATCAACAGTACGCAAAGCTCCAAAAGACGTGGCTCCTTTAACATGTAATAGTAATAACCTAATAAAATAACGTTCTCTATCTTTCGGACTTACTAAGTACATTCTACTGAGTATTGGTTTTCTTTTTTTTTTCTTTTATTCCACTTTTTCAGTTTTTCATCATATGTTTAAAAATTTGGTATTTCTGAATATAAGTAATTTCGTGCTTCGAAATCTTCTCTATTCAATTCAAAATATGCTGTTAATGTTGTTCCCACATTTTTTTGCATGATCATTTCTTCTTTTTCTTCTTTAAAAAATACGTTTTGTTGATTCTCTTCATGAACGCTTAGACGTTTTATAGTATGTGGAATAACATGTGAAGGATATTCTAATAATCTGTGCATTGCTTCAGGTGGACATAAATATCGTGTATTAATGTATTTTTTGATTTCTTCATATTTATATTCAACATTTTCACTATTGTCATTTTCAAAAGTGTCTTTATTTTCTGATCTAAAATCAACATTTACTTGATGTATTTTAATGTATGTACAATCATGACCTTCATAACAGTATTTGAATAAATATTTAATGCATTGTACAGTGGAACAAACTTCTACGTTTATGTGTGCATTAAATTTCTATAATAAGTAAGGATTATAAGGAACAACGAATCCATTGTCTGCAATTCTTTCTGTAAATTTATTTTTAAAAATAATTTCAACGCCATCATTTTTGCGTTTGTATAGTGGATACCCATTTGATTTAAATGTTGTATTATTAAATTTGTTTAGAAAATTTTTCGTACATTGTTTCGTATTTTTATCCATACACGGACAATTTATATTTTGCATACCACAGGGACCGTGTATCATAAATTGTTTAAAAATACTATATAATTTCGAATAAATATCTCTATTTGGGATTTCTGCACTTATTATTTTATCAACTTTAGGATGTAACGCATATACATTATGGTACATTTGTCTACATATTCTAATAACTTGTGGTACTTTACCCGGCAATGTATCAAAATTGGCATCAAAACTTGCGAATGCTAAAGCATTATTGTACAACCTAACATTTCGTCGAAAATCAATACTTTCTTCCGTAAATTCAGTTGCTCAAGACATTAATCGTTCTGGGTAAGGTGGATTTTATAACAATTCTACTTTACCTTTATGACAACAATTGGAGAAATCGTTACTCTTAGTATATTAAAAAGCAAAATGTTGCGCATCACAATAAATGCATGTATTTGTGATGGAACCAATGTAATTTTCAGATATAAGAGTTTCATCGAAATATATATTTGCCATACAACCAATCAGTTTCAAATTAATTTTTTCAGTTAATATTTTTTCATTTAATTTCTTTAATTTTTTTTCTACTTTGCCCTTTATTGTTTTATCAATAACTTCGTTTAATACAATATTATGATTGTTATTATGATGATTATTATTCTAATTTTCGTTATAATTATTATCTTCAATTTTTAATCGTTTTCACTTAATATTTTCTTATTTTTCTTCATATTTTTTTGGTTGTTTTTCTTTAATTTTTATATAAGCTTCTTTCTTACGTAAAGCCTCATTCGCACGTATTTGTTCCAATTTATCAGTACTCATTGTTTCCTTGAATTGCCATTTTGTTATCTTAGTATTTTCTAATTTCTGTTCATATTTATTTGGTTGTCCTTTTTTCATTTTCATATAAGCTTTTTTCTTACGTGAAGTTTCTTGAACACGTCTTAGTTCTAATTTATCATTACTTTTTTGTTTCTCGCATTTCCATAATAATGTCTTTTTCTGAATTTTTTTTATATTCATGTGATTCTTCTGTTACCATTTTCCCATTAACGGGATGTCAGAGCTGCATCACTTGAGTTTTGCTTTTTTTATTATATCAGTATCTTTTTAAATTAATGAATTAAACAAATATAATGACTTGTCCGTACTAAAGCTATATTAATACAATAATTTTTGTCAAAATCAAAAATCATTTAGATTTGTTATTTTTTTATGAGCTTGGGTGGAAATTAGATACCAAACTTGATAGAACTAACTTTAAAATACGATACATTGAAAGTTTTTATTATAACTTTATATGTCTAATATTTTGGTGGATTTCTTGAGTTGTCCGCACTAAAGTTTAATCTTACAAATTTTTTCTTTGTAGCGAAAAACTCGATTAAACGCATAGTTTATTCATAAGTTAGGATTGGAAAAATTATTAAAAGCCAGGCAGCTTCGTCAAGCTCTTAAGTTCTGTTACAAATAAAGCGTACAGCTGCAAAAGTAGTTATCTCCAAAAAAATTTTTTTCAAGAAATAACATTTTCTGCTGTACTTATACTTAAAATTCAGTGTATTTTGCAATACACCATATTTTTTTCATTTCATAAAAAAAGACTATACCTATATTTTGGTCCCATATGATTTTCTCATGATAAATTTTAATGTTCTGTATACGAAAATGCAATAAAAATGAATTCGGAAAAAATGGAGATAGCCACCTTTGTAGCTACACGCTTCAAATAAAGTTTCTTTTTCATCTATTTCTTTTGATTCTTTTTTTTCTTCATTTAATTTAATCTTAACTGTCCCGATTTTATTATCGTTATAATTCAAGTGGATGTCATCGATTCCCATTATATCATTATCTGGTTTTTAAAAATTTCTATCTGAAATGTCATTGTCAATTTCCATCAAAATTGTCCCATGATTCAAATTCTTTTGTTTGCGATACATTTCCATGATCTTTTTTTGTTCTGGCTATAAATGCAATTGTGAGTTTTATCCTACATATCCTACATATTTTTTTACATCAGAAATCAATTTAGCGTTCAATTTTACATAGGAATATAGTATTGCACTCGAGGTAAAAAAAATTTACTCATTATCAAATTACTCATTGATCAATGTTGATTAGTGAGGGAATGAAGATACTGATAGATAACTCAAGTTACTGAATTTAAATCTGATGTCCGCTTAACCCTACAAGATCTGTATGAAAGTCATTTGAAGGTCCAATCGCGAATATCTTTTATTATTTAATAACATTGGGACACCTTCAAGTTTTACGTGTCGCTGAATCCGAAAACGGGGTCTGTTGGAGTGTCAAACGACGTAATTACGTAAAAATTAATCAAATATTGACTAAAAAAAATTTTTGTTCTCCAAGAAACCACAGTTTGAAACGAATTTTTCTGTAATTACATCGTTTGACACTCCAACAGGTCTCGAATTCGGATCCAGCATCACGTAAAACTTATAGGTGTCTTAATCTTATCAAATAATAGAAGATACTCGCGATTCGACCTTCAAATGACCTTGATGGAGACTGGTAGGGTCAAGTGGATATCATATTTGGATTCAGTGACTCGAGTTACCTATCAGTATCTTCATTTTCTTACTAATCAACGTTTATCAATGATTAATTCGAGAAATAACTATTGTATCGCGATATGACCTTCAGATGATTTTGTAAAATTTTTTTACCTTGAGTGCAATACTATATTCTTATGTAAAATCAAACGCTAAATTGATTTCTGATATAAAAAATATGTAGAATCAGATTTGAATGAATTAAAATTAATTTTTGAAAATTTTTTATAAAATTTCTAGGTTTGAAACGCCATATTAAGGCAGCCATTTTGGATTTTTCAAAATCGCCAAATTGCAAAAGAAAGTAGAGTGTAAGACGAAAATTTTGAGCCCATGCACGACTTTTTTAGTGATCTACAATTTTGGACAGAGCCATTATCCGTTTGACGTGGATTGACCATATATATATATATATATATATATATATATATATATATATATGGGACATTTTACACCAACTGGAAGAGCAAAAAAATAAAAATCGCTGAAATTCTGAGAATATATTCTGTATGTTACTCAAAATGTGTAAAAAAATATTCAAGGATTTAGATTTGAAGGATCAAGAGCCACAGATCCTTGAAATTTGGAAATTTTTAAAATTTTTGGAAAAGTACCAACTTTATGATTTTTTTTCTGAAAATCTTGATGTTTTAGAGAGAAATTCATGAGAAATCTTCTTGTTCTAGATAAAGAGGAGAGTTAGCATTATTTTTTACAGAGCTTAATGTTGAAGTTTTCTATTGGTTCTTACATGTATTACATGGTAATTGAAATTACTCGTTGTCTGCTACTTCAGAAATTGCTTTTTGAGGGCTTATTTCCTTCTATTTTTATCAACTTAAAAATAAATTTCTGACTGCGTAAGAAAGAGCCACCAATAAGGAGTTATAACAGTTTAAAATATATATTTTCATGTCTAATTTGTTTTCAATATAAAAATTAATCATACATGATAATATATATTTTAAACTGTTTTAACTCTTTATTGATGGCTCTGACTTACATGATCAAAAATTCATTTTAAAGTTCATGTGAAACAGAGGAAAATTAGCCCGCGAAAAGAAATTTCTGAAGTGGGGAGCAATGAGTAATTTCAATTACCATGTAATACTTATAAGAACCAATAGAAAACTTCAAAATTCAGGTCTGTAAAGAATTATGCTAACTCTGCTTTTCATTAACAACAAGAAGTATTCTCATAAATTTCTCTCTAAAATATTAGGATTTTCAGGAAAAAAATGATCAAGTTGGGACTTTTCCAAAAATTTTGAAAAATTTATAAATTTCAAGAATCTATGGCTCTTGATCCTCCCAATCTAAATCCTTGAAAATTTTTTTACACATTTTGAGTAACAGGCAGGATATATTCCCAGAGTTTCTGAGATTTTTATTTTTCTGCTCTTCCAGTTGGTTTAAAATGTTCCATATATATATATATATATATATATATTTATTCATTAAGAAAAGTTTGTTGTAAAAAGAACTACAATCAAAATTATTTTGAATTATTTTTAATAATTGTATTCTTCAATTCATTTACAGTTATTTATGGTTATTTGCAGTATCTATATTTAAATAATGTATGAATAATAATAAACAACCCACACAGCATGAAATATTTATGGAAGCTTCCTGGAACATTGGCAGCGAAGATTTGAAATATTTTAGGAATCTTCCATGGAATATTCCTGTAATATTCGTATGTCCTTGATTCTTTCAACATTGAAATCTTCCATGGAATATTGCTGGAAGATTCTAAGAATATTTCATTGGAAGATCTAGGACATCTCAGATCTTTTATTGAAATATTTCAGGAATCTTGCAGGAATATTTCATGAAATATTCCGTTAGAACATTCATTGAAAATTTCCGAAATATGGGAACGGTAGATTTAAAACATTTTATAAACCTTTCATGGAATATAAACGAAAGATCTAAAGAATCTTTCATGGAATATGCACGAAAGATTTAAAGAATTTTTCATGAAATATTCCATGAAATATTTCTGGAAGATTTTAGAAATCTATCGTAAAATATTCCGTGGAATATTTATGGAATATTCGCAGAATATTGGCACGGAAGATTTGGAATATTTCAGGAATCTTCCGTGAAATATTCCTGTAATATTCGTGTGTCCTTGATTCTTCCTACATTGGAATAATCCATGAAATACTCTTGAGAGATTTCAAGAATATAAAAATGGAAGGTTTGGATAATCTCTCATCTTTCATGAAATGTTCCTGGAAGATTTTTGGAAAATGTAAAATTCTGTGAGGGGATGGTATATATATTATATAATAACACATTACACTTATACATCAATACATATACGCATACATAAACATTTAGTTATAAAATCGCATTTAAATATTCGCTTCGACTGTGCACATCAAAGTGCTGATACCCTTTCGCTTTTATAGTAAGTGAAGTATCTTTCAACCGCTTGGGGATAAAACTCCTATTTAACAAACATCCCCTTATCGGCGTCACTGGAAACCTCCCGTAACGTTCTGCGCAATCTTCCAACGAAAACTTCATGAAATCATTCTAGAATCTTTTAAGCAATATTCCACTGGAAGATAGCTGTAATCTTTGCGTAAAATATTTCGTGGAATATTTATGGAAGATTTATGTAATATTTCGCTGCACGATTTAAAAGTTTTTAGGAAGCTTCCAGTGAAATTTTTCTGGAATCTTCCTGAAATCTTTAATGAAATATTCCACTGAAAGATTACTTCAATCTTTTTGTGGAATATTTCGTTGACTATTTATGGAAGATTCATGTTATATTCCACTGTACGATTTGAAAGTTTTTTTGGAATCTTCCAGTAAAATGCTTATGGAATCTTTCTGAAATCTTTCATAAAATATTCCACTGGAAGGTTACTTAAATATTTCTGTGGAACATTTCGTGGAATATTTATGGACGATTTATGTAATATTCCGCTGTACGATTTTAATGTTTATCGGAATCTTCCTGAAATCTTTCATGAAATATTTCATCGGAAGATTACTTTAATCTTCCTGTGAAATGTTTCGTGGAATATTTATAGAAGATTTATCTAATATTTTGCTGTACGATTTTAAAGTTTTTTGAAATCTTTCAGTGAAATGTTTATGGAATCTTTCTGAAATCTTTCATGAAATATTCCACTGGAAGATTACTAAAATCTTTCTGTGGAATATTTAGTTGACTAGTTCTGAAAGATTTATGTAATCATCCGCTGTACGATTTTAAAGTTTATTGGAATCTTCGAGCGAAATGTTTATGGAATCTTTCTGGAAATTTCCATGAAATATTTTACTGGAATATTTATAAACATTACACGGAATATTTTATGAAATATTTCAGAAATCTTTTGTGAATATTACATGGAATATTTCGAAAAAGTTTTCGAACATTCCTTTGAAATATTCCTGAAATATTCCTGGAAGCTTTCAATGAAAGATTCCAGTGAAATATTCTGAAATATTCCGTGAAGATTTTCAATAATCTGCATGAAAGGTTCCATTGAAATATTCCAGTAGAATAATTCGAAATATTTCAGTGAAATCTTCCATGCTATGTGAGAACCATTATTAATTCTAGCCTAACGCTTTTTCATTGTTATTTACAGTTTTCAATATTTTCTTATAATCATTTGTTTATTCGCAGCATTATTCTACTTTTACAAAATGATTTTCATACAAGGTGATAAAATATTTTACCATAAGATAATATATATATATATATATATATGTTTCATTTCACATAAAAATTTCAACATCAAAACTAATTCTTTAATGTAAAGAATAAAAAATTAAATTGGTATAATTGTGAAATTTTGATATGGGAATACTTTTTATCAATAACTTTTTAATAATTTTGAATAATGGTAAATTTTTTAAATAACTTGTGGTATTGAATGCTAATTAAACTTAGTTTTAACATGAAGTTAATTATTTAGGTTGGAAATGTATTCAATAAAATAATATAACTTATTTATAAGTTATCACTTAATTTTTTAAACTTTTCATTCAGAGTTGACAATTATATTGAATATATGATTCTTATTTTAATAGTTTTTATATGATATTATGTGAATTTTATAAATATAAATTATTTAAGGAGATGTAAAATGGACAGCACACTTCCACCCATAAATATTGATTATATTTCCATTGTATTTTAAAATTTTGAATAAATAGATGCCCTGCAAAAAAAACATCTATAAATATAGCTAAAAATATAGGTAAAAATACAGCTACATTGTGTATTATAGCTATATTCACGTGTTTTTTTAGCTGTATATCTATGAGAAATATAGCTAGATTTTTAGCTATATTTTTACCTATCTTTATAGGTACAATCCCTATTTTAGCCCATTATAGCTAGAAATATAGCTAAAAATCTAGCTATATTTCTCATAGATATACAGCTAAAAAAATACATGAATATAGCTATAATACACATCAATATAGCTGTATTTTCTTTACCTATATTTTTAGCTATATTTAGAGTTGTTTTTTTTTTGACCGGGTGCATTAACATACAGTATGTATCACGAAGATTATTCAGTTAAATTTTTACATAAATCTATTCATTAGTTATTGAGAAGTTTGGGTTTCAGTATTATTTACTAAAATTTTTCCATTTGGAATCAGAAATTTAAATATTTTGAAAACTAACGATTGGAATAATTTAAAAATTCAAATAAATAATCATCACGAGACATACTACAAGTTAATACATTCTTTTTATGGAAATTCAGCAATAAAATGGAAAGACAGTTAATTTTTTTATCTTCTTATAGTAAAATATAATCAAACTTTGACAACAAATTTAACATAATTAAATAATTGTACTTTCAATGATTTGTATCATATTTAATACAAATTCTAGAGTGATATTACAGAATATTATTTTTTTCCGCATTCATAATAAATGTTTCGCAAATAATAAGTAAATTTTCTTTTGAAATGTTTACTTTTTTTGGGGGAATTCTACTTCTATCTAGACAGTTCATACATATAAATGCATAATTATAGACATAATCAGAAACATTCATTCATATTTTATATATTGTTATATCTTTATAATTGACTATTAAAAAAATTTAATATCTAATAAATAATTTTTTAAAATTGTATTTCATAAAATTTATGTTCGAACGATATTGAAAAAAATATTTTTATATCATGTAATTATAATTTTTCAAATGAGGTACTTTGATATTTTTTAAAAATTAATGTTTCTCTTATCAAAAATATTATTGCTTCAATGAAATGAATCGCTAACAATTTTTATATAATTCACAATTCATTTAAATATAAACACGTGTACAAATAAAAATGTAATTAAGGTTAAATCTATGTTATTTATAGAAAATTTTTAACAAGTAACTTTTTGAATAATATATTTTCATGAAAACTAATTTAAATACCTCATTCTCTGAATTATAACTGAATACAATTTTAATTTAATAAATTTAGTTATACAATTATAAATATATAATATTTATATAACTGTTCATCAAATAAAATTATTATTTTTTTAATATATATATATATATATATTATATATATTACGAACTGAGTGCATGAATTTCCGCTACGTAGTACCTATTTTTTCGGTACTAGGACTGATATTTCACCTATCCGATCCAGGGGTAAAATTTTGCAGAGAATATAATTGCTATATATAGAACTGATTTTCCCATACTAGAATTAAAAATTGATGATTCTAAAATCATTTTTATAATATATAACCCTTTTAAATTACTAATAATTAATTTTCAACTTAACAGGATGTCAGAGCTGTTAGAATCGATTTTTGCTTTTTTTATTTTGTTGACATCTTTTTAAATTCATTAATCAAACAAATATTCTAACTTATCCGCGCTATAGCTATGTTAGTACAATTATTTTTGTTAAAATAAAAAGTCATTTGAATTTATTTCTTTTATAAACTTGGATTGAAAGTTAGATCAAGCTTGACAAACCTAACCTCGAAATACTATACATCGTAAGTTTGTATATAACTTTTTATGTATACTATGTTAGTAAAAGATAATTTAGTCCCGTAGTACGGAAAAATTCGGTACTATACCACACAATTCTTGGGACGAGTCGCGTTAAAAAATGTACTTATATAGGTCGTTTTAAAATATATACTGAGTATCAATTAAAAAACGACTGGTAATATTCTTTCTAGTACTGACTCAAATTAGTACATTCTTTTCAGGTATTTTCCTTTTTCCGTGTAGGCTAAGTTAATATCTTGAATTTACAGTCAATGCTGTGAAAGACTCTAAAATTAGTATTTCAGACGTAAAATTTTTAAAAAATCGATAAATTTACCATATACAGTTCTTGTCACCGCCCTCTAGAAGTAGTTTTTACACAATCTGACTTCAAATTCATGATCAGCAATCTGAAAAACCCCCAGGATAGTATTTTCAATGTTTATCGACTCTTCAAAAGACGCATGATTAAATTTTAATATTGTTTAAATCCATTTTAGGCAAAATTTCGACTTTTACCGATTTCCTCATCTTTTCAGCCCCATACAGAGGACTAGAATCGCGTTAAAAAAATTTGAAGGTATGGTTTCCCGTGTATTTTTTCCCGTAGAATTCGATTTTGAAGTCCAATTAACCGTATCTCATGATTTGTTTTTTCTAGACTCGAAAAACCGCAAAAAAACCGTAAAAAATGAGGTTTTTTCAATAAAACTCTGAGTAAAGGTAGGAAAACCCTATATTTTTATTACAGATTCGGATTCAGCGTCGAAAAATACATGGGAATATGTATGTCCGGTCAAAAGTTCAGACATTTTTTTTCATTTTGTGGGCCTGTGTTATATTTTTTCATTGATTCAAATGCAATTTAGTAGAACAAATTCTTAATTCATCATGATATAATTTGTATTTAAACAATTTTTATGCACATTGTAACTTTAGTTAATCTTTTTTATAAAAATAGAGAAATTTAATTTAGTACAAAACTACTATATCACAATTCATAAGTTGCGTCGATTCTTTTTTATTTTAAAATTGGCTAATTTATACATAATAATATAATATATGAAAATTCAACCGAGCGACGTTAGGAGTGAGGCATTTTTTGCTAGTGTTATATTAAGATGACTCTTCAAATGTCTTTGTAAATTATAATTAGTTTTATACGCGTGTCCACAAATATTACATGAAAATTTTTTATAGATGGAATGTGATTCAGTATGTCGTATAAAATGTCTTTTGTATTTTATATATAATCCACAAATATGACAATTGAAATTATATTTTTTATGTTTGTTTTCTTTGTTTATTTAAAAAAATTTCTGACGAAAATACTAAATGACAATAAGGACAATAATAATAATTGTTCTCATTATTCATCCTGAAATAGAAAAAATAAAATTGATATAACATGATATATACATATAAATATATGTATATCTATACATATTTTTTTGTAAAATTTGTATAGATATATAAATTTGTACTTATTATTTATTATTGAAAATTTAATATTACGTTTTTATTATTTAAAATAATATCATTTGCTAAAATTAATTCCTCCCTACTAGAAAAGTTTGTGTTGATTCAGTACTGATTTTACACTGATATCAGTATGTGATTTGTATTTCATCAACGTAAAATCCACATGGTACTTACACGAAATTCGTACTGAGCGAGCTCTGAAAGTAGTCTCAAAACGCAATGCGAATAAAGTACGAAATTCATACTAATGAAACACAAATACTGAAAAAAATACGTATAAAATCAATACTGAATCTGCGAATGCATGTTTAGGTAAATATGAAGTGAACTCACTCAGAGCATAATCAATATAAAATCAGTATGCCATTTATACGATTGTTATGCAACGTATGCACCAAATATTATTGAAAAAAATAGTAGATTCGTATTAAATCTCCGTAAAATATGTACAAATTATTAAATCACTGTAAAAAATTGAAAATAATAAAATAAACTCAGTATGAATTAAGTACGAAAACCTTACGAAATTAATACCAATTGAAAACCAAATGTTTACGTAATCTTTCAACAATACATAGATGATAAATACTAAAATTACATAGATTTTGTGTGAATTTTAAAATGGAGCTCCAGGCGAAATACTAATATCATCCCAGTACGGATTCAGTACAAAATCTGTACAGATAAAGAACATTATCAATGCGGAATGTTCTTAGAATAAGTGCTGAATCAGTACTGAATTTGAATAAAATATGTGCGAGATTTAAAATCCCGATAAAAAAAGTTGAATAATGAAATAAGTTCAGTACGCATTCAGCACGAAAAACGTACGGAATTATTACAAACTAAAAACTAAATGCATACGCAATCTTTCAACAATACATAGATGATAAATACTAAAATTACATAGATTTTGTGTGAATTTTAAAACTGGGGCTCCAGGCGGAATAATAATAGCATCCCAGTACAGATTCAGTACAAAATCTGTACAGAAAAAGAACATAATCAATGCGAAATGTTCTTAGAATAAGTGCTGAATCAGTTCTGAATTTGAATAAAATATGTGCGAGATTTAAAATCCCAATGAAAAAAGTTGTATAATGAAATAAGCTCAGTACGCATTCAGCACAAAAATCGTACGGAATCATTACAAACTGAAAACTAAATGTATACGCAATCTATTAACAATACGTAGATGATAAATACTAAAATTACATAGATTTTGTGTAAATTTTAAAACTGGGGCTCCAGGCGGATTAATAATAGCATCCCAGTACGGATTCAGTAAAAAATCTGTACGGAAACAAAACAAAATCAATGCGAAATGTTTTCAAAATAAGTGCTGAATCAGTACTGAATTTTAATAAAATATGTACGAGATTTAAGATTTAAATGAAAAAAGTTGACTAATGAAATAAGCTCAGTACGCATTCAGCACGAAAAACGTACGGAATTATTACAAACTAAAAACTAAATGTATATGCAATCTATTAACAATACATAGATGACAAATACTAAAATTACATAGATTTTGTGCGAATTTTAAAACTGGAACTCCAGGCGGAATACTAATATCATTCCAGTACGGATTCAGTACAAAATCTGTACAGAAAAAGAACATAATCAATGCGAAATGTTCTTAGAATAAGTGCTGAATCAGTACTGAATTTGAATAAAATATGTACAAGATTTAAAATCCCAATGAAAAAAGTTGTATAATGAAATAAGCTCAGTACGCATTCAGCACGAAAACCGTACGGAATTATTACAAACTGAAAACTAAATGTATACGCAATCTATTAACAATACGTAGATGATAAATACTAAAATTACATAAATTTTGTGTGAATTTTAAAACTGGCACTCCAGGCAGAATACTAATATCATCCCAGTACGGATTCAGTACAAAATCTGTACAGATAAAGAATATAATCAATGCGGAATGTTCAACGAATAAGTGCTGAATCAGTACTGAATTTGAATAAAATATGTACGAGATTTAAGATTCTGATGAAAAATGTTAAATAATGAAATAAGCTCAGTACGCATTCAGCACGAAAACCGTACGGAATTATTACAAACTGAAAACTAAAAGTATACGCAATCTATTAACAATACGTAGATGACGAATACTAAAATTACATAGATTTTGTGCGAATTTTAAAACTGGCACTCCAGGCGGAATACTAATATCATCCCAGTACGGAGTCAGTACAAAATCTGTACAGTAAAAGAACATAATCAATGCGAAATGTTCTTAGAATAAGTGCTGAATCAGTACTGAATTTGAATAAAATTTGTGCGAGATTTAAAATCCCGATGAAAAAAGTTGTATAATGAAATAAGCTTAGTACGCATTCAGCACGAAAACCGTACGGAATTATTACAAACTGAAAACTAAATGTATACGCAATCTATTAACAATACGTAGATGATAAATACTAAAATTACATAGATTTTGTGTAAATTTTAAAACTGGTGCTCCAGGCGGAATAATAATAGCAACCCAGTACCGATTCAGTACAAAATCTGTACAGAAAAAGAACATAATCAATGCGAACTATTCTTAGAATAAGTGTTGAATCAGCACCGAATCTTCATAAAATATGTACAAGATTTAAAATCCCGATGAAAAAAGTTGTATAATGAAATAAGCTCAGTACGCATTCAGCACGAAAACCGTACGGAATTATTACAAACTGAAAACTAAATGTATACGCAATCTATTAACAATACGTAGATGATAAATACTAAAATTACATAGATTTTGTGTGAATTTTAAAACTGGGGCTTCAATTAAAATTAAAATAAAATTCGTACAAAATCTTTTATGTATTGTTAATAGATTGCGTTTATATTTGGTTTCCAGTTTGTAATAATTCCAAACGGTTTTCATGCTGTATGCGTACTGAGCTCATTTCATTAGTCAACTTTTTTCATTTAAATCTTGAATATCGTACATATTTTATTGAAATTCAGTACTGATTCAGCACTTATTTTGAGAACATTTCGCATTGATTTTGTTCTGTTTCCGTACAGATTTTGTACTGAATCCGTATCAGGATGCTATTATTATTTCGTCTGAAGCCTCAGTTTTAAAATTCGTACAAAATTTATGTAGTATTAGTATATATCTGTTATGTATTGTTAATAGATTGCGTATATATTTGGTTTCCAGTTTGTAATAATTCCGTACGGTTTCTGAGCTGTATGCGTACTGAGCTTATTTCATTGTGAACTTTTTTTATTTAAATCTTAAAACTCGTACATATTTTATTAAAATTCAGTACTGATTCTGCACTTATTTTGAGAACATTTCGTATTGATTTTGTACTGTTTCCATGCAGATTTTGTACTGAATCCGTATTAGGATGCTATTATTATTTCGTCTGTAGCCCCAGTTTTAAAATTTGTACAAAATTTATGTAATATTAGTATATATCTGTTATGTATTGTTAATAGATTGCGTAAATATTTGGTTTTCAGTTTGTAATAATTCCGTACGGTTTTCATGCTGTATGCGTACTGAGCTTATTTCATTAGTCAACTTTTTTCATTTAAATCTTAAATATCGTACATATTTTATTGAAAGTCAGTACTGATTCAGCACTTATTTTGAGAACATTTCGCATTGATTTTGTTCTGTTTCCGTACAGATTTTGTACTGAATCTGTGTTAGGATGCTATTATTATTCCGTCTGTAGCCCCAGTTTTAAAATTCGTACAAATTTTATGTAATATTAGTATATATCTACTATGTATTGTTAATATATTGCGTATATATTTGGTTTCAAGTTTGTAATAATTCCGTACGGTTTCTGTGCTGTATGCGTACTGAGCTTATTTCATTGTCAACTTTTTTCATTTAAATCTTAAAACTCGTACATATTTTATTAAAATTCAGTACTGATTCAGCATTTATTTTGAGAACATTTCGCATTGATTTTGTTCTGTTTCCGTATAGATTTTGTACTGAATCCGTGTTAGGATGCCATTATTATTCCGTCTGTAGCCCCAGTTTTAAAATTCGTACAAATTTTATGTAATATTAGTATATATCTTTTACGTATTGTTAATAAATTGCGTATATATTTGGTTTTTAATTTGTAATAATTCCGCACGGTTTTCATGCTGTATGCGTACTGAGCTTATTTCATTAGTCAACTTTTTTTATTTAAATCTTAAATATCGTACATATTTTATTGAAATTCAGTACTGATTCAGCACTTATTTTGAGAACATTTCGCATTGATTTTGTACTTTTTCCATACAGATTTTGTACTAAATCCGTATTAGGATGCTATTATTATTCCGTCTGTAGCCCCAGTTTTAAAATTTTCACAAAATTTATGTAATATTAGTATATATCTGTTATGTATTGTTAATAGATTGCGTATATATTTGGTTTTCAGTTTGTAATAATTCCGTACGGTTTTCATGCTGTATGCGTACTGAGCTTATTTCATTAGTCAACTTTTTTCATTTAAATCTTAAATATCGTACATATTTTATTAAAATTCAGTACTGATTCAGCACTTATTTTGAGAACATTTCGCATTGATTTTGTTCTGTTTCCGTATAGATTTTGTACTGAATCCGTGTTAGGATGCTATTATTCTTCCGTCTGTAGCCCCAGTTTTAAAATTCGTACAAATTTTATGTTATATTAGTATATATTTTTTACGTATTGTTAATAAATTGCGTATCTATTTGGTTTTTAATTTGTAATAATTCCGTACGGTTTTCATGCTGTATGCGTACTGAGCTTATTTCATTAGTCAACTTTTTTTATTTAAATCTTAAATATCGTACATATTTTATTGAAATTCAGTACTGATTCAGCACTTATTTTGAGAACATTTCGCATTGATTTTGTACTTTTTCCATACAGATTTTGTACTAAATCCGTATTAGGATGCTATTATTATTCCGTCTGTAGCCCCAGTTTTAAAATTTTTACAAAATTTATGTAATATTAGTATATATCTGTTATGTATTGTTAATAGATTGCGTATATTTTTGGTTTTCAGTTTGTAATAATTCCGTACGGTTTTCATGCTGTATGCGTACTGAGCTTATTTCATTAGTCAACTTTTTTCATTTAAATCTTAAATATCGTACATATTTTATTGAAAGTCAGTAATGATTCAGCACTTATTTCGAGAACATTTCGCATTGATTTTGTTCTGTTTTCGTACAGATTTTGTACTGAATCCGTATTAGGATGCTATTATTATTCCGTCTGTAGGCCCAGTTTTAAAATTCGTATAAAATTTATGTAATATTAGTATATATCTTTTATGTATTGTTGAAAGATTCCGTAAACATTTGGTTTTCAATGGGTATTAATTTCGTTTGGTTTTTGTACTCAATCCATACTGAGTTTATTTTATTATTCTCAATTTTTTACAGTGATTTAATAATTTGTACATATTTTACGGAGATTTAATACGAATCCACTATTTATTTCAATAATATTTGGTGCATACGTTGCATAACAATTGTATAAATGGCATACTGATTTTATACTGATTATGCTCTGAGTGAGTTCACTTCATATTTACCTAAATATGCATTCGCAGATTCAGTACTGATTTTATACGTATTTTATTTAGTATTTGTGCTTGATTAGTATGAATTTTGTACTTTATTCGCATTGCGTTTTGAGACTACTTTCAGAGTTCGCTCAGTACGAATTTCGTGTAAGTACCATGTGGATTTTACGTTGATGAAATACAAATCACATACTGATATCAGTGTAAAATCAGTACTGAATCAACACAAACTTTTCTAGTAGGGCTTTAATTCCATTTTTTCTTCATATAAAATTTTTATATTTTCTAAAATTTTTATTTTTAAAATATATGATATACCTATAAAATAAAATTTTTTAGTATATGAATAAACTATAAATGTACCAATGTTTTTTATTATTCTCATTTTATCAAATTCTTCTAAATCTCCTATAAGTTCCAATTTTGTACCTCTATCTATATTTATATTATCGTTATCATTTTTGTTTAATAAAATGTCTAATTTATAATTTCCATCCGTTATTGTTGCAATATATTCATTATCATTATTTTTATTTTTTTGAACAAATGCATATTTTAAATATCCTTGAGTTTCTAAAATTAATAACTTTTATATTCTGTTGGATATAAAACGATAATAAATTTATATTTACTTATTAATCCAATTTTAGAAATTTCTTCAATATTCATTTTAATTGGTTTATTAATTTTTGTGGAATCAATTTTGCCTGAACATAGGATAGATGAATAATGTTTTAAATTTAACTCTTTATCAACATTTCCTTTATTAAATTTTGTTGATTTCACTACATGAACATTTTCTACAAAAATTTTCTATAATAAAAAAATTATTAATATTGATTGAATATTAATTTATTTATTTAGTTATTTAATTATTTATTAATTACTTCACATAATTTTATTTTTTTACTAAATTTTTCTATATTATCGTCGCATAGATTGCATTGAATTTTTATGTTATCTGAATTATTTAAAATAAATTTTAAAAATCTAAATTCTGTTTGTTTTGTTTTATTTATGAAGCTCTGCTCTCCTATAATTTCTTGAACATAAGCAACTATAGATCTAATAATATAAATCTTATTAAAAATTAATATATAAAACATTTTAATAGTATTTAGAATATTTTTTTCGCTGATCTATCTCCAATTATAATCTTTTCTTTTATATATTCTGAGGTAATAATTTTCTTATCATTTTTATTACGATTTTTTTCATTTTTATTTTCTTCGCATTTCCTTTTACTTGACATAATTTTAATGATATGCTAATGACTTAAAATAATATAAATATTTATTTTTATTATGTATCGTAATTTGTAATAATATTTATTTAATATTTATTTTAATTTATTTAAATATTTTTTAAAATATATTTTCAAAGTATTATTTATTAATAAAATTACAAATATAATGATCGCAAATCAGATTATGATAAATAATCGTTTTTCAACATTGATAGATAGATCTCATTAAATAAAATAGTTTTATGAAACCAAAGATCTTTTACAATTCAACTAGGTATTCTGACATTATGTATCTACACAACTTTAAAATTTTGTATGAGGGAAAACAAAACATAAAACGCCATCTAATGACAGTAGGTAAGCAAAGGGAGTTCTGGAAACCCCCACTTCTCCGCCCATCAGCTCACCTGTGCAGGTGCAAAAATAATGACCAGTCCCGCGATATAAGAAATTCACTCCACGCCTGCGCGCCATGTTAGCGCTCATTGGCGCACGAGCTCCGGCGCCGCGTCGATAAACGAATCACCGCGATCCGCGCCGCGTCGATGAGCGAATCACCGCGACCCGCGCCGCGTAGATAGGCGAATCACCGCCCGCGTAGATAAGCGAATTCCCACGATCCGCGTTAATAAGCGAATTTCCCCCGGTCCGCGCCCGCCGCCGCTGATGAGAGTAAATGTTAAATGTTTAAAAATTTTAACATGATCATTGAAGAGAGTCTTATTTTATATTATTGGGTATAAACTCATTTTAAAAGAAGGATAGAAAGAACTATAACATAGGTCATGCATTATATATATATATATATATATATATATATATATATATATATATATATATATATATATATATATATATATTTTCTCTATACATATGTTTCTTCTATAGGAGCCTAATATGATAAGGAGATAGAAAGAAATTTACTTGCTTATGAAGGCGAGAAAGAGATAGAGAGAAAGTCAGTGGCTTTACGAAGGCAAGAAAGAGACAGAGAAAGTCAGTTGCTTTACGATAAGCGTTCGAATTCTTAGAATCGTTCCAACTATTTTAATTCTAAATTCTCTTTTACACGCTATTCGTTACGTATAGAAATTAATTTTGTTGTATAATAATGAAGTTTACTATTAAATCATTGAATATAAATAATTTTATGGGTTGATATTTGGACCTTATAGTAATCGAAAGAAATTTTTATTCTATATCGGTTTTAACTTTGACGATAATACTCATTTGTCAGTTGATACATCCGGTTAAAATTATTATTTAAATTATGCTCGAGTTCACTAAGATATATTTAACATGATGATCATTTGAAGAGAGTTTTATTTTTAGTAATACATTATTCACTTTATTGTTTCTAATATAATTAAAATAATGAAATAAAACTATTTATTGTCAATTATTGGAATAAGGAATGTAATAAAGGAAATAAAATAAAAAAGATAATTAATGAATAATCATTTATTAACCAGATACTTATACAGAATTTAATATGATATATTTTTTTTTACATTCACCATATTTGTATTTAAACACTTAGTACATTCTAAACAATATCTTTTCAATGGTGGAAATGGAGTCTCCCCTGTGTGTTCACGACAACGCAAACAAGCTTAAATTTCAGGATCACATTTTAACTGTTCAGGAATTTTATCTCAGGCCTGTTCAATACTTTTTGCTCCAAAAGTTGTGAGAAAAGACTTGGGTAAGTAAGCTATGTCAGCAGAGCTCATGAATGACAGGTGCTCAGTTTGAAAGAACATTCTGATTGATCGTTCAAGCGATGGTGTATTATCAAGAAAGTATTTTTTTAACAGAAGCACATTTCGATGAGCACAATGCACTTTGAATGAAAACTTGTGATATGGACATAACTTCTCCAATATATTATATTTCAGTTTTTGTAATGATGGAAAACCAAGAGTTTCAAGGTTACATACATTAAAGCCAAACTTTTCAAGCCACTGCTTTTTCTCACTACCCTTGACGTATACAATTTGCACATCACTTAATGTTTTTTGTAGAACATTTTCGAGTTCTTCGTATGGCAATTCTCCTGAACTCCAAGACAATCCGTGGTAATTTCGCTCCAACCACAAGTTCGTAGATTTATACTTAGCAGAAAGACTACACCAAGGTTGTGGTGGTTTAAACATAGATACCAACGTTCTAGAATTTTCGCGAAGTGGAATTATTGCCAATTCTTTTACAACAAAATCGTTGACAGGCTGCTTAAAACCTTGTACATCCAATACGTATTCCATTGTGACTGACTACTGCTGCAGCATAATAACTTAATTTATACCGATCTCTCCACCTCTAAATGAGTTTTTTAACATCCCCACTTATGGGATTATATTCAACAATACGATCGTGTAAGATCAAACAGTAGGCTGAAGTTCCAGCTGGAAAGTCTTCTTTGACCTCAAATTCAAGACGTACGTCCACTGGAGCCTGTTTCAATGACTCATTTTGTTTTGAGCAGTCTATGACGATGAGAGAAGCGTGAGTTAAAAAATCTTTCTGTTTGAGCAAGGGTTCTGCTTCTTTATTGTAATATGCCATTTGGAAATTGATATACATATCATATAGTAGAGCATATTGATTATGCTCAACATCAAGATTTAAATTTCCATAAGGATAATACTGAAAATTGAGAAAAAGTTTGACGTTGCTTATATTGCAATGATCAAAACGGCTAGCATTAGCTCCTCCCTGTCCTTTACAATTGGTCTGAAAACCTATAATGACGAAACGTGGCTTCTTCAACTGGTTTGATGTTTTTACAGACCAAATGTGCTTCGTGGTGCTGGGGAGCAACGGATATTCATACATCTCCCATGAGCGAAAACTCATAGGAATAGGTTTATCCTTTTCCAAATGATTAAGTAACTGTATTTTAAACTTGTCTGATACATTTACTTAAGGCATTAACCACTCTATTTTAATCAATTCAATCTTGAAACTCTCGAGATTTTGTTGACCAGTTGGCAATGTTTGTATAACAGAATTTACATCATTTCTGGACCTAGTGAGAATGAGTTCTTGCTTAGTGTTCACTACAATTTTACGATAGTCTTCAGCAAAGCCTAAAATCATACTTAGAGGTATTAATACATCAAAGTAACCTTCATTGTTTGTAAGTTGTTGAGTTTCCTCAATATCAAGCCAACCAGCATTCTCTAAATGATAACTCTGACTAGGATTGAATGACAGAAAACCTTTCATGATACTCGTCAATCCAACATTTTTACATCGGTCGATTTCAATGGCATTTAATTCATAACGAATCTCTTCAAAGAGATGACAGATGGCATTATTGACTAGTTTTGTATTCGTGACAGCAGTATTGTTAGCTTTACGCAGTCTTCCACAAATGTGTAAGGAGCTGCGTGATGGTAAAAGACAAAGATCTTGATGTTGTATTGATATGCGAATCTCATCGCTGTTATTGTACGCTGATGGAGTATATGGTTGATGAGCATGAATTTCATAATGTACCACAGACTCATCGAAAGTTACAGGTGATTATATGCTTAGTATTTCGGCCATTTTTTTGAATACAGCAAAAGAATGTGCAAATTACTTTTTTCCAGGAATGACTCTTAGACCGAGACTTTTGAGAAACTGGATGTTTTGACGTGTTAACGCTTTGAGAACTCGATGACGACTGACTGTCTGCGGACATGGTGTACTGTTTATATAAACTTGACTAACTTTTGCATTATACACAATACCCATAATTACGATGTGGGTTTAATATGCAGTCTAATCGTTATAGGTTCACCACGGAAATTAACCAAATCTCCGTCTTGATCTACAATACGTAGCTGTATATGTTCAATACGATTGTTGATGACTGGAAGATAAATGACTTGCGATGGTGCTTCAATAATTTTGTAGCCTGGAGGTACAGCTGAGAAAAATTCGTGTATAGTGTGTACTTTATGTTCGTTTATGTATGCGCCGGAAGTAATATTACATTCAACACGTAAAGCGTTTACCTTTAAAATAGCTACAGGTAAATCAGAATGGTGGACTGTGTTTGCAGCTAGAATACGTCGATTGAAACCCAACAGTTTACCAATAGAGTCTTGTGGTTGAAAATTAATCGTGTGACTACACTTTATTCTACTACGAAGAGTACTATTATTTGGTTTGAGGCTGAGAACAATGCCCTTTGGTAGAAGAATATCTTGCAAATAGCTCTCAATATCTTCAATTTCGTAACTCCCAGTCGGTAAAGTGATTACTTCCTCACCAACATAAATCTTATTGTTTCTTGAATCAATGTTGGGTACTGAGTTGAAAGTTAAAAGTTCTACTAATCCGAGAACGTAATTTTTACTCTGTGAAAGTTCAATTGGTGGAAAATATTGAGCTTCCAATATTGATGACTTCCCCGATAAACTCAGAGTCAATGAATCTTCCATGACTGCTCGAACGCTACTGACTTTGATTCACCAATGTACATTTGTTTTATAAGCTTTTACATAAAAATTTTAAACATAGATGTCCACATTCGTAAGTATCATAATTTTGATATCTCTCATAATTATACTTAATGTTCTTAACTTTGAGGTATTGCATAAGATCTATAGGTGGTTGTAAGTCCCCGAAGCTATCAAAATATATAACATCGTTACCACGTTTGCGGTAAGCTACCCAATGTGTACCTGGTCCACTCTCATCATCCAGATTAATTATTGCTGATTCCCGGTTACATGGTCCACCAATTGGTAAAGCGTTTCGCATGAAAACTCCACGGAAATGTGGAATTTTTAAGATTCGAGCATATTTCACTAAATCAACATCAGTTAGAGCCCTTTTAGGTAGTTTTACATCGAAGTTTTTTTTTTATTTGTGCGTCCCCCTTTGTAGGGCTTCAAATGAATACCATAGCCTTTTTTATGTGGTTTCAAATAAAGACCTTTACCAAGTGCAATAGCTTCCATTTTTTTATTATGACGTTGACTTTCTTCAAGTTGTCGTTTCGCGGCGCTAGCATCGTTCACAGCTTTTACTATACCAGCAGCGCCACCTGCTAATGCTCCTGTAGCACTCAAACCAGCAAAAAGTGGTATTAAAAATGGTAAAAATCCACCGACTTTTGATGGAACTGGTAGTATGCGTGGAATTCGAATATTCTTTTTACCACCACCTTTTTTAATGGCTCTACGAGCACCTTTTAAAGCTGTACGAATGACTTTATGAGCATCGGTATTTGGTATCAACGACTTAGATGCAGCTTTCACCACCTTCGATAGTGTCATGGTTGGCTTTTTTTATTTCTCATTCTTTAGACCCATTCCAAGTTTTGATTTTACTTTCATGGCGTTCGAAATAGCGTAGGCAGCAGCTTTTTCACCAATGCCTGAATCTTTAGCCCAAACTCGTTGCCAAGCTTTTTTGGCTAATATTCTATCGGCAGCGTTTCTCGCCTCAATGTTCTCTCGATTATGTGAGTAAGGAATATCGTGCTTTTTGCAGGCTGCATCGAGCGGATTGATTCCAAGATCATCATGAGCGAGACGTTTTGCTAGTTTGGTTCCAGGTCCACAGTATTGATAACCTGGTAAATGAAGTTCAAATGGAAGCTTATTGATGAGAGTGTTTACAAGACTGCGCCCACTTTTTCGCTTGTGTTCAATCATGATAGTTACATACATTTACCTTACACCATGATAGTTGATTGAGTACTGAACTCACATCTATATAAATTATTTATTTATAGTATAGTGATCAGTCAGTTGTCAAAAAGCAAACAGTGAACATGGATTTCCAACCGCAAAATATCAAATTACCAGTATCAAATTTTGATACAATTGCACAGCAACAAACGTCACAGAAACGTCATGGAGAATTATTACCAGACAGTATACGAGCCGTGTTTTGTGGCCCTTCGAGCTGTGGTGAAACTAATACATTGCTTACTCTTATAATACACGTAAATGGATTAAAATTTGAAAACGTTTACATATATTCAAAATCGCTTTATCAGCCAAAGTATAAGTTTCTCGAGGAACTTTTAAAACCGATAAAGGGTATGCAATATTTTGCATTTAGTGAGCATGAAACCGTAGTAACTCCCGAAGATGTTCTTCCAAATTCCATCATGGTGTTTGATGATGTGGCTTGTGAAAAGCAAGATAATATAAGAGCATTTTTCTGCATGGGTAGACATAAAAATGTAGATTGCTTCTATCTTTGTCAATCATATGCTCATGTACCTAAACACTTAGTTCGAGACAATGTAAATTTACTGGTAATATTTAGACAAGATGATATGAATCTCAAGCACATATACAATGATCATGTGAATTCTGATATGTCATATACACAATTTAAGGATTTGTGTTTGTCATGTTGGGGAAATTATAAATTTGCATTCCTCACAATTGACAAAGAACGAGAGCTGAATGCTGGTCGTAATAGGAAAGGTTTTGACTGTTTTGTGATAAATATAGGAAAATGAGTGTAAATCAAGTAGTACATTGTAGAACGTTGGACAGTCAACATGGCAGATTTTCAACGTGAAAAAAATATTCTCCATCAGATTGTAAAATCTAGAGAGGCAATCAAACGTAAACATAAGCTACTGAAACAGGGTAAAGCTAATTTCGAAAAGGTTTTCATTGAAACATTCAAACCTGTTGTTGATCCACTTGAAAAACTTGTAAGCATATCTGAAATAAATAAAAAAGACTTCAAATTGAAAGATAAAACAGAGCATGCCCCCTCCGAAAACGATCACATTTCTGAGAATAAGCCCACTTCTGATGATGAGTACATTTCCGATGATAAGCAGATTGTAAAGAAAAATGTTGACGATACAATACGATCATCTGATACAAGTTTTGAGACAGCTGCAGAAAGTGAAACTGATGATGATGATGGTAATGACAGAAACGAAACGGATTCGCTTACCAATAAATATCTTTGGATGTTTCAGAAAAATCAAAAATCATATCTAGATAATATCTATGGAGTTCGTAAAGTGGGTAGGATGATGATGATTGGTGATTCACCAATAAATTTCAGTAAGGATCATGTGGTTGTAGTTGACACACAACATCCAAAAACTATAGGCTTACTAGAATTACTGTTTCGAAAACAGCCAGATGAAAAACTTATTACGGAAGATGATTTCAGAAATTATCGAAAAATTGTTGAAATAACGAATGCATATAGAAAGAATTACCATGCTGATGGATCACTTCGCAAATTAAATAGTAATAAATTTAAAAATTATATTGCTCCATTTTTTGATAAATCTCCAGCTCGAAAGAGGAAATCTTTTAGTGGAAAGGGTCTCTTACCACGCTACAAAATTGCTCGAAAAGGTACACAAATGGATTACGTGTACTGGGATGACCCCAATGAACTGGTTGATCGCTTACGGCTACTAGTAGCAGAGACAGAAGCTGGAAATCCAAGTCATACCGAAGAGATTCATTCGATAATCGAAGAGCTACGTGAGGCCAACATTATATATTGAAAAGTACTGCTGTTTCTCTAGTTATTCGTAAGATGAGTGTTGACGTATTCGGACGACAATTACACCAGGCTGGAGGCCGACATGGTCCTCCAGGTGTTGGATATAAAATCACAGAAGATGGGCAGTATGATATTGAAAATAAGAGGTTATGTAATGTTGCCACACCTCGCCAATCGAATGATGCAGTTAACTTGCAAACCTTACAAAGTATGGTTGCATCTGAAGTTCGAAGCATATACCTAGTCACTGGAGGCTTAAGAAGTAACCTTGATGCATTAGAATTAGAAATACAAAAGTCAAAGGATGAATATGATGTAAATTTTTTTAAAAATTACGATGTAAGCATCCAAGAATTAACTGATGAATATGATGAGAAAATTAAAAAAGTTAATACAAACATCCATAAATTACATGAGTTGATTAAGCATCTTGTCAAAACACTTCAAGATGCTAAAATCCTGACAGATATTCAGAGTATAAAACGCAAATTGCAAGAATTATAAGAATCATTAAGTCTATAGCCATGGAGCATGAAAGACTTGTAGAAGAGCTGCATAAGCCTGCTCGACGTAATTATCCACGTCGTAAATTTATAATAAGCGGCTTGGATGAAACATGGCAAGCTGATTTGGTAGAAATGCAGCCTTATGCTCGGAAAAATAAAGGCTTCAAGTATATGCTAACAATAATAGATATTTTTTCCAAATATGCTTGGGCTGTTCCTGTAAAACGAAAAACTGGTGAAAATGTTACTGCAGCAATGGAATCTATATTAAAGCAAGGTCGTATACCAAAAAATCTTCATACTGATAGAGGGAAAGAATTTTATAACTCTGCCTTTCAAACTCTCATGAAGCGCTATGATATTAATTTATACTCTACATATAGTAATCTTGAAGCTTCCATTTGTGAACGTTTTAATAGAATACTTAAAAATAAAATGTGGATGAAATTTAGCCTCAAAGGTAACTACTATTGGTTCGATATTTTACCCACCCTATTAGAAGCATATAACAATAGTAAACATAGAACTATTGGAATGAAGCCAAAAGAAGTTACTCCTATAAACGAAAGAAATGTACTCAAACGTTTTAAAAAGGATATCAAAGCATTCAAAATATCTAAATTTAAAACTGGAGATAAAGTTCGAGTAAGTAAGAATAAACAAGTATTTGAAAAGGGTTACACTCCTAATTAGTCAACAGAAATATTTACTATAAGTCAAGTAAAGGCTACTGATCCAATCACTTATAAATTGAAGGACTATCAAAATCAGCCCATTGCTGGTGGATTCTATGAACAAGAATTATCAAAAGCAAAATATCCTGATGTTTATCTTGTAGAAAAAATATTAAAAAAGCGTGGAAATAAATTTTATGTAAAGTGGTTAGGATTTGATGAGGCACATAATAGTTGGATAAATAAATCAGATTTGTAAAGGAACAAATAAAGAAATATATATATATGTGAAAATTATTTTTTGTTTTTATTTATTAACCTTATAACCATCATTATACAAAATTATAATTAATTAATTTGTATTTTTTTATCAATTAAATAATGCCCCCAAGGTAAAGTATCAGTTTTATTACCTAACAAACACCTCTTATCATCATGAGGACTTAAAACTAATTTATATTGTTTTTCAGTAAACACATTATGTTTTTGAGGACGTATAATATATTGTTCTCTATGAAATACAATTTTATTTCGTATACATTGCAAGTAGTTATCAAAAGTGATTGTGTTTTTGACAACACCAGTCTTAACACCTTTAACTTTTTTTATTTTATCCTCTCCTTCAATTCGTATACAATACATTTTACTACGTAGACCTATAAATTCTGTCATAATCTTCCCATTGCACTTATCTTTCATTAAGCCTACATTTTGTTCATTTTTGGTATTCCGAAAACGTTTCCAGGTGGGTAATCTGATGTATCAAAGTGTTGTAAATTATGCTTCATTGTTTCATAAATATCAATATTTCGAATTTCATATATTAAACTATCCGTGTCTGTGTATAGTAACTTGCATTGATCTGCAAATTGTTTTCTCATAAAATCATAATGAAAATCATAAACTAATGTCTTTGATAAATCAAGCACGGTCAGACCTACATATATCGGTTTATTCATAGAAACTTCTGTTTTTGATAATTCAATTGCCACTAGATTTTTGTCTAGAATGGTTCGACTATGAAAATTTGGTTGAGCAATGAGAGCCTCAGCACCATATCTCCCATCCCATTTCGTTACAAGCTTTATATCAACTCTTTTTCTAACATTTTCCATGGTTTTGCCAAATACAGCATTATTCATAAGTTTATATAAATTTTTCTCAAACTCGTTTTTTGCTTTTCTTCTCATATTACTATTTAAATCAATGTCATCTTTTAGCCAGGGTCTTTGATTAAATTTTAAGATTCTATGAATTTTAATTAGTTTGAGTCCATTTTTAAGAGCTTGCTTTAAATTTTGGTATTGTAAAATATATCTTTCTTTGGATTTCATTGTAGTCAATAATTTTGAATATTTGGAACCTCGAGGCTTCTCATGTTCTGAACAGAATGGTAAATCTTTATGGACATCATGCAGATATTTTAGATATTCTAAGTCTACTTCAAGAATATAACCAAATGGTGAATTATCGCCAATGTTGAAATCTACTTTATCAACATCTTCAATCCATTCAAAACCACCATAGGGTAATGATTGCATCATGGCCCATCCATATAAATTGTTAACATCGTAGTACATGAGATACTTTATTTCCTCATTTTCATTATAGTTTTTACCCATATACTTATTGTTAGCCTGCGCATACCTATTGGAACACTGACTGATGCCACCTCTTATTCCACGCTCAACAAACAACACCTGATCAATGTCAGTTAACAATTCCAACTCTATTTTCATATATTTAAGCATAGCATCCCATGTAAATCCAGGAGCTGTGTAGTAATGAGCTGGATCGAAATCGTACGTGCTTAAACAATTGTTTCGAAAATTTTCAAAAACTTCAGCTAATAATAATACATCTGTTTTCAAATACAAATCTGAATATTCACCTAAATTTGATATATTGAATTCTTTCCAAACATTTTTAGCGTGTTTATAGTCTTCATCAGATATGTTACTGTTATTTAAATTACTATAAAATTCATCTTTTGATGGAAGTTTTGATTCATTTAGTTTATCTACAGAATTCAAGTATTCATATGGAAAGATACCTTTCCTTTTTAATAGATTACACTTATCTTCCGTTAAAGGTGATTGCTTAGTAAATTCCAGTTTTAAAATATTCATTTCTGTAAGATATGAAGCTAATTTATCCAAAGATGATGACATAAATCGGAAAGAATTGATAAATCTGAAGTTAATGTTACTATTTTCTATATATTTTATAAGTGAAATAAATCGCTCTTTGTTCAATGATAGCAGTTGCATACGTCCTGGAAAACTATTGGCGACATCTTTAATGAGAAAATGAGAGTTATAACCCGTAAAATTGTGGAATACTACAGGGATACTACGAGAGTCTTTATATGGTAAATACATGATCCATGAGCTGCCCCTCGATATCTGAAACATAATATATGTTAATATATATATATATATATGTTATATATATATATATATATATATATATATATATATATATATATATATATATATATATATATATATATAATTTAATATAAGTAATATTACAATACTATTTTAAGTATTAATCTTACCTGCCAGTAAGGTGGCAATGATCTCGAACTTTTTTTCCTCTTAAAGGTTTCTGGCAAATGTGGCAAAGAATTGCATTTTGAAATCTTTCTTCTTCTTCCAAGGTTAAAGCATTCATTGGTATTTCATGTTGGTATACAGATTCAATATTCTCAGGAAGTTTTTTAAGTTCGTTTATGAACCATGCAGCAGGATTAGGTCCTCTGTAGCTATTGTAGCATGATATGGTCTCGTCATAACTACATTTCAAATAATATCCAACACTAAATACTTCATGTTTTTGAATAATATTTTTGTCTTAAACGGGCAACAAAAGGGCCTCAAAGTCTGCGTATACAATAAAAGGAACCTTTTCCTTATTTTAAAAATTTTTTAAATGTAATATACTGTCTTTTCCTTCTGGTAAATTTACTCTGCACTTATTAATTTTAGAGCAATCTTCATGATGAAATTTTAATTTTTGTTCAGTGTTAAAGTAATGCAAACATCGTTTGCATATATATTTTTCGCCTTTATGTTTTGATATCTGATTAGAAACTAATCGAGATAAATTCTTTATCCATACATAATGATATATTATCGATACATTTGTATCATAGTTTTTTTGTTGTTTTTCTCCTTCATCTATATAATAATTTTGTATCAATAAAAGATTAATATGTTTATTTTCTTCAGATGATGTTATACGTAGAGATGAAACACTGAATTTACCAGAATGTTTCTTCAAAAAATATACATTTATTGATATATTGTTCTTTTTTTCAAATTTTCCAATTTTCTCTGGTATTACTGGAAATTCCATGTCTGTGAAATCTAATTTACTTTCATATAATTTATATGAAGATACTGCACTAATATTTGACTTAACTGGATACAATGCTGACAATACTGCCCATTTAAAACAAGCATCATCGAAATTTTTCACATTAATACATGCATGTTTTAATTCTATCACTTTTGGAAGAGGAATATATGAGCCACTATGTAGTGGATTATATTTGTTTATATGAACACACAAATTAATAATAGCACGTAATGACCATCCTGAATATTTTTGTTGGAATTCTTCCATATCTCTTTGTATAGGTTCTTGTACATTATTTAAAAACCATTCTTTCAAATCTGTTGTCTTTAGAATTGGCTTGGCTTTCGTATTAAAATATTTCATTTCATTAGTCTCAACATCAGCTTTTATAATAACATATTCGGCACCCAGCACTGTATACACTTTTACTGCATCTTGTAATTTTAAAATGTTTTTAATTCTTATTTGAAATAATGCTTGTGCAACTTTGAAAAATTTTATTATGTCTAAATTTTTTAAATTTGTAATTACACCTGTCCTAATTCGATTACTAAATGTATTTTCCAAGTCTTGCCAATTAACTCTATCACTTCGTCTTTCACGTTTTTGGATACCTTGACTACTTTTTAGTAAGCACTTTAGTTTACTCTGGATTCCTTGGAGTAATGCAATAGCAGCTAAAAACTTTTGTTTCTCAGAAACATTTGTACACTTATGCAATTTATTTTTTAAAAGTCTTAAATTTTCTTTATCAAGATTCAGGCAGGTAATTATTTCTTCAGAATTGGTTTTCTTATTTGTTAAACGCGAATAAGCATTTAGCATCTTGTTAACTAATTCTTTACAGTCCAAACGTAGCCATAATTTTTTACTTTAAAAGTCAAATACGAACTGAATCGTAACCTTACTTATCTTCCCTTTTAATAGGATAGTAGGTGGCGTTAATTCTTTGAAATATTTATCTTAATGTAGTCATATACATGTGTCAAAATAATTATTTTAACCGAATGTATCAACTCACAAAAAAATATTATCGTTAAGTTAAAACCGATGTAGAATAAAAATTTCATTCAGTTACTATAAGATGCTAATATCAACCCATAAAATTATTTATATTCAACGATTCAATAGTATACTTCATTATTATATAACAAAATTAATTTCTATATACTTTATTATTATTATAAAACAATAATTTTTATCATTTTTCACGCACACACACAGTGTTGCCAGAGATAAGACGAAGCTGCATAGAAACTGTAATGTATATTCTTTCCAGTGTTATGTCATACTGAGATAAGAAGAAACTGCATTTTAGCTAGACAGTTGATCTGTAATGCTTATACTTATAAGAACGCAATGCGCGCGACAAAGTGTAATGCTAGCAACGTCATACAGAGATAAGACGAAGTTGCGTTTAAGGGGGCCCAAACAATCTTGTCCTTGACCTCCCCCCTCCACTCCCCACTCTATACATTTCAGTATGTGAGCTACAATGTTCTCATCTCCTATCTCTTACTCTAAAATATTATTATTATTATTATAAATTATTCTTACATTTCATTATGGGCAAGTGTAAACTACAATGTTTTTTCCTTATCATCCTATTTTATTTAAACTCTAAATATTCTAGATTTAATAGTGGATTTCATTATTATACAACAAAAATTAACTTCTATATGTAGCGAATAGCGTGTAAAAGAGAATTTAGAATTAAAATAGTTGGAACGATTCTAAGAATTCGAACGCTTATCGTAAAGCTACTGATTTTCTCTCTGTCTCTTTCTTGCCTTCGTAAAGCCACTGACTTTCTCTCTATCTCTTTCTCGCCTTCATAAGCAAGTAACTTTCTTTCTATCCCCTTATCATCTTTAGGCTCTTATAGAAGAAACATATGTATAGAGAAAATATATATATATATATATATATAATGCATGATCTATGTTATAGTTCTTTCTATCCTTCTTTTACTCGTTTAAAATGAGTTTATACCCAATAATATAAAATAAGACTCTCTTCAATGATCATGTTAAAATTTTTAAACATTTAACATTTACTCTCATCAGCGGCGGCGGGCGCGGACCGAGGGAAATTCGCTTATCAACGCGGATCGTGGAAATTCGCTTATCTACGCGGGTGGTGATTCGCCTATCTACATGGCGCGGGTCGCGGTGATTCGCTTATCGACGCGGCGCCGGAGCTCGCGCGCCAATGAGCGCTAACATGGTGCGCAGGCGCGGAGTGAATTTCTTATATCGCGGGACTGGTCATTATTTTTGCACCTGCACAGGTGAGCTGATGGGCGAAGGAGTGGGGGTTTCCAGAACTCCCTTTGCCTACCTACTAATGACTTATAATAGAATTAATGATCAATTCCCACATAGCACGAAAGATTCGGGAAGCTTCCATCAAAAGATTCAAGTAAGATTCTAATGTAAGCTTCTAGCAAGCTTCCCGAAAGCTGAATGAAAGTTTCGGAAAGCCTCCATTGCAATCTTTTATGTAAGCTTTACGGAAGGTACAGGGAAGCTTACATGTAATATTCCATGAGGGCTAAATGGAAAATTACAAAATAGCTTCCAGTAAGCTTCCGGAAAGATTACATACAATATTACAGAAACATAATTTGGAAGATTGCATTATATCTTGCAGAAAGCTTCGAGTAATATTTTGTGGAAAATTCTATTCAAACTTCCTGCAGCTTTCCACGGAATGTTACAGGAAAAATATTTCAATGTTTTCGGAAGGTTACCAGTAACTTATCAGGAAGATCCTCTGTAAGCTTCCCGGAAGCTAAATGAAAGTTTCAGGAAGCTTCCATTGGAATTTTTTATGTAAGCCTTACGAAAGGTTCAAGGAAGCTTACATATAATATTCCGTGAGGGCCAAATGGAACATTACAGAATATCTTCCAGTAAGCTTCCGGAAAGATCACATACAATATTACAGAAACGTTATTTGGAAGATTGTATTATATCTCGCAGGAAGCTTTGAGTAATATTTTGTGGAAGATTCCATTCAAACTTCCTGCAGCTTTTCACGGAATGTTACAGGAAGAATGTTTCAATGTTCACAGAAGGTTATCAGTAACTAGTCAGGGAGATCCCCTGCAAGCTTCCCGGAAGCTAAATGAAAGTTTCGGGAAGCTTTCATTAGAATCTTTTATGTAAGCTTTACGGAAGTTTCAAAGAAGCTTAATATGTAATATTCCATGAGGGCTAAATGAAACATTACAAAATAGCTTCCCGTAAGCTTCCGGAAAGATTGCATGCAATATTACAGAAACGTTATTTGGAAGATCACATTATATCTTGCAGGAAGCTTCCAGTAATATTTTGTGGAAGATTCCATTCAAACTTCCTGCACCTTTCCACGAAATGTTACAGGAAGAATATTTCAATGTTCTCGGAAGGTTACCAGTACCTTATCAGGAAGATTCCCTGTAAGCTTCCCGGAAGCTAAATGAAAGTTTCAGGAAGCTTCCATTGGAATCTTTTATGGAAGCCTTACGGAAGGTTCAAGGAAGCTTACATATAATATTCCATGAGGGCCAAATGGAACATTACAGAATATCTTCTAGTAAGCTTCCGGAAAGATCACATACAATATTACAGAAACGTTATTTGGAAGGTTGCATTATATCTCGCAGGAAGCTTTGAGTAATATTTTGTGAAAGATTTCATTCAAACTTCCTGCAGCTTTCCACGGAATGTTACAGGAAGAATATTTAATAGTTTACGGAAGGTTACCAGTAACTTATCAGGAAGATTTCCTGTAAGCTTCCCGGAATCCAAATAAAAGTTTTAGGAAGATTCTATTGGAATCTTTTATGTAAGCTTTACGGAAGTTTCAAAGAAGCTTAATATGTAATATTCCATGAGGGCTAAATGAAACATTCCAAAATAGCTTCCAGTAAGCTTTTGGAAAGATTGCATGCAATATTACAGAACCGTTGCTCGGAAGATTACATTACATCTTGCAAGAAACTTCCAGTAATATTTTGTGGAAGATTCCATTCAAACTTCCTGTAGCCTTCCACGGAATGTTATAGAAAAAATATTTAATAGTTTACGGAAGGTTACCAGTAACTTATCAGGAAGATTTCCTGTAAGCTTCCCGGAAGCCAAATAAAAGTTTTGGGAAGATTCTATTGAAATCGTTTATGTAAGCTTTATGGAAGGTTCAAAGAAGCTTACATGTAATATTCCATGAGGACCAAATGGAATATTACGAAATAGCTTTCAGTAAGCTTCCGAAAAGTTATATCCGAATGTTATTTCGAAGATTACTTTACATCTTGCAGGAAGCTTACAGTAACATTTTGCGGAAGATTCTATTCGAACTTCCTGCAGCCTTTCACAGAATATTACAGGAAGGATATATTAATGTTCACGGAAAGTTATTGTAAAGTTTCATAAAAAAATACATTAACTTGTAGTAAATATCATGAAAATTATTAAGTTGAATTTTTAAAAAAAACTATTCCTCTGTTTATGAGAATTTTGTATTCCTGGGGCTTTATTGAATCATTCGATATATCGCTCTTTTAGTAATTAATTTTGACATGTCATTATATGAAGTTTATAATATTTTTAATATTTTTCGCGATATCTCGAATTATTCAATAAGGCCCCTGGTACAAAATCGAACAATTTTAATATATATCATTGGACTCCAACATTTTAAATAACTGATGAATTAATTTATTTAAAAATTCAATAAAATAATCTTCATGGTACATACTATAAGCTAATGCATTTCTTTTTCTAAAATTTTACAATAAAATGAAAAGTCAGGCAATATTTATGAGTACAGGTGTAATGTTTGCCTTACATTAATTCAATTTTATAGATTAACAATATTGTTTTTTTTTCTATTAAATTAATGTCTCATATTCTTTTTAATTTACAAAATTCATGGCAGATTATTTAAATATGAAATAAAACATATTACATTTTAAATGATTGAAAATTTTTTATAATTGTGTATAACTTTCGATAAAGAATTTTTATTATTATTGATTTTAATTAATAAAAAAGAACACAAAAAATATGTTATTCTTTAGGAAAAAGTCGTTAATTTAATAAAATTTTATAAATTAAATAAATTAATTACAAAGTCTAAATATCTTTACAATGTTTTGAATACATGAATTTGATCAAATTAAAGATTTTTCTTAAAAAAAGTATAATATTTTGTGTTCTTTTACGAACTAAAAATTAATAGTAATAAAAAATTTCTACCCAAAGTTACACAATTAAATAATTAATTCATTTAATTTGTAATCTCCATTAATTTTATAAATTAAAAATATACTCTTTTTTTGTTAAATTAATGTCTAAAGATATTTTTTTTAATATAAAAAATTAATGTCGGATTATTATATGAATACGAATAAAACAGATTAAAAATTAAATGATTAAAAGTTTTTATAATTGTATAACTTTAGATAAAAAATTTCTTTCACAAATCATTTTGTGGCTTTTTTAAAGAAAAGTTTTTAATTGAATAAAGTTTTAAGAAAGAGTATCGTATTATTTATTTAAGTTTTCTTAAGTTTAATTAATTAACAAATGAACCAATTTTAAAATATTTTATGCTTACGATTGTAAAAGAAAAGACGCAATAATACTAAATAAAGCTTTAATAGAATCACCACTTGATGATATCTTATCAACAATATTTTAAACATGATAATAAATACAATAAGAGAGCTATTCGTGTGTTGAATGGGTTCAGTTTCAGGGGGAGTCACAGTTTATTCAAGCAAACCCCATTACACGATTTTAGAAGAGCGGAAACTATGATGATTGTAGGTTATAGCTATAGAGATAATTTTCATTGTATATCACTTTTATTGATTTTGATAGCTATACCATTACTTATGCTAATCAATATGTATTTAATTATTCAAGATGACAAATATTTCCATCGGTCTTACAGTCAATTTAAAATCTGTATAATAAAATAAATATGGACATATTTATAAATAATTTAATATTTGATATTTGCTGTGGTGCCAGATTGTTTTGTGGATGAAATGGTTGATGTTTTTAATTCTGTTCATGATAGAATTAAATTTACTAAAGGAATTGAGTCAGATAATCAGTTGAGTTTTTTGGATATTAAAGTAATTAGAGACAGTAATAATAAAGTTAAACTAAATTGGTATAGAAAACCAACTTGGTCTGGTAGATTTTTAAATTTTAATTCACATCACCAGTTCAGAAACAAAATTAGTACTTTGAAGGGTGTGATTGATCGCGCGATTAAGTTATCACATATAGATTTCAGAAAAGAAAATTTGAACATTGTTAGAAAGACTTTTGTTAGTAATAGTTATCCAATCGAATTTGTTAATAGATTGATTAAGGAGAGAGTGAATGAAATTTATAATAGTAATTTAAAAAAGAAAATTAATGTAGAAACTAGAAGCTTGAATTTTGTTTTACCGTATGTTAGAGGTTCGTCAGAAAGAATTAGAAATGAATTCAAAAAACATAAAATTCAAGTTTTCTTTAGAAATAATAATAATTTAGGTAGGTTTTTTAATAATTGTAAAGATAAGGATGAAAAGGATGAAAAATCGGGAGTCGTTTACAAGATCAATTGTAATGATTGTGATAAATATTATATTGGACAGACAAGTAGATATTTAAAGAAACGAATTTATGAACATAAATATAGTTTGAGAAGTCCAAATGTTGTGTCGGGTTTGAAGCAACATTGTTTGAATTCCGTTAATTCTTTTGATTTTGTGAATGTTGAAATTTTACGTGACTAAAGTTTGATTCGAATCAGATACGAATTTTTTTTAATTCGTTAAAATTTATAAAAAAGCTAAAAAAGAACATCTTTGTACAAAATAAATACCGCTGACACTTAATTAAGGTATAAAAGTGTATTTAAATACAAAATTATTTTTTCTTTTCCTGATATAAGTTTTGTATCTCATTAATTTTTATGAAATTTAAAATATAATCTTAAGTTTTATGTATCTGATTTATTTCAGCTTGATTCAACTCGGAGAACATCCGAAAATTAAAAAAAAACATTACTCTAAATAAGGTATTATTTTTTTATTGTTCTGACATTTTTCCTACCCTGAAAAATATTACGGCATTTAAAAATTTAGGTAAAATAACATACCTTTGATTTTTTTCAACCCGATCCAACTCGAAGAACGTTGTTAAAACTAAGAAATGCAGACCCCTAAATAAGGTATTATTTTTTAATGGTTCTGTCATACTTTCTATACCCTAGAAAATATTGCGGTATTTAAAAATTACGTGAAATAGCATACTCCCAATTTTTTTCAACCCGATTCAACTCGAAGAACATTGTTAAAACTAAGAAGTACAGGATCCTAAATAAGGTATTATTAATTAACTGTTCTGTCATACTTCCTACCTTAGAAAACATAATATTTAAAAAATTAAGGTGAAATTACATAGTTTTATTACTTTTTGACCCAAAGAAGATTCTTAAAACTAAGAAATGCAAACCTTTGATTTTTCGAATGAGTTGAATATACGAGTTTTTAGATGTTACAACAATTATGGGAAGACAAACCTTATTTAAGTCATGCTCCAATTTTCTTCGAGTTGGACTTGTTGGAAAAAAAATAAGAATTATGTTATTTAACCTAAATTTTAAAATGCCGCAATATTTTCTATGGCAGACAGCATGACAGAACCATTCAAAAATTGTACCTTACTCAAGGGTTTGCATTTCTTAGTTTTAAGAATCTTCTTCGGGTCAAAAAGTAATAAAACTATGTAATTTCACCTTTATATTTTAAATATTATGTTTTCTAAGGTAGAAAGCAAGACAGAACAATTAATTAATAATACCTTATTTAGGGTCCTGTAATTCTTAGTTTTAACAATGTTCTTCGAGTTGAATCGGGTTGAAAAAAATTGGGAGTATGCTATTTCACCTAAATTTTAAAATACCGCAATATTTTCTAGGGTAGAAAGCATGACAGAACCATTAAAAAATAATACCTTATTTAGGACATGTTCTTTTGACTACAACTACATGGTTGTTGTTTTATATTATTATTACGACATTTAGCTTGAAAAGGACCTTCAATTGTAAGGTAGAAACGTTGCTGTATTAAATAATAAAGTAATTGAACAGTATAGCCTGCAAACTCTAATTCATCCATATAATTTTTACTGTTCGTGGAGTCTTTACAATTACCTAAAAAAAAAAGAGAAAAAAAGAGAGACTTAAACATATAGACTTGTGTATACTATAGCATAAAAAATTAATGTAAAATTTTACATCATAATCCTAACGTGTAAAGTAATATTTATCGTTTTTTATATATGCTAAAATAACGTTAAAAATAATAATGTATAGAGCGAAGTGTCATAGTACACAAAAAGAATTATTTTTTGAAATAATTCAACTCATTTTTTGTTTACGATAATCATTTATCTCAATGATTCAAGCTTTTGAAGGCTAGTAATACTTGAGTTTTACGCTTTATAAATATGTCTTTGTGTTATCTGTACAAACTCTTTTATTTTCTCGATGTATTGCATAATTTTAAAAATGAAAATTTATATTTTTTGTTTGTCATTGCATGAAATAGTGTAGAAAAAAACAATATGAAAAAAGTAAAGGATGTATAAAATATTGTTTGAAATATTTTATACAATTTAGTTTGTAATTTATACTATATTAGTTATAGGGAAGGCATAAGTTCGTTTTGAGAATTGTAGGTTTGAAGTTCTACGCCTTTCATTAAATAATTCAACAATAACTTTCATAAATACTCGTTACCAAATCTTACGTTCAATGAACCCGGATTCACGATGATATTTTAACATAATCTTTCTAAATTTTAGTTTCTGTATATTGATAACAATTTGTACAAAATATTTTTAGATAATTTTATTAAAAAAATAGTAAATATGGCTGAAGCAATGAAGCAAAAACTTGTAACAATAAAAAATATGAAAAAATACCAACTTTTTGTAGTCAATTAGAGAAATGAAATATAGACATGTGTATACTATAGCATAAAAAATTAATGTAAAATTTTACATCATAATCTTAGCGTGTAAAGTAATAGTTATCGTTTTTTATATATACAGTCGACGATCTGAGTCCCGCCGCTTTCTCCTCCATCGACTCGCTCGTGCGTTACCCCCACTCGCTGACTAAAAGAATTTGTTTCCAAACATTCTGAGTCCCGCCGCTGCTCTATGCGACTTTTTCACTTGTAAAAATGGGTTTATTAATTTCATTTTTTTGTTTAGGATACAACAAATGTTTATTGAAATAAAAAGTAATAAAGAAATAATACAATATTGCATAATTCTCATTTATATCTATTGAAAAAAATATAAAAATTAAACTAGATATATTTAATCAATCAATAAAATGTTATTTATTTGAAAATTTAAGTGATTGCTTTATAAATAAAAGATAAAATAAATCTTATTTCATTTCATTTTCATTATAACAATGAGTATTTAGTTCATCAATAAATAATATATTCTTTAATTTTTAAATTTATGTTATCTATAAATAAAAAAATTTAATTTTTATATTTTTTATAGTAAATATAAATGAGAATTATGCAATATTACAATATTTTCTGTTACCTTTTATTTTAATAAACGTTTATTGTACTCTAAAAAAAAAATTAAACTAATAAATCCATTTTTACAAGTTAAAAAGTCGCATAGAGCAGCGGCGGGACTCAGAATGTTTGGAAACAATTAGTCAGCGAGTGGGGGTAACGCATGAGCTAGTCGATGGAGGAGAAGGCGGCAGGACTCAGATCGTCGACTACACTAAAATAAAATTAAAAATAATAATGTATAGAGCGAAGTGTCATAGTACATAAAAAGAATTATTTTTTGGAAATAATTCAACTCACTTTATGTTTACGATAATCATTTATCTCAGGAATTTAAGCTTTTGAAGGCTAGTGATTCTTGAGTTTTAGACTTTATGAATATGTCTTTATGGTATCTGTACAAATTCTTTTATTTTCCCGATGTAATGCATAATTTTAAAAATGAAAATTTATATTTTTTGTTTGTCATTGCATGAAATAGTGTAGAAAGAAACAATATGAAAAAAGTAAAGAATGTATAAAATATTATTTGAAATATTTTATACAATTTAGTTTGTAATTGATACTATATTAGTCATAGGAAAGGTATAAGTTCGTTTTGAGATTTGTATGTATGAAGTTCTACGCCTTTCATTAAATAATTCCTCAATAACTTTAATAAATCATTGTTTCCAAATCTTACGTCCAATGAACCCGGAGTCTCGATGATTTTTTAACATAACTTTTCTAAATTTCTAGTTTCTGTATCTTCCCATATGGAAATAATTTATGTGGAAAACTGTAAATAATAGTAAATAATTGTAAATAACTGTTAAAAAATGTCAGAATTGAGACATAAATAATAGTTATTTACAGTTATTTACTATTATTTACTATTAATTACTATTATTTACAGTTATTAACTGTTATTAACTGTTATTTACAGTTATTTACAATTATTTACAATTATTTACAATTATTTAAAATTATTTACAGTTTTTTATAATCATTTACAATTATTCATAATTATTTACAATTATATACATTTTCAAAAATTTTTGAATTAGTAAATAATTTAATGTTATTAATAATTATTTACAATTATTTATAGTTATTTACAGTTATTTACAGTTTTTTACAGTTATTTACAGTTATTTATAATTATTTACAATTATTTACAATTTTCCATAGTTTTTTACAATTATTTACAGTTATTCACATTTTTAAAAATTTTCGCCTATATATAAAATTATTGAATAAATTCGTGAATATTTTCGAAAATGTAAATAACTGCAAATAATTGTAAAAAACTATAAATAATCGTAAATAACTGTAAATAACTGTGAAAAAAGTGAATAAATGTAAATAACTGTAAATAACTGTAAATAAATATAAATAACCGTAAATAAGTGTAAATAACAGTTAAGGAGGTTCTTGCATGAAAATTCTGAGACTACACAATAAAATTTCTTATTATTTAAAATGTCCTGAATCCGATCGTATGCTTAATTTATGGGCTTGTTGTGCAAAATTTAATAAAATCAGAACTTAAAGTTTGAACTTTTTTGTACAGACTCTTATAGGACTGTGAATAAAATATATCAAAATTGAGTATTTGCAAAGCAGGGAGTGATTTTCTGAAAAACAGACAGATGAACAAATGTTTAAAAGAAAGTTTCCTCTTTCAAATGATATCTAGTAAATTACTCATTGCCGTGGTAAATATTGAGATATTACACGTTAAAGTTAATAAACGTCTTTGCGACCGGATCAAAAGAAGCCATGTTTTTCGCATCACTCGACAGCGACAAAAAAGTGCGCGAATTTCGAAAGTTTTAAATTCTTATAACAAAATAAATTAATAATATTATATATAAATATATATTATTTTATCTGAAATTGTTTTTTGATAAACTATTCTATTTTTGCTACTTTTACATTATTTCTTTGAATTTTATTATATTATTATCAAAATATTAAAATTAAAATAAGCAAACTTAACCTAAAAGCAGAAACCGGTCACAGACGCCATATTACATACATATATATATATATGTATACATTGTACTACGCGATCGAATTCATGACAATTTATTTACATTTTAAGTACGTAACGTGCAAAAAATGCAATGTTTATAATAGATTTTAACGTAAAAAATAATTATTTAATTTTCAAAAATAAATATATATATAAATATCTACATTCACTTTTTTATCGATTTTGACCTTAGCTGTACTCGCAAGAACCTCCTTAATAAGTGTAAATAACAGTTAATAACTGTAAATAAGTGTAAATAACAGTAAATAATTGTAAATAATTGTAAATAACTGTTATTTATGTCTCAATTCCCACATTTTTTAACACTTTTTCACAGTTATTTACAGTTATTTACATTTATTTACATTTATTAACAGTTATTTACAATTATATCCAAAAATTTTTTCCATATGGGTTAATAATAATTTTTATAAAATATTTTTAGATAATTTTATAAAAAAAATAGTAAATACGAATGAACGAAGCAATGAAACAAAAACTTGTAGAAATGTTAAAGGGTATAAAAAGGTAAATGCATATGTATATAATTATTTATTATTATACTATTTAAAAATTTATGACATATACTTGTTAAAGTTTTCTGTAATCAACTTCTTACAAATGGACTTATAATAAAAATTGTATACATTTACAAATTTTCTTTATTTTCAGATATAATCCATGAAATTTAACAACATTAGAAAAGTAAATGGACATTCAAGTAAATAAAAATGTATGCGATCTAAATGCTAATTTGGCTGTTTTAACATTGTGTCAATTGAATTCGCATCATTTTGATAAAAACGTAACCTGTATGATACTTCTAAAAGCACTAATAAATAGTAAATAAAGAACATATAACATATAGAGGTGCTTTTATCAATAAGATTAAACAAAGATTCGAATGTAAATCAATAGACTAACCAAATAGAATAACCTTACCAAAAAAATTAGCGTTAAAAATTATAATGTTCCTTACATTTGTTGTTTATAATCTCTGAAAGAAGCTAATCGTCAATTGAATCTTCGTCCTTTATTCCACACAAAATTTTCAAATTCAGTGTTTATGTTCTGGTTTTTTTTATTTATTTTTTTATTATTTTATTTTTAATAAAACATTTAAGTTGATTTATAACGCGACGCGAATTTTAACTTTTTTATATTATAAAATTTATTAAGGAGATGTGAAACGGACACTACACCTGTACTTATAGATATTAGCTTCCTTTCCATTTTATTGCTGAATTTCCAGAAAAGAAATGCATTAGCTTGTAGTATATACCATGATGATTATTTAGATGGATTTTCAAATAAATTGATTCATTAGTTTTTAAGATATTTGGATTCCTGTACAAAATTGAAAAATGTTAATAAATAATTTTGGAACCCAAAATTCTCAATAACTAATGAATGAATTTATTTAAAAATTTAACCGAATAATCTTCATCGTACATACTACAAGCTAATGCATTTCTTTATTGAAAATTTTGCAATAAAATGTTAAGATATTGAATATTTTTGAGTACAGGTGTAGTGTCTATTTTACATCTCCTTAATAGCAAAATGTTTAATAACTAACTCAAATTTGACATTTCTATAAACAAGAAAACTGGACTGAATAGTACTGCGTATTGAATTCGTTTCGAATAGATTCTTTTTTTTTGAGGAATGGGAGGAGAACGAGGAGTTAAAAGTTGGAGAAGAGATACATAAGTTGGTTTAAAGCTTGGTATAGCTTGAATCTAAACAAGCTTGCAATCCTGGGCTCGATTCAATCGAGAGCATTCAAAAAGTTTTCGGATATATACATTATTGTATATGAATTCTATAATACATGAGAGAAATGTACATATATATACCCTACTGAAAAAATTCAGGTGATTAATCACACGATTAATCACCTGACTTTATGTCATGATTTTTTACTTGATTAATCATATGATTTATCACATGATAAATCATATGATTAATCACATGACTGAATTATCATACCTACGCAATACTGAATATTAATAATTTATCATGCTAGGTATGTATCAATATTATAATAACGAATTGGAAATCATAAATTACGTAGATATGAACAGTATGTTTTTTTAATCAATAACTATTAATAATCTGCACTTTCATAAAATGAAATATAACAAGCAAAATATCATTACGTTTAAATTAAATATTAAATAACGTTAATCCGATTTTAAATAATATAAAATAATAATTTCGTAGAAAAAAAAAAAATTTTAATCTATAAATTCATACTATAGGTCATATAAAGTAATCAGATGATGCAACTGAAAAAAAAATTGTGTTTATGAAAGTTCTTGTGATTGAATATAGTACGTTATATGTCGTTAATTCAATAAAAAAATATATAAAGATATCCTAATGAACTCAGTATACATTAAACCTTCGTCAGTATCGTTGGAGGTTAAAATATACATGGTTAAAATATACATGAAATGAAAAATAAAAATATAAAAAAATTTTATAATGATACTAATAGAAAATTAATTTCATAGTAAATTATGCGCTTTAACAAACTTATACAAATTTGTTTTAGCACATTAAAAAAATTAAGTGAATTTGAAATTCACAATCGTAAGGGTCTAATAACGATACACTGTTAAAAATATTCTTAAATTTAATACATATTTAAGATAAAAATGTATCTTAAATTTAAGAATCATGTCACTTAAACTTATTTAATATAAAAAATTATTGAAATTAATAAAAAATTATTAAAATTATATAGTAATTCTTAAAATTATATAGAAATTCTTAAGATTAAGATGACGGTTACTCAAGTTTAGTAATATGATTATTAAACTTCAATACTATAACTGAAAATCTATTAATATTCCATGTTAATGAAAATGTTATTAAACTTAATAAATATTTAAGTTACTTGTATTAAATCTAATATATTGATTAAGATATATGGAACTGAAATTTATCAAGACTTTAATAAATTATTATAAAATTTAATATAGAATCTTAAAAATGTTTGATGTATTAAAAATTTATAAAAATTAATAAACTCAAGTTGAAAGTTGAAATTCAAAATACTAAAACGTAAGATAACGGATACTAAAGTTTAGCAATATGCTTATTAAAATTCAATATTATAATTGAAAATGTATTAATATTCGATGTTGATGAAAATGTTATTAAACTTAATAATTACTTAAGTTACTTGTATTAAATCTAATATATTGATTAAGATATATGGAACTGAAATTTATCAAGACTTTAATAAATTATTATAAAATTTGATATAGAATCTTAAAAATATTTGATGTATTAAAAATTTGTAGTACACAAATCATGCACTAGATGGCTACTTGTTTTTTCAGTCTACAAACAGAAATAGAAGATTCAAAGTATAAAAGAGAGCCTTGTATCGGCGATAAAATTCTCATTTATATATCTTCGGAAATATTTTAATTTTTGGAGTGCTCAACAATAGTTGAATTCTTTTAAAATATATTAAATTATACCACATGAAATAATATTTTTTTATCACATTACGTTCAGCAGAATTTCTTAATCTTAATTCTATTATATTAAATTCAGTAAACTTATGGTAAAATTTATAAATAGATTCTGAAATTTTTTTATTAATATTAATAAAAGAATGCATTAAAATTCAAAAAAATATTTAGTAAAAAAAAATATTTATAAATTATATTCAATAGAATTTTTTAAACTTAATACACAATTTATTGAATTTAAGAAAATTATATTGAAAATTTTAATTATTGTGCTGACAATTTTTGTATTAATTTCCAAACACAAATATATTAAAACTTAAAATAATATTGAATTTTAAAAAATTATTATTAAATATCATTTAATAAAAGTTTATGAAATGAGCTTCCATCACTTTTATCTTAATTTTAATAACATATTTTTAACAGTGTACTTAAATGGTTCAGCACAGCAAAAATTATTGAGGTAAATTTAACGATTTAGAAAAAAAAAGAATACAAATTTGGGGAACATTTCATAACTTTTTAAACAGTATTTTAATTATTACCTATAATAAGCGCTAATTATATATTTTTTTATTGAATTAACGACATATAAAGTACTATATTCAATCACAAGAACTTTGATAAACACAATTTTTTTTTTCAGTTGCATCATTTGATTACTATACATGACCTATAGTATTAATTTATAGATTAAAATTTTAAATTTTTCTCTACGAAATTATTATTTTATATTATTTAAAATTGGATTAACGTTATTTAATATTTAATTAAAACGTAATGATATTTTGCTTGTTGTATTTCATTTTATGAAAGTGCATAAATAGATTATTAATAGTTATTGATTAAAAAAACATATTGTTCATATCTACGTAATTTATGATTTCCAATTCATTTTTAAATTATAATATTGATACATACCTAGCATAAGAAATTATTAATATTCAGTATTGCGTAGGTATGATAATTCAGTCATGTAATTAATCACATGATTTATTATGTGATTAATCATATAATTAATCAAGTAAAAAATCATGACATAAAGTCAGGTGATTAATCATATGATTGATCATATGATAAATCACATGATTTATCACATGATAAATCATATGATTAATCACCTGAATTTTTTCAGTAGGGTATATACACGGAGAGAAATGTATGATTAAATATTAGCACAAACTTAATGAAAAAATTACTATACTGTATACCAACGGAGAGACAAACTCGATATGTGTTAAATTTTAGTATATGTATATAGTAAAATTTCAAAGCATCAATTTTTACTATACTATATATTAAATTTTTCTATACCTTTTAGCAAATTTTACTATACTGCATATTAGATTTTATAAATATCATGTATTAAATATTATGGATATGAATTTTTTTTTAAATTCTAAAAATATTATTTTTCAATGCTCGTTGACGTTCTGAGAATTTTGCTTGTGTTTTCAAATTTAGGGAAGAATTATTTTGTTTGTGTGTTATTGTTAGAAAGACACTTTTCGCAAATTATGAAACGCTCTTTTCGAAGTTGTATATACTACATTTATCCTAAATTACACACATTGCAACAAGTTAATCGCACCAGTGGCGGCGCTGCCGTAATGGAAGGTATGGAGTTATTCCATACCTAGGATTTGTTATGGTATGGAATTCCATACATACAATTCATTTTAAGACTAATTGTGAATTAATAGATTGTGAATTTAAATTAAAACAAGTAATTATATAATACGTATTATGTTCCTATGAAATAATATAATATATGCAATATAGGCTAGGAAAACAATACAATAACGCAATATGTGAATTTTGAAAATTTACGATGCTAATGGAAAATTAGTATTTTAAATGATTATAATTAATTTTTGGGTCTCACATCTCACCCCAAAACCTTCAGTGATTTGTAGAAAATTTTCAAAATCAAAAGAAAAATATAATAATTCATATAACATAATATTTCCCGATAAAATAATAGGATATATTTATTATATGCCGAGGACAAAATATAATATACCTAATATGTGCATTTTGTTAATATTAAATCTTAATAGAAATTTCGTATTTTAAATGCTAATATTAATTATTTCAAGCAAATTTGTTGCCTTAAAATATTTTTTAATAATATATAATTATAAACATGACTGATAATTAATTAAATATGTAATTGTCACAACCAAATTTTCTAATTGTGAATTTAAACAAATATAAGATATTACATTATACGTATTATTTTTCTATGAATCAATACAATATATGCAATATATGCTTTGAAAAAAATATAATATACGTAATATGTGCATTTTGAAAATAATCAATACTAATGGAAAATTAATGTTAGAATTATAATATTTAATATTTTAGTCACTAGTTATTAAACGTTCAGTGTTAATATAAACTCTTACAGACTAATGTTAAAGTTCTTTCTTATGTCAGCTGTGATACATTCAGCGTATTCTAATAGGTTAATCTTTTCCACTTACGTACGTGACATCCGATCAAAAGTAACCTTACTTATTATTGTTATTAGTTCTGTCATGGTGTATAAAACTTGTAGGAAATCTTGATAAAGTAAAAATTATAAACACGTTTTCAGCCTTGTTTATTTTGCAAAGATTTTAATATCATTGAGCTAATACATTTATTATTAGAATTAATCAGATTGTAAATATTAAAAAAATTAAATATGAAAAAATTTTTAATAAAAATAAATCCGTTTGAAATTAATGAACAAAAAGAACCGCGAGCGGTAGATAATTCAACAACAAATATTATTCCTGAAAAAATGTTAACAAAGAAATAAATGAATATAGTGATCGTAAGTATTAAAAATTAATTAAAAAAATTTAAAACAAAAGATTTGTATGATTAGAGGTTATTAAATCATTTCATGAATTTTTTTATAAACGTAAATATATACGAATTGGTTAACATTTTTTTTTTCATTATTATATAATATGCCTAAAAGATTATCTAAATATTTTAAATACTCGTAATAGATATTTGCAAAATTTATTATTTCAAAGCATTATTTTTGTTTAAAAAATATCGATATGATGTACAAGATTATTCAAAATTAAAAACCTAAACAATTGCATTTTTGTTTATTTATATAGACATGAATAATTTGATCCTATAATTAAAATTCCATTCAAATCATTTTTTTTTTTTTTTATTAATTTCAGAACAAAAACAATCAGTGCCTGAATCATTTAAAAAATGGAAAAATACTTATAAATGGCTAAAATTGAATGAATCAAGTAAGCCATCTGCGTGATTTGTACAGAGGCTGTTAATAAACGTTTATTAATTGTAAACAATAAAAATATAGGCATTTCAAGAAAAGCTTATGTAGAGGAAGGATTTTCTTGCTGGAAAAATGCTACTACTGCATTTAAAACACACGAAAAAAGTGAATTACACATCCATGCAATTCAAGTAGTTTTAAGCGCTAACGAAAAACATAATATATTAGATCATTTAAGTATAGCAAAGAAAAGAGAAATGGTAGAATCAAGAATAGCATTATCTAAAATTTTTACGACAATACTTATATTGGCAAAACAAGGTCTCGCTTTAAGAGGGCATGACGAGATTCGTTCAAATTTATTTCAGATTTTAAATTTGAGAGCAGAAGACGTACCCGAATTGAAAACTTGGTTACTACGAAAAGGAAATAAATGGCTTCACCATACTATTACAGATGAGATAATTAGCCTTATTTCAGATAATCTTTCGAATATAATTGTAAACAAAATCAAAACAAATAAATACTATTCCATTATGATAGATGAGACATCGGATATTTCACGACTTGAACAAGTTTCAATTTGTATTAGGACAGTTAATGATGATTTAATAATTAATGAATTTTTTATGAAATTTTGCAATACAGGCAGCACAAAATCTGAGGCACTTATGTCAATCATTACTGAATATTTAGCTAAAATATCATTAGATATACATGACTTGAGAGGTCAATGCTATGATGGAGCCAGCAACGTAGCTGGTAAAATTACAGGTCTTCAGACTAGAATTCGCGAACTCGAACCACGTGCTATTTTTGTACATTGCTCAGCTCATTCTCTAAATTTGGTTGTGCAGGACGCTCTTGAAGATATCACGTTTGTTAGAAATTTTATAGGCATAACTAAAGAAATTATCAACTTTTTACGTGATTCTCCAAAACGTTTATATAATTATAAAATTATCCAAGATTTCCAATCAGAAGATCGTACGATTATGTTATCTCCATATTGTCCCACAAGGTAAGTTAAAAAAAAAAAAAAAAAAATCATTTTTTTTACTTTGTACAATCGAAAAAATAAATTACGCTTAATAAAAATTTTGATATGCCATATTATATTAATATAATAATGTTTTTAATTATTAATGATATAAATAAATTTATCTATTAAAATTACATATTTAAACATAACTATGTCATATATTTTGCAGATGGGTAATAAGAATAAAGTCATTGAAATCAATATTCGTGAATGCTAATTATAAAGCTGCTATTGAATTTTTTTAAATGCTCAGTACCGATCGTACTTCAGATCCAAGTCATTCAACAAAAGCAATTGGGTTCTTACATAACATGTATTCTTTCCAATATTATTATCTTCTAACGATAATAATTGAAATATTTTCACAAATTGAAACTCTAAATCTACAACTTCAAAAATCAGATTTATGTATAAACGAATCTCACAATAAAATTGAAATAATAATTGAACATCTGCAGGAAATGCGACGCTCAAAATTTGATTCTATTTGGTCGAAATGTATTGACAACGCTAAAGCTTTACAAATAGATGAACCTGTTGTAGCCCGACCTAGAAAAATTCCTAAACGATTGGATTGTAGCTCAACCAGTGACCATATATTTAATAAACCAGAAGATTATCATAGGAAACAGTTTTACGAAATTATCGATCAGACATTAATGTCCTTTTCTGAAAGATTTAATACCGATACAATGAAAATTTTAAACAAATTTGAAAATTTTGTCATTGGTAAGACAAATGTCAATGTGTCCGTGATTAAATCTTTTTATAACATTTATACGGAAGGTAAGAATTCTGCTGTCATTGAAATAGATGGTGAAAAATTGGAGAAGCAAAAGGACGTATTTATAAATACAGCAATAGGAAAAAATATTAATATCAAGTCACTAAAGGATGTAATTACTTATCTAAAGCAGAACGATGCTCTTAGAGATATTCTTGATGAATATACTAAATTCGTAAAACTTTTACTTACAATACCGGGGTCATCGTGCTCAAATGAGAGATCATTTTCAACTTTGCGACGTCTTAAAAGTTATTTAAGATCAACGATGCTTCAAAAAAGATTAAACGATCTCGCAATAATCCATATTCATCAAGATTTAATTAATGAATTGAATATCGATGAATTAATAAATTGTTTTATTAGAAAAAATTCAAAAAGACAATCTATATTTGCACTGGTATAATAAAAATAATTAATATTAATTTATTTAATTATTTTATCATATAATCACAATTTAATATAAGGTTTTTTGTCACAGCTCTCTAAACATATAATTCTGTTCATATTTTCTGTTAAACCATCTCTTTATATTGATTTTAAATGCCATAATTATTAGTATATATTTTTTATTCTAAACATTATGATTAAAATGAAAATTGTTTTTTAAATTTGTAGTTTTATTTGGCCCACCCTAAAACAACTCTGATTCCCATTAAATTCATGCAAACTCCATACCTAGAAAATTTTTGTAAGTTCAAAAAACACTTTAAAATTACTCTTATAACTATTTAATAAGATAATTGTCGTAACCGAATATTCTGTTAGTTGATTTAAAGAAAAACAATAAATTCTATTATACGTAATATCTTTTGATGAAATAATACTAAATTTGTGTTATATGCCCGAAACAAAAGGAATATAAACGTAATATGTGCATTTTGAGATTAATTAATATTAAAGGGAAATTCGTATTCTACATGATAATCTCGAATATTTTAAGACGACCGCTTGCTTGATATTATTTTTCAATAATATTTAATTACAAATTTAGTCATAGAGTTCTTAACCACTAATGTTCCAACTGCATATGACTAATATAGCCCTCTGTAATTTTTTTATATAACCAACAAATGATGCAATTTTTGTATTACGTGTTCGGGATAAAATACGATATACGTAATATGTATAAGATTTAGACAAGGACAGCGAAATTTTTCTATCCCACCACTTTCCAAATGACGTTCGCTGATTGGTCTAGAGGCTTCCCCCACCCTACCAAATTGAACCGAATCTTTCGAAACCGCTTCTATACATGCGATTTTTGAGGCTCCCTCTACAATTTTCTAATATCATCAAGAAACAATGCAATATTTGTATTACGTGTTCGGGATAAAATACGATATACGTAATATGTATAAGATTTAGACAAGGACAGCGAAATTTTTCTATCCCACCACTTTTCAAATGACGTTCGCTGATTGGTCTAGAGGCTTCCCCCACCCTACCAAATTGAACCGAATCTTTCAAAACCGCTTCTATACATGCGATTTTTGAGGCTCCCTCTACAATTTTCTTATATCATCATGAAACAATGCGATATTTGTATTATGTGTTCGGGATAAAATACGATAAACGTAATATGTATATATTTGGAATAATAATTCAGTATTATTTTCTTATGAAATATTACGATATACGTAATATATTCAAATATTAAATACTAATAGACGTTTCGTATTTTAATCAATCAACTTTCATATCTCAAGCTAACCTCTTGTATAAAAATATTTTTTAATAATATTCAATCATAAACTATGTCATAAAGGTTTATCTAATTAAGATTGCTCGTACCTAAATATCAGTAAGTATCACATTTACAAACAAACTTTTTGAAAATTTAAAAACAAATTTTAAATGACTCTAATAAGTAATTAAATATGTAGTTGTCACAACCTAATGTTACGTTCGTTGGTATATAGAAAAACAAAAAATTGTATAATACGTAATATCTTCAGATTAAATAATACAAAATAGGTATTATATGCTCATAACAAAATTAAATATACGTAATATGAGCATTTTGAGAATAATCTATTGATGAGTTTAAAATCAATGAATAAATAAGTTATTATATTAACAAAAATTAAAAAAGACAATCTATTTGTACACTAAACACTCTTATTCTCATTTGACTCATACTAACTCCGTACCCAGTAAAATGGCCAGTCGCCGCCTCTGAATCGCACTCACACGCTACACCTAACGCATATTCTACCTAACGCGTATTATCACGAACGCGAAAATATTTAAAAGCCTCTGTTTCAAATTCTCTTATATACCAACCAAGTACTTCTCTTACCGCTCGCAGGTTGAAAAAATGAGTCGCCACCTAGTGATTAAGTGCGGCAATAGCAGTCTCGTTGTGTTATTCTCTGTATTCATAATTTTTACGATACTGAATAGCAATTTTTGTGAGCACGTATATCATAAACTCATAGAAGTATAGTAAATTTTCATAAAAGTATGTTAAATTTCCTGCATATGTCGAGTTTGTCTCCCCATTAATGAAAAATATAGTAATTTTTAATTATATATTTTTCTCCGTGTATATATATATATATATACATATACTAAGAGAGAAAATCAAAATATTTGAGTTATTCGCAAATTACGTTTAAATGTTTAAGGATATTAATTGTTTAATGTTTAGCAATAGTGATGGTGAATAAGAACAAAAACTATGTATATTTTTTTAATTATGAGGTTTAGCATAAAGAGAAATATGTTATTGATAAAAATTATGGTATTTTATAGGATGAAAAGGTTAGCAATGTGGTATTAACGGATAAAAGTCATTCATGTTTTTAAATTATGAAAATTTTACTAATAATACAAGCCTGCTTTGTTTTGAATTCAAAATATAGCCATTTTTTTAAATCATATTTTAACGAACATCAATTTAACAACTTTATATGTACTTATGAATTTGTTTTGAAAATTGGAATAAAAAACCTATTTTCTACATTATGTTTTTAGATAATGAAGTAACATGGAATTAATGTTTATGATAAATTTATTATTTTTCAATTTTTATCACTTTGCTACATTTTATCAATACAGATTCGATCAGAGTATTGGAAAATTAGAACTACATGAAATAACTAAAAATTAAAAGCTTTATGGTGGAAAATTTCAATTTATACATCGTGCATTTAGCTAAATATATAAAAGGACAATATTATTAAATTAGATAGAAATACAATGTACTATAAAAAATAATAATTTGTTCAATAATCACTAATTTAAATGATTATTAGAATAAACACTGTTAAAAATGACATAAAATTTAATGCGTAAATTAAAATAATTTAAGCTGTTACAATAGTTATGCTGTAAAAGTTATGAAATTTAATGCAATTTGCATAATAATCATTGCAAGTTACATAAAAATAAATTCATTTTGCAGTAATCATCCTGTAAATTATACAAACTTTAATGCAAATTATGAACTTTTGCATTAAAATTTATGTAATTTACAGTATAATTACTGCAAAATGCATTGATTTTTATGCAAATTGTGTTAAACTTGATATGTTTTACAGCACAATTACTTTAACACCTCATTTGAATTTAATTAAATTTATGGCATTAAATTTCGTAATATTCAAGGATAAGTACATCATGAATTGGGGAGTTGTGAGCAGGGCGAGCAGAGGGGTACCCTAATATATATATATATATATATATATATATATATATATATATATATATATATATATATATATATATATATATATATATATATATATATATATATATATATATATATATACATATATAATTATATTTACAAATTTTTTTTAAATAAATTAAAAATTTCAATTGAATTCGAAATTAAAATTTTTCATCGATAAAATTTAAGAAGATTTCAAATAATATTAATCATTAGATTGTTCTTTAATTTTTAATTAGTATTAAGAAAATATGAAAAACCAATTTTTTGATTGTCAATTGATCATTATGAATATTTTAAAATACAAACTATTAAAATTTTATATGTATATATATATATATATATATATATATATATTGCGCACGCTAATATCTTCTACTTAATGTTCTTTCACTTTTGATAATGATATCGCTAAGTATAATTTTAAGTTTGTACTTAGCGATATATTTATTAATCATTTGAAACATCTTTTCGTTCATGACAATATCAACGTATCATTGTTGAGCATTTGTAATGAAAAAATTATACTAACTTATCTAAAAACATAAGCTATGCGCATGCGTACTGGATGCACACCATACTGTATCGTCGATATGGGATACATGTCGCGACATACGTGTATCACATATAGAATAAGGCCCCTGCGATGAATAAAACCACTTCTCGTTTTTACTTCGAGTACTCAAAATAAAATAACATATGCAGATTTCAGCGCAGTAGAAAGCGTAGGGCACATATTCTGATAGAGAAAAGAGGCAATTAAAATAATAAAATCTTCAACATCATTTAACGATATGTTTTAATATACAATATCTTTTTAATTATTAAAGGGGTTCAGCAATCGCAAAAATTGTTGGTGCAAATGCAGCGCAATATGATACTTTTGAAGATCGTGTAACTATGTACGTATACGAAGAGATAATTGATGGTCACAAGCTTACTGAAATCATCAATGAAACACACGAAAACATCAAATATCTTCCTGGACACAAAATTCCTAAAAATGTTGTAAGTATCAATGCTATCTACTTTATTAGATCAGTTACCTTAGAGATGGATAATTAAAATATAATTATTTAAATTAAAATTATTAATATTTGTTTATCGTATGATTATAAATATATACATTTGGAATTTTATGTCAACTCGCATTATCAATAAATAAAGATCGCTAAAATTTTGGAAATAAGTATTATTCAAATCTCATAAATTAAAAACAAGATTTTTGAATTCTGAAATTTTGTTATTATAATTTTTATTATTATGTCTTTAATAATGATTTTCAAAAATCATAAAAATATATTCTACGCTTGATTTTCGATAGAAAACTTCTTTATTTACTTTTTCCAAACTCCAATACTCTTAGAGAAAAACATAAATCTTATGAATAAGTCAAAAATGACTATTTAGGAATCTTCTTTCCTAATTTAAAAGTTCTCAGAAATTTACCCTGATGGCACCAAAATTCACTCGTTCTTTAGGAAAAAAACAAAATAATGTAGCCTTTACAAAGCAAATCAACTTCGTCGGTTTTCGGGTATATTAAATAGTATGTTTCCACCAATCAGATAAGCTTAAATGTCAACATATTCTAATTTGCAAAAATTTGGATGCATTTAACATGTCGTTAGCAGCAAAAAGTATTTCATTAATTTTTTTTCCAAATGTTGATAGTTTTTGAAAGAAAAATTTATTAAAGAATATATTTAAAAAAAAAATAGATAAAATTCTATCACGTATAGCTTTTGAACCTTTTGTCCTAAAAAATTTTTTTGTGTGTTATCGTTACTAAATGAAGCATATTTTAAGACTGTAACGGTATTCTACCGTGTTTGAATCTTGCGCGCTTAGGTATTAAAATGGGATAGACGCTCGATCACATATCTCGTCCAAGACGAGTAAAGAAGTGCGTATCTTGACGACTGGCACTCGAAAGAGAAGCTCGCCAGCTGCGAGGCGCTTCAGAGAGTTTCCGGCTACCGTTGCGTTAACACGAAATCTAAGCCGCACTGTGCTCATTAGAGGAATTTGCCACGTGGTCGTATAATACGGTAGACTAAGTTCGCAATTGATAGCGTGAAACATTATCTTTAATAAAAGTCGTTAGTTTATACCGACTAGCGTATTATATCATATTTGCTAGTTGCAACTCTCAGAAATTCTTTCTGTAGAATTTTGCTTGACCGCTTTTTGCGCGTCTTAGTGGTCAGCTATTAAGTGCCAGCAAATACGTTGATCGGCGTGTAAAGGATTCCACCAATCTACATAGAGCAGGCAGAGATAGAGCTCAGCGGAATTCAACGATCGGAAAGAGACGTATTCCACCGATATACTTCAGAGCACCTACGTATCGGTTACGTACAATGGGGAAGCTACGGTAACAGGCGAGTGGCGTCTACATGCACGTAGGTAATTAGTGTAAACTGGCCAGAGCGTTATCGTAAGTACCATTATATAGCGCGATATCCAAGTTTCTCTTCAAGAAATACTTGTTCGGGTAAATTGTATCATCGGTTATATAACCGATCAGCGTCATAAGCGAGTTGTATTTAGTACGCGACGCGCCCTTCCTTTGCTCGTTCTCTCATTAGACGCGTATGTTACTTTTCATATATCATACAGTTTCATTTTCGTTCAATTCATATTTTATCTTTATTATATTCTTATTTTTCTTATAATAAATTAATTCTCTTTTCAACTAAAACGTGCTTCCAATTGATTTATATTCCCTGACTATATTTAGCATAAAATATATTTCCCGTTGCTTACTCCGACGCCTCCGCGGTTCTTGTGAGCAGTTATAAATTAATTAGTTATGTAATATCATATAGTTTAATATAACGTATTTTGGAACCTGCCTCACGAAGGAAAACTGCGCTACCGGCAACGCGTCTCTCGATCAGGTAAGAGAGAGAGAGAGAGAGAGACGCAGTGACTGCAGCAAGCGACAAGTATATCACATAAGATTTTGTCGCTCATCAATAGTTTTACTAGCTAGCACTATCGGAGTTCGCTGTATAATATTTAGTAAATTTCTTATAGTTTCAGCGACTCCACATATAATAAAATTTATAGACTTAGCTAAAAAGTGAAAGCTAATTTTTTTTGTAAAGTGTACAAAATGACCGTTGCAAAACTTACATCAATTTCTATTTTTTGACTGTGCGAATTGGTGCAAAATATCCCATACGTATGCATGTTGGACGGTGAATATGAACAGTAGTATGCGTACAAGTGTTGCCAGTATTGAAGTAAACTTTAAATCAAGGATATAAAGTCAAAATTAACAAAGTTTCTGTCCTCCAGCCGCTAGAGGCAGCACTGACATCTATATATTTATATATCTACATATATGATACATATAGATATGAACACATATTAAAATGTTCTCCAGAACCAATTTCCCTCGTTCAAATAAGAAGTACTCTTCTGTAAGCGTCTATATTAGTTTCCAGTATTACCGCAGCAACACTTCTACTAATTTAAACCGAGTACTGACTTCAGTGATCCATACCTGACATTCTCAGTACGCTTCTTATAGTTGAAAATAAATGTAATGAGTTTTTTAATCATAGTTATTATTTATTATAAGTATACAAGTGTTTTGATACTTATAGAGTTTAGGATTTCATTTTTGTCTTTTTTGAACAAGTAGAGCAAATCAGGGGAAAAACGCCTAACTACCGCTAACAAAATTAACTTCTTTTTATATATACAATAATAGGAGTTATATTCTTACTTTCGTAAATTTAAAACAATTATCTAACGGTTCAACCCTACAAGCAATAAAAATGTACCCATCTCACAGAACGTACAATTTTTTATGTAAAAATTTATATACTTAGGTTTAGGTTTTTAGGTTGTGAGGGTTTAGACGGCTACCCTTTGATAGGAGCTGCCCCAGCTCGGTGGCCTGTGGCCCATTGCTATACCCTATAAAAGTGAAAATGAGACGGAAGAAGAATACTTTATTGATTTCCCGTATATTTCCTACTGAAGCATTTCTATCCTATAGCAAAGCTCGTAAAATTCCTTGGTCCTATTCCTGCTGCTTCTTCCTGGTTCTCTAAATAACTTTGACCTAAATTTTTTATTCGTTTACTTCCTAATGCCGGGAAGTGACACAGGAGATGTTCCAAGGTTTTTTCTTCATCGTTGCATTCTCTACAGTAGTCGTCTTTAGTCTTGCCCATATGTTTGAGCCCAGCTTCTATAGCACAGTGACCCGTTATTACTCCTGTGATTATGCTGATTGAGATTTTATCATAGTATAACAGCTCCTTGATTTTCTTTTCATATATTTTCTGCCACAATTTCCCGGATATTCATGAAATTTAGTTATTAGGCCAATCAAATTAGATTTTTTCATGTAAAAAAGTTTAACAGCAAACCAACTGCACAATTATATAAAGTAGGTTTGTGGGAGTAAAATATCCAAAATGGCCCCAACAGATGTTGTCCGTTTTTGTTTAAACAATGTTTAAACATTGAAAATTGCCATTTTTTCCCTTTAATTGCAAATATTTCTAGAGCCGTAAAAGCTATCATAATGGCCCAATGAGATGAAATGTAGGTTTTTAAAAGATCTTAAAAATGAATTTTTAATCATTGTGATTGCATTTATAGTTCCCGAGAAAAATGCGAAAAACCACTAAAAATGCTTAAAATTTCAAAAATTCATAACTTTTTTAATTTTATGATTTAAGAGCTGGCCCTGTGGGAATAAATTGTTTTTAATATGCACAATAAGCATACGCAAGCAGAATTCTGTAGGACTAATAGTTTTTTCATAATATCAATTACAAGTTATAAACAAATAATATTTAAAAGGCCATTCTATCCCACACGATCAACTTTTAAAAGTTTTTAACATCGATTCTGAAAGTTTAGATATCCCTCTACAAAATGTATATTTCAGATTTTTTATTAATTCGTTATAAAGACCTTAAAAATTCATTTGAACATTGCGTCTTGCGCTCGGACGCCTGAAATAAAGTTAGTAGTGGGGGAACAAGCGGGATATCTACTGTGCGCCTGCAACATGTTAGACAGGCTACCGGACTTACGCTTCCCCTTGGCTTGAGTTCCCCCACTACTAACTTTATTTCAGGCATCCGAGCGCAAGACGCAATGTTTAAATGAATTTTTAAGGTCTTTATAAAGAATTAATGAAAAATCTGAAATATACATTTTGTAGAGGGATATCTAAACTTTCAGAATCGATGTTAAAAACTTTAAAAAGTTGATCGTGTGAGATAGAATGGCCTATTCAAAATTATTTGTTTATAACTTGTAATTGATATTATGAAAAAACTATTAGTCCTACAGAATTCTGCTTGCGTATGCTTGTTGTGCATATTAAAAACAATTTATTCCTACAGGGCCAGCTCTTTAATCATAAAATCAAAAAAGTTATGAATTTTTGAAATTTTAAGCATTTTTAGTGGTTTTTCGCATTTTTCTCGGGAACTATAAATGCAATCACAATGATTAAAAATTCATTTTTAAGATCTTTTAAAAACCTACATTTTATCTCATTGGGCCATTATGATAGCTTTTACGGCTATAGAAATATTTGCATTTAAAGGGAAAAAATGGCAATTTTCAATGTTTAAACATTGTTTAAACAAAAACGGACAACATCTGTTGGGGCCATTTTGGATATTTTACTCCCACAAACCTACTTTACATAACTGTACAGTTGGTTTGCTGTTAAATTTTTTTACAACTATCAGACATTTTTCAGCTAAATTGATCGGGCTATATTTATGCAATGCAATCACTGCGAATATTTCAGTCTTTGTCGTGGGTTTCTTGTAACATTCCATCAATGGAAGTCTTAATCTCTTTGATCGGTGGCTGTGGATCTCAGCTCGCTTCTGCACTCAGTATTTTCGCTCCGAGCTTCGCCAGTCCATCTGCTCTTCAGTTACCTTTCACGTTTCTGTGTCGGGAAACCCAGCTGATTCTGACTTTGCCTTTATGAATCCATGACAGCACCTTCTGTCAGTTCATCACAGCCTTCGATCTGGTGGTTCTAGATGTCAGTACCCTTAAGGCAGGCTGACTATCTGTGTAGATTGTGGCTCTGTTTGAGCCCAATTTACCCTGAATATGCCGAGCTGCTTTTTCAATGGCCAGAATTCCCGCTTGTAGAGCGCTGCAGTCGTTTTTGAGTCTATACAACTGCTCGATCCTTAGTTCTCCGGAGTAGATTCCTGCTCCTGTGCCAATTGATCATTTAGAGCCGTCTATAAAAACCGCTATTTCATCATTTCGCATTACTGCATTCACTTCCTAATCTTCTTTCCACGATATCCATATATCAAGGTGTTCCTTGAAGCTCAGAATAGATGTGATGTAGTCTTTCTGTAAAACTAGTAATGGGCCTGTGCCTTTATCTACTTTCATCATCTCTTTTATTATGCCTGTGTGCTCACAACCATTATCCTATTCCCACAAATTTGAGTCTCTTGATCTAATAACTCACTTTATAAACAGATCTAGTGGTTGAAGATTCAGCATTGTCTCCAAAACCACCCGGGGTGTGCTCCGCGTAGCACCAGTTGTGTCCAATGCTGCCTCCCTACAACTTTATTAAGGCTCTTCCCATTTGTATTCTTATCCATAGCATACCACAATACTAATGCTCCGTACGTGACTATTGGTCTTACTATAGTAGTGTACATCCATTGTGTTATATGCGGTTGTAGATCCCATCTGCTACTGATCATTTTCCTGCATGTATAGTATGCGTTTATTCCCTTTTTCATCCTTTCTTCTACATTCCGCTTCTAGAACATCTTCGAATCTAGGACATCTTCTAAATATTTTGTCTCTTTAGACAATGTGAGTGTGCGTCCTCCGAGTTTTGGCAATTTGATCTCTGGAACTTTATATCATCATGTGAACAGAACAAGCTCGGTTTTATCAGGAGTCACTCCCGATCCCTTCTGTCTTTCCCAGTTTGCGATTTCTTTTAATGCTGACTTTATAATGTTACCGATCACAGTCGCATCTTTGCCCGTGATCAGTACCATGTCATCAGCATAAGCTACCACTTTTATTCTTTGGTTCTTAAGTCTTTTCAGAATTCTATTTATTACTACCAACCACAATAGGGGAAATATAACTCCTTCCTGTAGTGTTCCTCTAGTGATTCTCCTTCTTGTAGTTCCGTTGCCTGATTCCAAATTTCTAATTCTGCTTTCTAGCATTTCCATTATCTAGTTCATAGTTGTACGGTCTAATCTGGCTGTATTCACAGTAGCATGGAAGTTCAGCAATTCAAAATTCCACCTGTGATAAATTAATAACGGTAAAATTTGCTCCAGTATGCTGAATCGTGGTTCATGATTATTCTTGAATCAACCATACGATACAAAATAACAATTTGATATTTATATATACGATATAAATAACAATTTAATATTTTTTTATTTGTCAAGTATTTTATATAGAATAGGAGTTTTATATAAGATACGTATAACAAGCCATATAAAGATACCAAGAAAACATTTCATTATTATACAGTAGCTTTTTTTGTAACCGTTTCATTAATTATAAAAATACTTGATATCAACCGAAGATCGTTCTAGCAAATGTAATATGCATGCGAAAAGAGCTTGCATAAATTATTCACACTCGTGAAAAATCCCGTGGTTTTAAATCCGATTGCTACAACTAAGCGTTTAAAAGATGTATCCTCGATATACTTATATTTTATACAAGTTCTCAAAAATAGCCCTAGCGTCAATCGCATTAGACGTGCATGTATGATACGATATAACCTATCTATTTACACGTGTTTTCTTGACTCGGTATAATATTATATACATAGTATGATAAGACATAACCAAGCTATTTACACGTGCATTCATGATTCGGTATACGATTATATATAACCTGGTATACGCGTATCAATAGCTAGGTATAAGCTTACAGTAGTATCCTCGATATGCATATACGTATAAATAACCAAGCTATTAACACGCGCACACACACCTCGGCATAGTAATCTCAGTACGCATACACGCACAAATAACCAAGCTATTTACATGCACATACTCACCGGGGTATGAACAGCTCGGTACACTAGCATATTAACCACGCTAAATACACACCGCGATATAAACAGCTTGGTATACTAGCATATCAACCACGCTAAATACACACCGCGGTATAAACAGCTCGGTATACTAGTATATTAACCGTGCTAAATATACACCGCCGTATAAACAGCTCAGTACAATAGTATGCCGCGCTATTTACCCGCGTATACATGCCTCGCTATACGAGCATACGTGTATAAAAATAGCTCGGTATACTAGCATATTAACCGCGCTAAATATACACCATGGTATAAACAGCTCGGTACAATAGTATGCCGCGCTATTTACCCGCGTATACATGCCTCGCTATACGAGCATAGACAACGAGGCATACGTGTATAAATATAGCTCCGTATACTAGCATATTAACCGCGCTAAATATACACCACGGTATAAACAGCTCGGTACAATATTATGCCGCGCTATTTACCCGCGTATACATGCCTCGCTATACGAGCATAGAGAACGAGGTATACGTGTATAAAACAGCTCGGTACAATAGTATGCCGTGCTATTTAGCCGCGTATACATGCCTTGCTATACGAGCATACGTGTATAAAAATAGCTCGGTATACACGTATATACACCTAGGTTAACACATATGAACTCACGTATATTGCGTGTGTCACGTTGATAATTTTATACTCGTCTCAAAGTTCGTATGCATGTGTTCCTAGATGCATCATGTATGTTCTCATATGAATGCGTGCAATCAAACTTTAATATTTATTTAAATTAAGAAAAGGAGTTAAGAAACGTTTTATTTTTTTTTCCTCTGTGATAATTTATTTAGTTCCTCTGTGATAGTTTATGGTAAGAAATTGATGAGTTTTCATTTGTTTCTTAGAGGTTATGATATTGATACACACAAGTTAAATTATTCTGTAAATATACTGTATGAAGCATTATATTTCTGATTTTTTTTTTCAAATAATTGATAAAATTTTCGCAATATTCAATAAATTAAACTTTTATTTGAAAATATAAAATATTGAACTAATTTAATTTCAATATAGCATTAAAATGATGAAATAATTAATTAGAAAAACAAATGGATATTTTAATTGATAATTTTTTTTGTTAAAACAGTGAATTAATTTTATTGAATCAATCTTTGCGACATTTAGTAAGTCAAATATTTATTTGAAAATACAAAATATTATTTGATTCAGTTACTATATGCATATTGATGTGATGAAATAAGCAATTAGAAAAACAAATATGCATTTGAATAAATAAAAAATTTTTTTAAAACAATAAATTAATTTTATTCAACCAATATTTGTGATGTTTAGTAGAATCAAATATTTATTTAAAAAAATGAAATATTTATTTGACTCAATTAAAATATTTGTATTAATGTAACAAAATATTTTATGTGCCACCCACACCTAAGGGATTTCATTGATTCAATTAAGCCTTACTTGATTCAAATAAATTTTTTTCTCAGTGTAGTATCATCTAATATCACCATTTTGTCAATAATTTAAAAAAAATCATAAATATAATGCTTTATACAGTATATATACAAAATAATTAAACTTGTGTATATCAATATCATAACCTCTAAGAAACAAATGAAAACTCATCAATTTCTTACCATAAACTATCACAGAAGAACTAAATAAATTATCACAGAGAAAAAAAATAAAACGTTTCTTAACTCCTTTTCTTAAGAGGAGGTCACGTATCTCTGTCCTTTTCTAATTAAAGAATTGAGTTTTTCACAGAAACTAATGGCTTTAGCAAAAAATGAAGAGAAAGCCGCATCTCATATAAAAAAAAGCAATATTTTCCTTGATAAGAAAGAATTAATTTTATCGCTTCGTTTTCAAGAAAACCTTGAAAAACTTAAATCATAGAGGTTGGGGTGGACAATTTCGTTTTTCAAGGTTTTTTTGAGAACGAAGCAATAAAATTAATTCTTTCTCATCAAAGAAAATATTGCTTTTTTTGATACAAGATGCGGCTTTCTCTTCATGTTTTGCTGAAGTTAGTAATTTTTGTAAAAAAATCATTTCTTTGATTAGAAAAGGACAGAGATACGCGACCTCCTCTTAATTTAAATAAATATTAAAGTTTGATTGCACGCATTCATATGAGAACATACATGATGCATCTAGGAACACATGAGACGAGTATAAAATTATCAACGTGACACACGTAATATACGTGCGTTCATATGTGTTAACCTAGGTGTATATACGTGTATACCGAGCTATTTTTATACACGTATACCTCGTTGTCTATGCTCGTATAGCGAGGCATGTAAACGCGGCTAAATAGCGCGGCATACTATTGTACCGAGCTGGTTATACCATGGTGTATATTTAGCGCGGTTAATATGCTAGTATACCGAGCTATTTTTATACACGTATGCTCGTATAGCGAGGCATGTATACGCGGGTAAATAGCGCGGCATACTATTGTACCGAGCTGTTTATACCGTGATGTATATTTAGCGCGATTAATATGCTAGTGTACCGAGCTATTTTTATACACATATGCCTCGTTGTCTATGCTCGTATAGCGAGGCATGGAAACGCGGCTAAATAGCGCGGCATACTATTGTACCGAGCTGTTTATACCGTGGTGTATATTTAGCGCGGTTAATATGCTAGTGTACCGAGCTACTTTTATACACGTATGCTTGTACAGCGAGGCATGTATACGCGGGTAAATAGCGCGGCATACTATTGTACCGAGCTGTTTATACCGTGGTGTATATTTAGCGCGGTTAATATGCTAGTATATCGAGCTATTTTTATACACGTATGCTCGTATAGCGAGGCATGTACCGAGCTGTTTCTACCGTGGTGTATATTAAGCGTGGTTAATAAGCTAGTATCCCGAGCTATTTATACCGTGGTATATATTTAGTATGGTTAATATGCTAGTATACCGAGCTGTTTATACCGCATAATAGATTTAGATTTACGGCATAATACGGCGGTGTATATTTAGCGCGGTTAATAAACTAGTATACCGAGCTGTTTATACCGCGGTGTGTATTTAGCGTGGTTGATATGCTAGTATACGAAGCTGTTTATACCGCGGTGTGTATTTAGCGTGGTTAATATGCTAGTGTACCGAGCTGTTCATACCGCGGTGAGTATGTGCATGTAAATAGCTTGGTTATTTGCGCGTGTATGCGTACTGAGATTACTATGCCAAGGTGTGTGTGCGCGTGTTAATAGGTTGGTTATTTATACGTATATGCATACCGAGGATACTACTGTAAGCTTATACCTAGCTATTGATACGCGTATACCAGGTTATATATAATCGTATACCGAATCATGAATGCACGTGTAAATAGCTTGGTTATGTCGTATCATACTATGTATATACTATTATACCGAGTCAAGAAAACACGTGTAAATAGATAGGTTATATCGTATCATACATGCACGTCTAATGCGATTGACGCTAGGGCTATTTTTGAGATCTTGTATAAAATATAAGTATATCGAGGATACATCTTTTAAACGCTTAGTTGTAACAATCGGATTTAAAACCACGGGATTTTTCACGAGTGTGAATAATTTATGCAAGCTCTTTTCGCATGCATATTACATTTGCTAGAACGATCTTCGGTTGATATCAAGTATTTTTATAATTGATGAAACGGTCACAAAAAAAGCTACTGTGTAATAATGAAATATTTACTCGGTATCTCTATATGGCTTGTTATACGTATTTACTCCTATTGTATATAAAATACTTAACAAATAAAAAAATATCAAATTGTTATTTTGTATCGTATGGTTGATTCAAGAATAATCATGAACCACGATTCAGCATACTGGAGCAAATTTACCGTTATTAATTTATCACAGGTGGAATTTTGAATTGCCGAACTTCCATGCTACTGTGAATACAGCCTCTGATTTTCTCTAACAGCTATTTAATGGTTTCCGTTTTGACATTATTATCCAAAAGCTCCCTCAACATCTAGGAAGGCACCCATTGTGTACTTTTTACCATGAAGAGCCCTTTCAGTTATCCTCACTACTTCATGTAATGCACTGTCTACTGATTTGCCATTAAGGCAGGCATGTTGCGATGTGCATCCCTTTTCCACCACTGTTGTGTCTTTTATGTGTTGATTCACTATTTTTTCTAGCGTCTTCAAAAGGAAGGATGAGAGGCTGATTGGTCTAAAATCCTTTGGTAAAGTGGGGCTTACTCTACTTTAAAAAATGACATGAGATCTTACACGAGATCTCATATGAGTTTTCACGATTAAAAATAAAACGAGATCTCAGGTGAGATCTCGTGTGCAAAAAATATTAATTTTTCCCAATACCCGATCTTACATGAGATCTCACGTGAGATTTCAAAAAATTATTTTTTCTTACACTTATAACTATAATCAAAGTCAACGACATCAAATCTAAAATTTGGTCTATAATTTAATTAATTTTTATATATTCTAATATTACGATTCAATGATTTTCACGGTAATTAGACCTTCTACATCTACGAAACAATCGTAATCTAAAACATGCTATTATAGATTATGGTTTTAAACTATATTCGAACATAATTATACTCGGCGTTTGAATGATAATAAAAACAAACAAATATTTTACGAAGATTTATACGATATTTACAAGTAATAGTTAAGATACTAGTCACTACAATTATGCATATCGCCTTTTACACTCGAGAAGGCCATCACTTTTCAGTGAGGTCTGGAGCGATGCCGTTCGTATACGAAGGTTTGTACAGAATTTGTGTATTCACAAATTGAATCACTTTTTTCATATCACAGACGAAATCATGTATACGAGGCTCGGGGTCAGTTCACTGGTTAATGATAGTTCTTCTAATCAATAGGTAGTGTCGTTCTATGACGCACGCTGCATCTGGTTTAGATTTACGGCATAATACGTCTTACCAATTGTTACACTATTTGCATGTCGCCGTCAAAACAGTTGCAGATTTATTTATGTCTTAGAACATTATGACAAACTACCTTCAATGAACTGACAGTGACTTAGTACTTAATACCTTTTTTTTATCATACTGATAAATTATTTTTACGTATCATTTATATTACATATCACTCAATTTATCGAATATGATGATTTTCTAGTGTTCGAATACGTATTTATAATATTGGTGTAATTAAATACATTAAGGGCATAGTGAAGCTTCTCCCTTCTGATAATATTTCTGATCCAAGATTTTGAGTGAGTGGTGCATTTAATCGGATTTTTTCACTTCAATAAAAAATTTAAATTAGTAGGATTCAACTTAAGTGCGGACAACTAAAGACATCTACCAAAATCTTATACTTAAAAAGTTATATGCCAATTTTCAATTTATAGTATTTTGAGTTTAGGTTTGTCAACTTTGATATCTACTTTGCGATCTAAGTTCATAAAAAATAACAGCTCTAAAGGATTTTTTATTCTAATTAAAATGATTGTACTAATATAACTAATGTCAAAATTTAAAGAACAAAACAAAAAAATAAAAAAATAATAAATATCTTCTATAAATTTTTTTAATTGAATAAAATATATGAGAGATCCCATGTGAGATCACATATGAGATCGCACACGAGATCGTATATGAGATGTCATATGAAATCGCCTATGAGATCGCATATGAAATCGAATATATATAGGGATATCTCTGGAACTTTTTAATTTTGAGAAATTGTCTTCACAACAATTCAAAAGTCTATAATACAAGTTTCTGGAGTGGCACACACTTCAATAAGGACTTAAATTACTCGTTTCTGTAAGTAGAATATGTATTCATACTAACATTAAAAATAGTCTAACAGCTTCCCAAAGAGGGGCACATGTACCAGGGTAGGCTTAAACTGTTCTTTTTACCATATTCATTATGCTCAAAAAATTTGAGAAGGATCGAAAGTACGTTACTTTTTTTATGGCTCAAGAAACACACGTAGAAAAATATGAAAAAAGTATCATTTTTGACGTATAAAATTATGTACCGTGAACAAAGATTGTTCAATCGATACCAAAATTTAATTACATATTCTACTTACAAAAACGAGTAATTTAAGCCCTTATTGAAGTGTGTGCCACTTTAGAAACTTGTATTATGGACTTTTGAATTGTTGTGAAGACAATTTCTCAAAATTAAAAAGTTCCAGAGATATCCCTATATTTGTCAAATTTTTAAAATAAAATAAATATAAGTGCAATCTGACATGAGATCTCACACATGTTTATTTGATTTTCAAAATTCAATGTATATGAGATTTCATAGGCGATTTCATATAAGATCTCACATGAGAGCTCATATAATATTTTCAGTATGGATGATTTTTCTCGGCTTGTTCTTTAAATTTATACATATTTATGAGCTTTCGCCTATTATTCATTCAAAATAAGTTCATACCTATAAGTAGAAACGGTGGTAGCACAGAGGCTGAGGCTCTTGGCTCATGCTGTTGTGGACCGAAGTTTAATCTCCGGGAAAATTTTGGAAAAAGGAGGATGCCCACGGATATATTAATTTGTGCTCACAAAAACTAGCCTCTGAATTCTATGCCATCGTTTAGAGCACAAAAAAACATGAATTAATGAATAAAAGGACCCCCTTAAGTGCAGGAAAAGTGGAGATATTGTTTAAAAAAGATTACACATCATTAATTACTTAAAATATTTTATTTTCAATATATTAAATGCTTTGTGCAACTTTTGGAAGACTTTTAAGGGTGTAAATTAAAGCTCTTTTTACTGGCCTTAAAATGCTACAACTTTTAAGAGGAGGTCGAGTATATTTGTTCTTTTCTAATCAAAGAATTTATTTTCTTACAAAAACTAATAACTGTAGCAAAAAATAAGGAGATAGTCCCATCTTGTATAATAAAAAACAATATTTTCTTTTATGAGAAAAAATTATTTTTATCGCTTCGTTTTTAAGAAAACTTTGAAAAACTGAATTGACTATCCTAATCTCTATTTTTTAAGTTTTTCAAGGTTTTCTTCAAAACGAATTGATAAAAATAATTTTTTCTCATCGAAGAAAATATTGCTTTTTGTGATACAAGATGGGGCTATCTCCTTATTTTTTGTTACAATTATTAGGTTTTGCAGAAAAATGAATTTTTTGGTTAGAAAAGGACAGAGATATACGACCTGCTCTTGATTCAGGGCCATATCCCAATGTGCTTCTAACATCTTATTAATTAATTCAGCATCTTTCATCCCCCAGAGTTTTTTCATTATTTGAAAATGTTTGTGCAATAATTTTTGAAATATCAAGACGCCATTCAATACGTTTTTTAAAAGAGAAAAATATTGTACAGTTTTTATACCAGGGTCGCATCCCCATCCACTTGAAAATAGTCAATTAGTAATTTTTATTAATTAGACCTAAATATTGTATATATCTATGTACATCTGTATACATCTTTTTAAGCAATTTTTAGGGACATTTCAGGGTTCAGAAAAAAGGTAGCTGAACTGGCTTTCAAATAGTAGTACTTTCGATTCAGTGATTCATTTGTATTTGTCGGTATTACCGAATATATCGATTTACTACCTTTCATCCCCTATAGTTTTTTCATTATTTAAAAATGTTTGTGCAATAATTTTTGAAATATCAAGATGCCATCCAATAGGTTTTTTAAAAGAAAAAAATATTGTACACTTTTTATATCAGGGCCGCAAATTCCAGCAATATTATTATTGATATCAGGAAAATTATCGGGATAATCTAATTTTTCATCAAATAAATTATTAATAGTATTTAATACTTTTTGATTATTATACGTATCAAAATCAAACTTATTTCGTATTTTTTCTCACACTTCTGGCACTTTAACTACTGTAGAATCTGAAAAACCTTTAAATTCTTCTTCTATTGCCATTCCTTCATTTTCAGCATCGTCTACTTCCTAGATATAAGGTAGTGTCTTCTCTTCATTTTTGATATAGTTTATTTCTACACTATTGACTAAAATAAAGTAATTTTTACGTACTTGTTCAAACTTCTTTCTAAATATGTTATAACATTTACAAACATACTTTTTCAAACATTTGTGATACACTTTGTCTTTTTTAAGAATATATAAACAAACTTGTTCCCAAATAGAGTTTTTGTGATAAATTTTAGAACTTTGAGATTTGTAAAACAATTCTAAATCTTTATTTTTCAGATTTCTATCAGTCACATTGTAAAATAAAGCTTCTGCAATACTTTTGGGGTCAAACAATTTGTTATAACTTTTTAATCTTACACTCATTTTTTATCTATTACTTTTTGTTGCAAATATTTATTTTGCATAACCTAGTTATCGATGTTTATACCTAAAATATTAACTTTCAAAATGAGGGAGACAGAGTATACGTATTAAATAAGGAAATCTAAACAAAAAAGCTATGTTATGTGATCATGTGTCATCAAACATTTCATTGACTACCGCGAGTGTCTTTTGTTTACATATTTTTAATAATTCACGTTTAACCTATCTACAATATTTTGTTGGATTGAGGGATAAGTGTGTATCTAGTACTCCATTATTAATTCAAATCAATAATATCTTGAAAATCAAAAAAAGGTTAGCTATGGAAGATTGTAGTGAAAAAGAATGGACAGATAGAGAATCCTCAGAAACAGATCACTGATCAGTCAGAGCTAGAAAAATTAATAAGTGAATCTGATGAAGATTAAGAAAAACAATGAATTGATTCAAAACATAAAATAAAAAAAATGAACAAAAAATAACAAATGAAGAATAAAGAAAAAAAGAAAAAAAAAGATGGAACCAAGCTTTGTCACGTCTTCGTTCGTGGTTCCGGGTTCAGCAGAGAACAAAGCACTAGTTGCATAGGTTCAAAAATCTCAAGATCAGATTAATAAACTGTACTTAATAAAATGTACTTAACCTTGGAAACAGGCAAGTTAAAAGAAATTTTGTGGTCAAGAAAATGATTCGACAAATGATTTTAAATCATAAAAATATTACAGCGAATGAAAGGCACATTATAGTATAATAAAGTACATTTATTGCATAATAAAATCAAATATAAGAGTAGCCCCAAATAAAGAACTATACATTTAGAAATTGGTTTATTAAAAATTCACTTACACCCATCCAAATCTCAAAAAAGCTGCTCAAAAGGGCGTCTTTAGATACATACAATGCTCGGACGTAATTAGTGAAAAATATTAATAAAAACTTTATTTGTGGATGCGGAAACGGCTTTATTATCAAAATTATGCGAAGTTTTACGCTTTTAAGAAACTTATCAGATAATGTTCTAATATTTAAAAAATAATTTCACAAACATTTTTGAATAATAAAAAAACTATAGGGGATGAAAGGTGTTGCATCGATGTATTCGGTAATACCACCAAATACAAATGCGTCACTGAATCAAAAGTACTGCTATTTAAAAGCCAGTTGAGATACCGTTCTTCTGAACCCTGAAATGTCCCTAAAAATTGCCTAAAAAGATGTATACAGATGTACATAGATATATACAATATTTAGGTCTAATTAATAAAAATTACTAATTGACTATTTTCAAGTGGATGGGAATGCAGCCCTGGTATAAAAACTGTACAATATTTTTCTCTTTTAAGAAATGTATCAAATGGCGTCTTGATATTGCACAAACATTCTTAAATGATGAAAAAATCATAGGGGATGAAAGGTAGTGAATCGATATATTCGGTAGTAACACCAAATAGGGGTGCATTACTAAATCGAAAGTACCGCTATTTAAAAGCCAGTTAAGCTATCCTTCTTCTGAACCCTAAAATGTCCCTAAAAATTGCTCAAAAAGATGTATACAAATGTACATAGACATATACAATATTTAGGTCTAATTAATAAAAATTACTAATTGACTGTTTTCAAGTTCATGGGGATGCAGCCCTGGTATAAAAACTGTATAATATTTTTTTCTTTTAAAAAACTTATCGAATGGCGTCTTGATATTTCAAAAATTATTGCACAAACATTCTTCAATAATGAAACAACCATAGGGGATGAAAGGTAGTGAATCGATATATTCGGTAGTACCACCAAATAGGGGTGCATTACTAAATAGAAAGTACTGCTATTTAAAAGCCAGTTGAGATACCGTTCTTCTGAACCCTGAAATGTCCCTAAAAATTGCTTAAAAAGATGTATACAGATGTACATAGATACATACAATATTTAGGTCTAATTAATAAAAATTACTAATTGACTATTTTCAAGTGGATGGGGATGCGGCCCTGGTATAAAAACTGCACAATATTTTTCTCTTTTAAGAAACGTATCAAATGGCGTCTTGATATTTTAAAAATTATTGCACAAACATTCTTAAATGATGAAAAAATCATAGGGGATGAAAGGTAGTGAATCGATATATTCGGTAGTACCACCAAATAGGGGTACATTACTGAATCAAAAGTACTGGTATTTAAAAGCCAGTTAAGCTAGCTTACTTCTAAACCCTGAAATGTCCCTAAAAATTGCTTAAAAAAATGTATACAGATGTATATAGATATATACAATATTTAAGTCTAATTAATAAAAATTACTAATTGACTATTTTCAAGTAGATGGGGATGCGGCCCTGGTATAAAAACTGTACAATATTTTTCTCTTTTAAAAAACAATCAAATGGCGTCTTCATATTTCAAAAATTATTGCACAAACATTCTTAAATAATGAAACAACCATAGGGGATGAAAGGTAGTGAATCGATATATTTGGTAGTACCACCAAATAGGGGTGCATTATTGAATCGAAAGTACTGCTATTTGAAAGCCAGTTAAGCTACCCTTCTTCTGAACCCAGAAATATCCATAAAAATTGCTTAAAAAGATGTATACAGATGTACATAGATATATACAATATTTAGGTCTAATTAATAAAAATGACTAATTGACTATTTTCAAGTGGATGGGGATGCGGCCCTGGTATAAAAACTGTATAATATTTTTTTCTTTTAAAAAACTTATCGAATGGCGTCTTGATATTTCAAAAATTATTGCACAAACATTCTTAAATGATGAAAAAATCATAGGGGATGAAAGGTAGTGAATGGATATATTCGGTAGTACCACCAAATAGGGGTGCATTACTGAATCGAAAGTACTGCTATTTAAAAGCCAGTTAAGCTAGCTTACTTCTGAGCCCTGAAATGTCCCTAAAAATTGCTTAACCCTTTCAGAACGGAATTATTATTTCATCATGAAAAGTTCTGATAACCATTTAGCGATGATAAGTGTTCATTTATTAAGCAATTTTTGCGATAAAAAATTTTTTTTTTATTTTTTTTTTAAGTTTTCTCAGTTTGTATCAAAGGTATAATAACTTAGGCCCTCAGTTTGAGATCGGAAACAGTCCACTTCAATCTAATACACATATTTTTTTTACAAAATTTGAAGCCACTTTTGCACAATTTCAAAAAAAACAAAAAATGTCAATGTACATTGTAATGTACATTGATTCTGAAAGGGTCAAAAAGTTGTATACAGATGTATATAGATATATACAATATTTAGGTCTAATTAATAAAAATTACTAATTGACTATTTTCAAGTGGATGGGGATGCGGCTGTTAAGTCCTGGCTTTACACCAAGACGGAATTTGATGATTGATTATGTTGTTATTGTTATGAGGAAAATATGTTGAATTATAATATTTAAAGTTTGTTTAAAAAATGTATAATCTGAAAGCTAAGTCTAGTGGTAGAAAAACTCTACCAATTTTAATTGATATGAATCGTTCTCACGATTGAATATACTTGAATTGAAAGAAATATAATTGTAATGATCTTACCTTGATTTCTATGTAGTAGTTACAGGACGGGTACAGCCAGACGATAAATGAACACACTTGATAAACATTCAATTAGATAGATATTTATTTCTTATTTGGAACAGTATTTATAATCAGTTGAATATAATTATTTAGTATATTTTATAGTGCAATTTAATTGTATAGCGCGATTTAATTAATATGCTCGAAATTTCTATATAATAATATCTTTACAAGTGCTTTTTTTGAAGTGCTTCCCATAAATGATTTCTCGTCGGTATTTATAGTAATTATTCATATTTATTATTTATAAATAATTGTTTTCGAATTTCTTTAAAGTTGGTAAATGAAATTGATTATTAAGCATTTTTATGAAGTTTTATAATTTCATTCTTATAACTGAGTTTAAGTTTCTTTAACTGTTCTACTTATTTTTTTGTTTAGCTTAGCACATTCTTTCATCGTTCAGTAACTGTTTTAATTAGTTCATGTTAAGAAATTTTGAAAAGAAAAGATACGTTTGTGACGTTACACCTTGGGGCTCAAGATGTTGTTTATCGGTACGACAAACAACAAGGGTTGAAAATACAGTTATTGAACAATTTACATAAAATTTTTTCTTATGATCTATTTACGTATAATTATAAAAGTGTTTTTTTTTTCTTTTCTTAACCTATTTTCCTTAAATTTTATCCTTTTTAAAATTAGTGCCATCATTTATGTTATTTTCCTAAATTTATTAGATTTGTAAAAATAGTCATAAATTATAATGTTTGGATAAAAGATTCTATGTTATTGCTTTCTCATAGAGAAAGCATTGTATCGATAAAAAAAAATTTTTTCTATTTTTTCATTAATTTGTACATATTTGAACTCGGTGAGTTGAAAAAAGTGGTTTCCAGAAAATGTCTGTATGTGTGTGTGTGTGTGTTTGTGTGTGTGTGTGTGTGTGTGTCTGTGTGTGTGTGTTTGTGTGTGTGTGTGTGTTTGTGTGTGTGTGTGTGTGTGTTTGTGTGTGTGTGTGTTTGTGTGTGTCTGTGTGTGTGTTTGTGTGTGTGTGTGTGTGTGTGTGTGTGTGTGTGTGTGTGTGTGTGTGTGTGTGTGTGTGTGTGTGTGTGTGTGTGTGTGTGTGTGTGTGTGTGTGTGTGTGTGTGTGTGTGTGTGTGTGTGTGTGTGTGTGTGTGTGTGTGTGTGTGTGTGTGTGTGTGTGTGTGTGTGTGTGTGTGTGTGTGTGTGTGGATGTATGAATTCAGTTAGTAAACTGTATCTCGAGAACTACTCGATGGATTTGCTTCTAATTTTGCATGGAATTTGGTTTTGTGACTAACTTGCTGGGAAGCTATTGATAATCGGTTCTTCTAGCGTAGTTTTCATTTTGAGGTTTTTAAAAAAAAAAAAAAAAATTCGATTTTTCGTTTTTTGTTGTTTTTTGTTTACTACTCGATGAATTTGCTTCAAAATTTGCATGGAATTTATTTGTGATTGCCCGGATATAATAAATTTTTAAAAACTGATTTTCTTAGTTTAGTTTTAATTTTAGAGCATTTTGAAATTTAAAAAAAAAATGTTTTTATTTATTAAGCCAATAAAATCTTAAAAACTACTCGATGGATTTACTTCAAATTTTCTATACAATTCAATTTTTTGATGAACTGGTGCGGAAGCTATTGAGAATTGGTTTTTTTAGTGTAGTTTTTTTCTAGAATCATTTTAAAAATTTTAAAAAAATTTCCATTTTTCATTTTTTTTGTATTTTACGTAAACTACTCGAAGAATTCATTCGAAAATTTGTATGGAACTTAATTTCGACAGCCAAAAGTATAAAAAATTTTGTAAACTAATTTTCTTAGTGCACTTTTAATTTTAGAGCATTTTTAAAATTTTTCAAAAAATTTTTATTTTTAATTTTTTTCTATTTTACGAAAACCATTTGATAGATTTGCTCCAAAATTTGTATGCAATTAATTCGCTACTGTTTGAAGAAAACAAGCTTTGGAAAACTAATTTTCTCGGTGCAGTTTTAATTTTAGAACACTTTGAAAATTTTCAAAAAAATTTTTATTTTTCATTTGTTTTATTTTGCGTTAACCATACTATAAATTTTCTCCAAAATTTTTATACAATTAATTCGCTATTGTCTGAAAAAAATAAGTTTTTGAAAACTAATTTTCTTAGTGTGGTTACAATTTTAGAGAATTTTAAAGATTTAAAAAAAAATTTCGATTCTTCTTTTCTTATTTTTTTTTATTCTACGTAAAGTACTCGATAGATTTGTTCTAAAAATTGCAGGGAAATTATTTGCGACTGCCAAAAGAAGGGAAATTTTCAAAAATTGATTTTCATAGTGTATTTTTAATTTTAGAGCATTTTTAAAATTTTGAAAAAGGATTTTTGAAAAGAAAATGTTATTTATTTAACCAGTTAGATCTCGAAAATTATTCGATGGATTTGCTTCAAATTTTGTATACCATCTATGTTTTTGTCTAACTAGACGGGAAGCTATTGAAAATTGGTATTCATAGCGTAGGTATTTTTTATAGAGCCATTTTAAGAATTTGAAAAAATTTTCGATTTTTAATTTTTTTTTATATTTTATGTAAGTTACTTGATGAATTTGCTTTGAGATTTCCATGGGAATAATTTGCATCTGCCAAAAGAAGGATAACTTTTATAAACCAATCTTCTTGGCGTAGTTTTCATTTTAAAAAATTTTAAAAATTTTCTTAAAAAATTTTCATATTTCAGTTTTTTTCCATTTTACGTAAAGTACTCGATAGATTTGCTCTAAAATTTGTATACAAGTTATTTGCTACTGTCTTTATAAACCAAGTTAAAAAAAAATAATTTTCTTAATGTAGCTTTTTGATCACTTCTTTTGATTTCTGAGTAATTCTTGAAAATTTATAATAGTACTACTGATTTAGATGTTGACTTGTATTAATACATTCAATTAAGTATTTAAATATAATCATTATTAAATATTATAAATTAAATTGTTTTTTAATAAATGGAAAAAATATTTGAAGAAGAAGAAGAAGAAAATTAAAAGAAGAAGAAGAAGAAGAAAAAATTACAGATATTAATAATTACGAAGTTGAACAAGTAAAAAAAAACGCTCACTCAAATATATCTATAATACATTTTTATTATTTATCTTCTTACTTAGCGTGATTACGATTAAAAATTTCGTTGTCATCGTTCTTTTAACCCTTTGAGGGGCACATTTTTCTGTAAAAAACGGGTTTTTTTGAGATTAATTGTTTATAACAAATACTTCAATTAATGAATATTTGCAATTTCTCTATAAAATCTAATAAATCAGGTATTCAAGAGTTCAAAAAGTCTTATAGATGTCTTAAAAAGGCATATACGTTTTAGAAATACGGAAAAATCCAAAACCAAATAGGTGGGACAAATACGTACCACTGCCCCTCAAAGGGTTAAAGTACAAATTTATTAATAAATATTAATGTTAGACAATTTTTTTATATTAAAATCACATTTAAATAAATATAAACAAAATAATGAAACTCAAAGAGCTCTATGAGAAAGCATTCCGCCAAAGCACGTGGCAGCGTTTTTTCAATTTGCATTTAAGTTTTGATTTACTAAAAATTTTTTTTTGATTCATCAGTAACTGTATATGTTTAAATTAATAAATATAATAGTAATAAAATGTAATAAATTTTGTACAGTTATTGATCAATTTACATAAATAACTTGAAATCTATTTAAATACAGTATTTAGTAAAATATTTTGTTCGAATATTTTCGTACAATTATACGATGTGTTTGTAGTAAATACATTTAAAAAATGAAAATTATTAAATTATATAGTTATTTTAAACTTAAAATATTCAAAAATAGGTTTTTTTTTTAAATTATGTATGATTTCGCTTATAAATACTTTTCAATTAATTTAATCTATACATTTCAAATTTTCTTTACAAATGAAATTTTGTATTATAGCTTATGAGATAAAAAAATAACATAAAATATTTTGTAAAAGTAATTTTTTAAGTAGCATAAAATTATTTAAATGTAATGTGAATATACAAGTGAATATTCATTCACTTCCCTCCCGACTCAAGATGATTGTATAGGTAACTATGCAATCTGAAATGTAATAGACTTAAGCTTTAACTGAATACCTTAGATGTAACAATATAATTAAAATAAATGTAGCATAGCTTAAATCGTTTCTTAATTTGAAAATCATTTTAGAGAAAAATTAATAAAAATCTGTAACAATAATAATTATTTAATTAATCCATGCGAGAGCAGAAGAGTGGTAATTCTCTAGGCTCTTCTTGAATAAGTTTGGGAGAAGGTGTAGGCATTGGTGGTTTAGTGTATGGTGCTTCTAAAGGTAAAAGTAGAGGTGTAGGTTTCGTTATGCATGATTGTATTGTTTCTTTTAATGGTGTTGCCCTCCTGAAAATGATCACGGAACTTATGATGCAATATTTTGCGTCACTTTTCGTGTCACTTTTTGCGTCGCTTTTTATATCACTTTTCGTGTCACTTTATCGAGCCAAAAGTGACGCAACTTTTTGCGCAACTAATGGCGCAACTTTTCCAAAAATATAATAATAAATGAATTATAATTTTTCATTTTAAATTTCATTTTACATAATTTAAAAGATGTTAAAATAAAGAATTAAAAATATTTAGAGCATGATTTAATTGTCTACGTTCAAAGAATTAATTTTAAAAAAATGTTTGAAATAAATTGAGAATTTTTCATCTAAATTATAAAGGAGTGTTAATAAAATAAAAACATTATTGAAAATTAAAAAGTTGAATTTTTTATGATAGGATGTGTATGTGTGTAGGCGTGTATGTGTGTGTATGTGTATACATGTGCATGTATATATGTTTATGTTTGTTTGCGTATGTGTATGCTTACTTATCGTATCGTTAATGCCTTATATTCCCACTCATGAACAATGTGAAGGTTACACACTAGTTTTACTTACTTATGGAGGAAAGCGGATCTTCTCTCCGGACAATAGGCGTGGAAAATCGAATTTAGGTAACTTAACGAGGTAGAGAGAGTTACGGTATGATTGATAAAATTATAACAATTTAAATCGCTTATCTGATTTTTTAAATTATAATTTATAATTTATTATACAGAACTTTTAGAATCACATTGTACATATAGGAATGTCAAAATAAATATAACAAAAGTATTTATTTATATTTTGAATAGTTAACTACAAGTTATAAAATAGTATATTATGCTACATGGGGTAAAAATGCGGAATTCTAGGCCGGCATGGATTTAGCTCTCGAGGCGAAGCCAAGAGAGCTAAAATGCCGGCCTAAATTGTCGCATTTTTATTCCAAGTGGCTTATTTGATTTTTTTGCATGCCAGGCTAAAAACACGTACAACTTAAAGATAATTCATTTATCGACGAAAAATCAACAAATAAAAAAGTATCGCGAAGAATCATCTAATACTCTCCACCGAGCATCCATACTCTCTGTCTGCCCCACTGCCACTGATGATAATTCATTTAAATAATCCATAAATATATCACTCTTATTATAATACACTACAGATTATAATTCATAAAAATAAAACTAATTAAACAGCACAATCAACCGTTTATTTCACATTTTAATACTTTAAAACAAATAAATATAATTTGTACACATTTTGTAACACATATCAGACAGAGAGAATCGATACATGTGACTAGTAAACAAAAATAGATAAACTATATCAACGAATATAGATGGCGTCTATCTTCTTTGACCATAGTATGCATATGAAAGTGAGAGAGAGAGAGAGAGTTCACGCTTATAACTTATAACGGGTGAATATAAAAAAATAAACGTGTATCTACTTTCAACATGCACAAATGAGACTCGAAAACACAGCAGTATATGGGTCTGCGCCAACGCCAAGCTTACTGTGCAACTCGAGTGAGCATATTCGCCGGCAAAGAACGTTATGTTTCTACTGCATGCGTTCCACGATAAATGACGTGTTTTTGGCCGGGATATGGGAGAAAATTCAATCTATCACATTGTACCGCAGACGCCTGCGTAGATTACTTGCTCTGAGACCTGTAGCTTTGATCTCTTCTTGCCTAAGGTTATAAATTTTGTTTCTTAAAATATAGGTAACATTCATAAGTTCCCGCACTTTTTCAGCCGGTCTTAAAGGTTGCTGATCTAAGTAGTTTGCGTAAAGACCTGAAAACAAATATAATTTATTTTTTTGAATAAACAATATTATAATATTATCATATCATTAAATCAATATTTTACACACTTATGAGTAATAGCAGCTTTTTATTTTCTATTAATTTCACTGGCGATCTATTTGGTATACCTTTGACCTCTCTACTTAAATTTAGAGCTCTGTTAGACAAAGCAGAGCGACTCCATATACACAGAGATAAGTCTGTTAAAAATAAGGCCGGCTTTTTTCGAGCTTTGATTAATTCCCAGCGCGTGCTGGAAATATAAATACCCTCTCCTAGATATCTCTGCGTATTAAAAAAAAAAAAAAACTGCTATTTTCGTTGACGTACTAAATTTCTACTATGTTAAAAATTTTAACCTTTCAGTTACGTCAACGGTATGTTTGCATGTGTACCTATGTGTGTATGTGTATATGCACGTGTGTATGTGTAAGTGTGTGAATGTGTATATGTGTATGTATGTATGTATGTGCGTATGTGAATATGTGACTGTAAGTGTGTATGCCTATATGCATGTACATGTGTATGTATATGTTTGTATGTGCGTATGTGTATGCATGTGTGTGAATCTGTGTATGTGTATGTAATATTCAATTGATTTGTAAACGAACAAATAAATAAATACATAGATAACTACTCATCATTTTCTCGTAAAAAATATCTTTTTTCACCATCCTCTGCACCGGGATTGCCATTTTTATAGTAATTAATGCAATCCAAAATAAAATCTGGTGAACTCTTTGTCAAACGTCTTTGTCCTATATTATGCATGCGTATCATATTAATTGATATAATAAAATTGTAATTATTAAGTTTATAATTTTGTATAGATACCTCTTTGGTTTGCAGCAATCCCATCATCACTGTGATACGAAGGTGATCTCGATTCCCGTCATGGTGATCGAAATGATGATCGCAAATGTGATCCCGGAGATTCTCGTCTTGGCTGTGATCTTGATCGAGTTTGTGTTCTGTCATATCTGGTCCCAAGATTATTTTCTTGATTATGTGTTTGTTCAGGACGCAATCGTGACTTATGAGTATTGAGTGGACTACGACGATTTTGGTCGATATTTTTATCGTTGTATACACTTGATCCTATCAATTCTTGCCATATGTTAGGGGATTGAGAATCTGATCGCAGATTTGATGTGTAAAATAATCGCAATCGAGATCTATCATCTGTTCGTGATCTGAGACTTTCACAGAGATCGACGAGGTACTTTTGACCGAGACCTAAGACGGGATTTAGATCGGCGGAGTGACTTTGACTGAGATCGACGAGGTACTTTTGACTGTGACCTATGACGGGACTTAGATCGGCGGAATGACTTTAACTGAGATCGACGAGGTACTTTTGACCGTGATCTATGACGGGACTTAGATCGGTGGAGTGACTTTGACTGAGATCGACGAGGTACTTTTGACCATGACCTATGACGGGACTCAGATCGGCGGAGTGACTTTGACTGAGATCGACAAGGTACTTTTGACCGTGACCTATGTCGTGACTTTGATCGCGATCGACGAAGTGTTTTTGACTGTGATGTATGACCTGAACCTGACCTTAGAGAGTCATCTGTCGTCTGTATTTCATTGGTCGATCGTAATAAATTCTTTAAAGGCCATTTTTTCATTGATATATTTAATGGTTTGCATATTTCTTGACTGTAAGAGGTACAAGGTATATCTTTCTCTTCATCGACAAATTCCGGAATTTCTAAAGTTTACTTAATTTTTGAAGCACTTTTTGGCTTCGTTCTTTCGATGTGGTAATCATACTTTTTTTAATGTCTTTTTGTCCTAAAAAATTATATATTGAAATAAATATATATATTGAAAAACTTTTACTTGAAAATTATAATTAACTACACCCTACTGATAATGATCGAATTAAATTTAATAATTGCAAAGATCTATACAGATTCTTATTAAAGTTAGCTTTAGTTCAAGAGATAAATTATTAAAAAAAAATTAAAGCAAAAGCAGGTTATTTACCATTTGTAAATATTTAGTGTTACTTAGTTGTATACTCATATCATCTGAATCACTTGACAAATATTTTGTATTTGGATATTTTATTCTACCAGCATTTTGAAATTGTGTGTTAACATCAACAATTGTAACTGCAATATCAATAAGATAGTTATACTATTATTGTTTACTTTTATATTTTATATTTGGGGTCGTTCACAAATTACGGAACACCATGAGGGGGAAAGGAGTTTACTTTAATATTATCCTGGGTTATAGGGAGGTCATAAATGCGTGTTACGAAAAATAAAAAAAAAATATTTTAATGTAAAATTTAATTAGTTTCCAGCAAAGCGTGCTAACATCGCACTACCACCTGCGTTTATTTCCGATGTAATTCCAACTTTAATTTCATACGTGTACGTTTATACCTTGCAATACAAATAAGACGTGCTTTTTCAAAAACTTTTTCCTTCTATAGTGTTGATATTTATGAGAGCTTTTACTTTCATGAACTAATTTTTGTGGGAAAAATAAATTCATTATTATATTGAATTAAGGCTGTGGTTGTCAAGAAATGAAATTTTTAAATTGTTTACTAATAGGTATACTGAGAAAAAATATTTTTTGAAACAAGAAAAAACTCCAGTGTGATGTGATCGTTTTAATGGAAAATAATTTTTTTTTTTATTCAAGTAACTAAATGTTTATATCGAAATTGTGAGGTTCTTGTTCCAAACATCAAAATGTCTTCATTCGAAATAAATTCACTTGATTCGAGTGGATTTATTATTGATTGAAAAGCTTTTTAAATATCTTTAAGTATATTTTCTTTATAGTATATTTTAGATTTCAATGGAAAAAATTCGTTTTTATTTTCAAACAGATAGTTACTTAAATGGATATAAAAATAAGATTATTTCCTCTATAACAAAGCTGATTCTGTTTGCTTCGAAATATCATTCTTCTTCAAGATATCAATGTAGATTTATGTAGTGAAGGCAGTATTTATTTGATATTATTAATGATACTATTTATAATTATTATATTAATTTAAAATTTATGTATATGCAAATTTCAGTTCAATGATAATTATTATTTATTTATAATTAATTTATGTAAATCTTTGCATTATATTAATTGTTTTGATTATAATAAATTTAATAAATCATGCTATAAATTATAAAATTCTCAACTATATTTTAAATATTTATGTTACGTAATTACTATACAAAGAGGGTGGCAAAATAATTCTGTTATATAGGGAGGGACAGGGTCTATTTTTGTTAAATAGTGCCTCACGTAATTTGTGAACAGCCCCTTACATGTTACAGTAAATTATTGAAAAAATATCATAGAATAAGCTTGAAGTTTTAAAAACTAATTTTCTAAGTTTTTGATAACATTAATTTATAATTTGATTCCATTCAATTTTTTAAAGACTTTTAGTTGGACATATCAAAATACAGAAATATTTTATAAATTATCTTTTAATTATTTTCTATCTCAAATATAATATTTAAAAATATTCCTAAAATATTTAATGTAGTTTAGGTATAAAGAGCATAACTTATAATTATTTTTTAAGTTCCAACTTTGAAAATTATGTTTTAGTACTAATCCTTAAAAAAATAAAATATTATTTATTTAATAACATTACAACTTTAAGGAATCAAAAATAGTTTCATCAAAAATGTTAATCAATAAATTCATAATATTATGTTACTCAGATATATTCACCTGTAAAAATCAAACTAGGATGTATTATAGAAAAAGAATAAATAATTTTTTTTCCTTTTTCATTAAAAAAAATTGTATATTCCTATAGGATTTGCATGATATTATTAATTAATATAAATATGCTATTTAAATTTTGTTAAATAAATAATATTCTATAACTATTAGTTATTCAATAATATATAAAACAGCATTTTAGAAGTAATTATTTGTTCTTGACATCATACATTTATGCAGAATATGCACGTAGTTCATAAATAAAATATTTTGATGAAAACAAAAATTCACAAATGCACTATAACGTAATTGTATGCTTATTTACAATTATTTTAACACTATAGTTGTAAAGATTTTACATTATTTTTATTGATATAATATTATGCACATCAATCTAATGCTAATCAGCAGACTTAACTGAATATTATTATTTTCAGTACTTAAGGTTCAATGAATTGCATAAAACTAACAAAAAATTACAATGAACATCAAAATTTAGTATAAATGAAATCTTATTTTATGTATGTGGAACCAAAAGTTATTTTCCAGTTTTCTCTATGGAAAATCAAATAGTGAAAATATAAACTTAAAAAATAAATATAAGGTTATTGTAGGTTACGTCAATAGAAACACGAATTCAAGTGAATTTACTTTAAAGATTCTGAATAAATTTATTATCAATACTATTATTGCTATTTAGAAGCTAATGTATTTGTGTTGCATTTTAATATACAATAATGTTATACTATAACTTATGAAAGCTAATTATTTGAAGAATTAAAAAATAGTTTTTATCTGTAATTATTCAACCACCTTCTCAATTCATTTTATTTAAACATGTTATAAAAAAATAATAATTATAATGCTGATTCCATTTTAAATCAAACAGTCAGTATATACTCAAGTCACCGATTACTGCGCTAATGGAGTATGTTATTCTACCCTAAAAATAAGGGTATACGTATTTTTTTATTTTGCTGAAATATCAAAATTGCATCAGATATGCACTTTTGAGAATTGCATACAAAAACTAAATGTTAAAACTGAAAATGTTGAGAATAACTTTAAAGGGCTATCGTTTTATTAATTTTCAATGAATTCTGGTAAACCTTATTTTGTTTTATTACGTTTTAAGCCCTCTTTAATTCAGTGCAAGAAATTTCAAAAAAGACTAAAAAATGACTAAGATATGTGCATTTTACCAAAAAATGCACTTTTTATGCACATGCATTTTTCTCGAAAAACCCATTTTTTTTTGCTGAAATTTTTTGTGCTCATAGAGGACCAAATTACCTATCTCATGGTACTTGGTTGATCCCGTACTTATTTGTTTGAAGCGAGAAAAAAAATTCACAAATTTTATTGGTGAAAAATTTTTGTATATATGTTACATCCCATGGAACTGCCCTTAAAAAAAACCTATTAGGAATTTTAATCATTTTTAATTTTCTTTCTCAACAACATTAATTGTAAAATTCACATTAAATTTTATTCTAAAATTGAGGCCTTTAGTCACAACAAGACGGCAACCGCAAGAGTCGGCTCTGCCAGGTCCACTGGGAAAATCAGTGTTACTTTAAATTTTTATTACTTAAGTTATTTTAATAATCAATATTAGTGAGTAGATTAGAGCCCTACTTCACTAATAAATAAAAATAAGAAAACACTAAGATATAAGATTCAAATTTAATTACTAAATTAAATCAAAGTCAGTTAATAGTGACAACGAGTGTAAACTTGAGATCTAAGGTGAATCAAGGTGACGTTCGAGGTAATAATCTGAAATATTAACCGAACGTTCAAGCGATTGAAGGAGGAAGCCCAACCTTATCTTGCCACGGACATTCTTACCGTGTAGTTTAAGGAGTCTAAGTATAGAAAACATCAGGACGATCGAGTCAGAAGCAAATTCATCTCTTTCTCTCCTAATCAGTGAGTTATTTATACTAACGAAATTACAAATCAAGTTGATGATAGTTAAGATGCAATTACTTTCGTTACTCTAAGATAAATTGTTGTAAGAATTATATCCAGAAAAAGAAGGATATATAATGATAAGTTATATGAATAATTATTAGAGAATAATATTGATTCTCCTATTATTTTTTTAAAAATTAATTAAATTACGGAAATGATAACAATTATAAATTAATAAAATACAATTTTTGTTAACCATATAAGTGTATGATTTACATTAATCAAAGGTTTCGAAGTTAATTGTTAATTAAATTGTAAGAAGGGAAATAAGTGGAATTAAAATTTTAATTTTGTTTTGAATATTAATAAAATAAAAAAGAAATAAATTTAAATTATTGTAGTTGATTTAAAAATTATTTATATTAAAAATTTAACTAACAATAAACATATATATATTTATATTAATTTATGCACTAACAATCATATTTATAGAATTACAGTATAAATTATATTTAAACACAAATAATATATATATATGTATATATATATATATATATATATATATATATATATATATATATATATACACATATACACACATACACATATATATATAACTAAATTTAAACAATAACTTAAACGAATAGAGTGAATGAATACGTGAGAACGTATGAGATAGAGCGAACGTATATAATTGAGAGAACGAAAGCTGCATACGTGAGTAAGTGGGGAGAGCGAACAAGTATATAGGCGAACAGAGTGAATGAGAATATAAGCGAACAGAGCGAACACATAAGAGTGAACGAATGTATGTATAGCAAACGAGTGGGGAGACCAAACGAGTATACTAGCGAACAAGCGAACAGCCATAGGTGACGCATCTATAGTGTTCGCTAGTATATAACGAATGAATGAAGCATAGCGACGAGTGGGGAGAGCGAACGAGTATGTAAGCGAACAAGTGAATAGAGCGAACAAGCGAACAGAGCAAACGTGAATAAATCTAAATAATCATAACTTCTATTAATTAAATAAAACAAATAATTAGATACACATATAAAATTTTGTATTACATAAATTTTCATAAATGAATATATGTATGTGGATATATGTGTATATTTCATAAATTTAATAAATAAAGTGACAAGGTAAGTCCTGGGACGGTAGACTGGTTCCCAATAAAAATAAAATAATTTTTGTTGTGAAGAACTCAATTGTCCGAACTAAGTTCGGCCATAACATATACGTTCGGAAATTTTAAGCAATGTAGATTTAAACACTATCCTTCTTTTAGCATTACCCAGGAACAACGACGTGGACGTAGAAGGTTTCTGTTCCCTTCAGGGTGCTTTTTTAAAGTGAGTTCCCCTTGCCTCTCACTGTTGCGATGCGTCAAAAATATAATTATAAATAATTACTTTTTTTTATTTTTGCACTTATTATTTTTAGTTCTAAGTGTAGCCTTACGACGTTTGACTTTTTTTTTCTTGTCTTTCACTTTAGTCAGTGCATGTATAGCTGTTCTGCCAACAAATATATGCGATTTCAATTCCCCAAATTGTTTTAACCACATATGACTTTTTTGAATCTCATTATATTTAGGACCTGTACTCCATTCAATATTTTTTTCTTTTCTAAATTTTTCAATCTCATTTATTGGTAATAATATGATTTTGATTGCACTGGTGTACTTTTGAACCCAATTTATAAATTCGTCAGCATTTTGTATCGATTCTTCATGAACTCTTTTTAAGTTATGTGAAGTAGCATAATGCTTTATAAGCCCACCTATTCCATCAACGGCTCCTTTCCCATGACCAGTCGCAGAAAATAACCATTTCATTTGATAAGAAAAATGTTTGAATTCATGTAGCTGAAAACGATTTTTAAATTGGCTTGCAGCTCCATCTGATATAATAGTGACTTTAGTAACTAAATCATTTTTCATAAGATCGATAATTTTATTTATTGCTAATAGCGCATATGCAGTATCATGCTTTTTGTCGTCACTAACGATCGCAAAGCTTTGCGTTATCTCTCCTTGGTAACAGACTGCAGTAAAAATAGAAATTTGGTTATTTACCCAATGATTTCCCTGAACCGCTTTATTATTTATTACAGACCAATTTTCTGCAAAATCAACGTGGATAATTAACTTAGTAGGATCAGCTTTACCTTCTTCTTTTTCTTTTTTTATAGCTTGACGTTGAATATTTTTTATGTATACGTGAGTACTTGCTTTTAGTGCGCAGATTGAAAATTTTTCTTTAAAAACTGATAAGCTTACTGTTTGTTTGATAAGATTACCATTATCCCACAAAGCAAACGTAATTTCATCTTCACAATTTTCTTTCAGTTTTAACAATTTTAATGTGATACCCTCACTACCGGGGCAATAATTGCATTCTTGCAAGAAACACGAATCAGATGGTTCAGAACACAACATTGCGTTAATTATTTCTGAACGAATTAAATCTAATTCAGAATTATTATCGCCTCTAAAACGAATTAAACTTGTAAGAAACAGTTCAAAATTTTCGCAATGTACACAAAGACAAGTTTCCTTCACAGGGCTTGTTAAGACGAAACTTGGTCTTAAACTATAAAATTTTGATTTTCCTATTTGTAAGTTTGGATTTTCTTGACTTAATTGACTATATGTTTCTTTTAAGCTTCGAGTAAGAAACCGTTTAACTTTTTTAGTTTTTGTATTATTAAGTTTAACAGTAACAACATCAGATTTATTTGGACTTTGTCTACTACAATTAAAATCATCATTTAAAAAATATTCCATAGCGAAATTTTTTGTATTTTCATCAATAGGATGACCAGTATATGAATTTAGCTCCGAATAAACTCCTTTATTTTTCACGAGATTTCTTGATTTATTTATCATATACTCGCTTATATTCGGGAATAGTGAGCAAATTTTTATTTTGCTTAATTTTGAAGGTAGTAGAGTTAGAAGTTTTATTTTCGCCGAAACAGAAGAACATTTTTCTAAAGCCGATTTAAAATTTTCTACAAATTGGTTCCAATAGTTTTCAGTCGAACTTTTGTCCGATTCTATTGATTCAACTGAAATGCCATAAGCATCTTCTAATTTACTTCCGACAGTAGCAGAAAAAGCTGAAATTAAAGATTTTTTCTTTTCAGATGCGTAATTTTCTGTTGAATTTTTAGGTATTGCAGTTTTTCTTTTTAGCGGCGAGACGCATTGAGGTAAAATTGTATTAATACTCTCGTTTAATTCCTGTATTCGTTCGGGTGTCTTGGGGATAAAATCATCATGTTTTCCGCTAAAAAGTTCAGTGATTTCATTTTCAGATGAAGATTCAAGATCACTTAAAATCATTTTTGATATGCGTTCGTGGCAATTTTTGCATACATGAGTAGAGGGCAGTATCTTTAAATCTGGATAAAGCTGTGCCAAATTAATGGCCAAATCTCCCAACGGTCTAAAACGTAAATTTCTGCTTTTATAAACTACCTTCTTATGCATTTGAAAAAAATCGGGACATCGAATTCTTGTAGAAGAGTGAATTTCGGACATCGTAATTGCAGAGTTTTGTTTACTTTTTCACAAGTCCGAAAAGTACCTTTCAAAGCAGACGTAAGAATAACTAGCTTGTATATAACAATTCTAATATGCTGTTTTGGTTACGCGAAGTATTTGTCCGCGAATGAGCCTCCTATTGTCTGTACATCGAAACATACATAATATAGATATACACGAATAGAATTATTATTTTCCATTTTTAAATATTTATTTTTATATTACGAATTTATATATATATATATATATATCACTATTGATGATATATACATACATACAAAGGTAAACAAATAATGAGCGAAGCATGCGACAACGTTGGAATGAACATTGCTTAAGAAGGGGCCGAACTATCTGTCTTTGTCTAATAACGTTTTTCATCATTTATGTAAACACTATTTGGTATAACAAGAAAAAAATAGCAGCTCCCGCTAAATATTAGTATAATAAGTAAATTTTGTAATAACAACCAAATTTTTTTACTGCGTAGTTTTTGAATGATTAGAGACCTACCAAAAAAAATAGGTTATATTCTAGATTGCTAGTAGGTCTCTAATTAGTCAAAAACTATGCGGTAAAAAATTTGGTTGTTATTACAAAATTTACTGATTATACGAATATTTAGCGGGGGCTGCTATTTTTTTCTTGTTATAAAGGATAGTGTTTATATAAATAATGAAAAACGCTATTAGACAGAGACAGATAGTTCGGCCGCTTCTTAAGACTTTCGAACGTATATACAAAAATTTTTCACCAATAAAATTTGTGAATTTTTTTTCTCGCTTCAAACAAATAAGTACGGGATCAACCAAGTACCATGAGATAGGTAATTTGGTCCTCTATGAGCACAAAAAATTTCAGCAAAAAAAAATGGGTTTTTCGAGAAAAATGCATGTGCATAAGAAGTGCATTTTTTGGTAAAATGCACTGATCCCATACAGCATGAAAGGACTTTGAAAGGATTCTGAAAGGATTCATTAAAGGACTACAATCTTTCAGAAATATTTCACTGAAAGGATTCTGAAATAATTCTATGTCCGAGGTATTATTCTTTTAAAAATAATACATAAAAATATTTCATAAAGAATTCACAAGTCATTTCAAAATCCTTTCAATGGAAGAATTCTGTAAGGATCCATGAATTCTTTTGGTAATAATTCGTAAATCTTTTCATACATCTTTCATTGAAAGTATTCTGTAAGAATGATATAAAATATTTTGAAAATATTTCATTGTATTATTTCTAAAAGGAATATACCTCGGACATAGAATTATTACAGAATCCTTTCAATAAAAGAATTCTGTAAGGATCCATGAATTCTTTTGGTAATAATTCTTAAATCTTTTCATACATCTTTCATTGAAAGTATTCTGTAAGAATGATATAAAATATTTTAAAAATATTTCATTGTATTAGTTCTGAAAGAAATATACCTCGGACATAGAATTATTACAGAATCCTTTCAATGAAAGAATTCTGTAAGGATCCATGAATTCTTTTAGTAATAATGCATTAATATTTTCATCTATCTTCAGTTGAGAGACGTGTAAAGTTCTAGAAATTTTATTCTTTCCTGTATTATTTAACAATCAATTTAGAATTAACACACACACACACACACACACACACACAAACACACACACACATACATATATATATATATATATATACATATATATATATATATATAACGGACATATGATGATATAATTATTCATAGGATTACGAATAGTTTTACAGCGGTTAAAATCGAAGTTATCATAACACAGACATCGCACGCCTAACAATTTATAGTTTTTATTTAAGATTCTTATTTTCCTTATGTATGAAACGGGAAGCACTCTTACCGCTTGCGAGAGTAAGAGATACCGCCATCAAGCGGATAAATTATATACTAATCCCGAAAATATTTCTAAATGATTCTGTTATCTTTCACGTTTTCTTTCATAAAGTCCTTTCAAAGTCCACTCAGTAAGGATTCATGTAATAACTTTTATTCTCGACATAAGTTATTTCATGAAATATTTCAAAAAGATTTCAAAATTATTTCATGTATGATTTCTTGAGACTTTACCAAAATATTACATGAATTATTTCATAAAAGCTTTATGGAAAAATCTTGAAATTATTCGGTGAAAGAATAACTTAAATTATACCAAAAATCTTTCTAAATTATTTTACGACTGAACCCTTCGAAAGATTTCTGAGTCTTTCTTGTTTCCTTTCGAGTAGTCTTTTCAAAATCCTTTCAGTAAGGATTCATGGAATAACTTTTATTCCCATCATAAGTTATTTCATAAAATATTTCAAAAAGATTTCAAAATTATTTCATGTAAGATTTCTTGAGACTTTACCAAAACATTGCATGAATTATTTCATGAAAGCTTTTTGAATGAATCTTGAAATGATTCGGTGAAAGAATACCTTAGATCATTCCGAAAATCTTTCTAAATTATTTTCTGATTTTAATCGTTGGAAGATTTCTGAGTTCTTTCTTGTTTCCTTTCAAGAAGTCTTTTCAAAGTCCTTTCAGTAAGGATTTATGTTATAACTTTAATTCCCATCATAAGTTATTTCATGAAAAATTTCAAAAAGATTTCAAAATTATTTCATGTATGATTTCTTGAGACTTTACCAAAATATTGCATGAATTATTTTATAAAAGCTTTTTGGAAGAATCTTGAAATTATTTGGTGAAAGAATAACTTAGATTATTCCAAAAATCGTTCTAAATTATTTTACGACTGAAACCTTCGGAAGATTTCTGAGTTTTTTCTTGTTTCCTTCCAAGAAGTCTTTTCAAAGTCCTTTCACTAAGGATTCATGTAATAACTTTTATTCTTATCATAAGTTATTTCATGAAATATTTCAAAAAGATTTCAAAATTATTTCATGTAAGATTTCTTGAGACTTTACCAAAATATTGCATGAATTATTTTATGAAAGCTTTTTGAAAATGATTCGGTGAAAGAATAACTTAGATTATTCCAAAAATCTTTCTAAATTATTTTCTGATTTTAATCATTGGAAGATTTCTGAGTTCTTTCTTGTTTCCTTTCAAGAAGTCTTTTCAAAGTCCTTTCAGTAAGGATTTATGTAATAACTTTTATTCTCATCATAAGTTATTTCATGAAATATTTCAAAAAGATTTCAAAAGTATTTCATGTATGATTTCTTGAGACTTTACCAAAATATTACATGAATTATTTCATGAAAGCTTTTTGAATGAATCTTAAAATGATTCGGTGAAAGAATAACTTAGATTATTCCAAAAATCTTTCTAAATTATTTTCTGATTTTAATCATTGGAAGATTTCTGAGTTCTTTCTTGTTTCCTTTCAAGAAGTCTTTTCAAAGTCCTTTCAGTAAGGATTTATGTAATAACTTTTATTCTCATCATAAGTTATTTCATGAAATATTTCAAAAAGATTTCAAAATTATTTCATGTATGATTTCTTGAGACATTACCAAAATATTACATGAATTATTTCATAAAAGCTTTTTGGAAGAATCTTGAAATTATTCGGTGAAAGAATAACTTAGATTATTCCAAAAATCTTTCTAAATTATTTTATAAATTGAATCGTTGCAAGATTTCTGAGTTCTTTCTTGTTTCCTTTCCAAAAGTCTTTTCAAAGTCCTTTCAGTAAGGAATCGTGTAATATTTCATGTCTTAACTTTCGTTTCCTTTTTGGTAATATTTTTGTAAAGACTTTGTAATCTTCCTGTGTATTATTTCATAAATTCTTTTCAAAAGAATACAGTTATATTTTCAAGTTCTTTTTAAATGCTTTCAACGTATTATTACTTGTAATATTTCATGAAATTATTTCAAAATTCTTTCATGCTGTGTGGGATCTTAGTCATTTTTTAGTCTTTTTTGAAATTTCTTGCACTGAATTAAAGAGGGCTCAAAACATAATAAAACAAAATAAGGTTTATCAAAATTCATTGAAAATTGGTAAAACGATAGCCCTCTAAAGTTATTCTCAACATTTTCAGTTTTAAAATTTAGTTTTTGTATGCAATTTTCAAAAGTGCATATCTGATGCACTTTTGATATTTCAGCAAAATAAAAAAATACGTATACCCTTATTTTTAGGGTAGAATAACATACTCCATTAGCGCAGTAATTGGTGACTTGAGTGTATACTGACTGTTCGATTTGAAATGGAATCAGCCATAAATATAATAAGTTAAATTTTACAATGCACAACAAGTTGCCATTGAAAATGATTAATGAAATAATTATTTGTTCGTATATGAAAGATTTTAATATAAAAATAAATTTACATACCTCCTCATGAATAAATTAATGCTGGATAATACGAATATTCATGATGATGATCTTCACGACATGGTTTACAATTGTTCGAACACAAATAGTATTTAACATAATATTTATGATTCTTGCCAAAATCATCTTTATCATTAGGAGTAAATTCTGCTTTCCTATTTTTATCGGAGAATATATCCTCAGCAGGAGAAATATAAAATTGATTTTTGTTGTCCAGAAAAAGTATTTTTGCAAATTTAATATCTTTTCCACCATACATTTCTGACAATCATAACCCTTCAATGTTTATTATCTTATTAATTTATTAAATTTTTACAATTTAAAATAATATAAAAAAATACTTTTCTCTTTTGTATATAATATTAAATCTAACTTTCCCGTTCTTGAAAATGCTTCAGTCCGCGCGTTATTCATGCGCCTTTGTTTCATATATATCAAGTGTTAAAGGCACGTTCAAAAAAATTAATGAAAAATAATGTTTTGTTCGAAATAATATTCTAAATTTTTATAACTACATTTGCTCATTCATCTTTTGTAACTTTTATCAAAATATTAAAATTAAAATAATATAGAAAAAGAATAATTTTCTCTTTTGTATATAATATTAAATCTAACTTTCTCGTTCTTGAAAATGCTTCAGTCCGCGCGTTATTTATGCACCTTTGTTTTATATATGTCAAGTGCTTAAGTTTATGTTCACAAAAATTAATGAAAAATAATGTATTGTTCGAAATAATATTATAAATTTTTATAACTACATTTGTTCATTCCTCTTTAGTAACTTTTAATATTTGCGCTTTTCCATAAAATTATTTTTACGGTGTTTGTATAAAAATTTATCGTTATTTAACCAAATCTCATTCTGTCTTTGTCTCTGTCATTATGAAAAAAAGACAGACGATACAACCGTTACTTCACATAAAGCTTAGGCTCGAATTTATAGTCGACACTCAATACTCAGTACTCACAAGGAGAGTGTTTCACCTTAGGGTCACCGTTTTTGCTCAAATTTTGGGAATGTTTTCTGGATGCAGAAATATGAAGAAAGCCAAAATTTTAGAGGCCAACGCTCAATATTTCCCTAGTTATAGGCCATCGAAGAAAATCACTTAAAAAGTTACTAGATTTTCAAACGCTTATAGCTTCTCAGAATTATTAGCTAGAAGCTTAAACCCTTTTTTAAGTGAAAGCTGAGCTCAAATCCTTTCGAAATAGTAGTTATAGCATATCGAAATATTATTTTTTCCAAAGTTATAGCATAATAAAGATTGAACCCAATTTTAGCTTTTATTATAAATTAATGTTTTAAACAAAAAATTCAGGTCCAATCTTTATTACGCTCTAACTTTGGGAAAAAATAATATTTTGAGATGGTATAGGTGCTATTTCGAAAGGATTTGAGCTCAGCTTTCACTTAAAAAAAGGTTTAAGCTTCTAGCAAATAATTCTGAGAAACTATGAGCGTTTGAAAATCTAGTAACTTTTTTAGTGATTTTCTTCGATGGCCTATAACTAGGGAAATATTGAGCGTTGGCCTCTAAAATTTTGGCTTTCTTCATATTTCTGCATCCAGAAAACATTCCCAAAATTTGAGCGAAAAAGACGACCCGAAGGTGAAACACTCTCCTTGTCAGCAACGAATATAGACGCTTATAGAAGCGTACTCTTAAATGGGAAATTTCTGCCAAAAATGAGTTACCCAGCTACTGAGGGCGCCACTAGATCCCATGTATTTTTATATCTATATATATCAAATTTTTCATATGTATAGATATACAAACAATGTTAAAGTGTTACCCAGCGTATCGGACGAAAAATTTAACCCAGAAGTACGCTTCTATAAGCGTCTATCTTCGTTGTTGTCAGTTCGCAACAGATCTTAAAGTTTCATTGTTTTGTGTTCCCTATAAACGTAGACACAGAGCCGGTCTGTGGCACAGTCGGTAGGAGCGTTGGATTCGTATGCTTGGGGAACCGGGATCGAATCTCGCTCTCGGCTGTTTTTCAAACGAGCACCTCTGTTATATGTGCTTTGTACGCAGTACACACTTACGAGCTCCGTCGCTAAGGGATGAAAAAGTGCAGTTGTAAAAATCAACTGACCTTGCGTCCCAGTGGATCGGGGTTTGATTCCCTAGGAAAAATTAGAAAAAATAGTTTTCGAAGTTTTCCGAGGGAATAAACCCGAAGAACACAAAAACATATATATATATATATATAAAAGTCCCTCTGGGCAAAACTCGAATTATAATAAAAAGTCCCACTGGGCAACAAAAACAAAAAATATAATAATCACTTGGTGATGGCCTAAGACGTAACGCTCATATGAAGCAAGCCAAGAGGCCAAAATAATAATTAAGAAGAAGAAGAAGAAGAAACGTAGACACACGTTTATAGGGAACACGGAACAATGAAAGTTTAAGATCTGAGGGTTGAGAACTGAGTGCTGAGTGTTGAGTGTCGACTATAAATTCGAGCCATAGAAAGCGCGGATGTGAGAGCGCGGTGGCGTAATGGATAGAGCTCTTGCCTTCAACGCGGAGGGCATGGGTTCGAATCCTGGCCAGGTACCTCTAACTTTTTTTTCGAAAGAAAATAAGTGTATGTGCCATTTATATCGCGACTCTTTAAAAAATCCGACCTCATTGGGTATCGGTTGATTGTTGGTTACAAAAGTGGCTGACCATCCATCGGTAGTCAAAGTTTTCGGTATGGTGAGTCTGACAGTCCTAGCCTGATGTAATGTGTTAAACAGATGCCGGGCGGGGGACTTCCTCGACTTCACCATATATAAAAGGTTAATCATATAGAGGACAATATCCTTTGTATATTAATCTTTTTTTAAAGAAAAAAAAAAAAAAAAAAAAAAAAATAGAAAGCGCGGAAAGATGAAATTCATAAAGTGATAAATTGAAGTCTAACTTTGTCAGCACTAAATCTTGAAATCTTGAAATAAATAAAGAGTAAGAAAATTGCTGAAATTTTTTAATTATATATTTAAAACAAGCAAATCACGAGGATTTAATAATCAAAGTAGTTTTTATTTAAAACTATAAAATATATTTTGGGTATTAAGTTTACGGAAGTTTGCTGTGTATATATATAATACATACATTGTTTACTTGACTAACAGCATGAAGAGCCAAAATAGATATTAAAATTATAGTTCATTCTGTTTTTCAACAAACAACAATTTATTTTGATTACATCAAACGTAAGTACATGGATAAATAAATTTATTATAGCATGAAAGCTTCCAGGAAGCTTCCATGCTATGAGGGTAATGATAAAGAAAAATTCATACTAAGTAATTGTAATCTTTTTATAAATTTTATTTTATATGATTTTTAAATAGCAACAACTCAATTGAATTTATAAGTTTTTTTAAACCGTTAAAACTTTATAAATGTACCATTTTTTTTATAAAACTATCCTTTTGAAAATCCACTGTATTGAAAAAAATCATAAATTTTTATTTGAAATATTAATAAAACCTTTTTATAGGAATTTTTCATATATTTTATATGAAAAAATAATACTGAAAATTTTAATAAAAATTGAGATAATTTTTTTCAATAGCATAGGGTTCCAAGTAATAGATTTTGATGAGACTGCATGAAACTTTTTTTTTTTATACCACAAGTAAATCTATGCGATGATAAAGGATAATTCTCTCTAATTTTCAAGGTATAACTTATTCTGTTTTGCAAACTGCTCAAAGTTTATATTCGTATATAGCATAATTATTATTGTTACATGTATTTAAAACAATAAATACTAATTTAATTTTATAAATATTTAGAGCTGAAATGATTTTAAAGAGTGATAAAAGTTCAAAATGAATGTGTGGATTTTATGCAGATATTTAAAAAGTGTTTAAGGTTAAATTTAAAAAAAATGTTTGTTACTATTAATCGTGAAATGTTTAAGCTTGATTATTTTATATTTTGTAATTGTTTTATAATTTTATATTTATAAAGACCCATATTGCAAAAAAATTGTATATTATTTAATATTTACACTGTCAACAATATATTCATGAAATTAAATGTAAAAGTGCTGGAAGAAAAATTTTATTGCGGTACATGAAATGAAAATCATGTAGATACATCATTTTTCACTGATTATGCTAAAACTTTATGTAGATCTGAATAGAATTTTCAGCTCTCTTCAGTTTTTTATATAGTTACATGAAATTTTGTACAATATTCTTAAAATTTTATGTGAAAATATATTAATTTTTAAGTGACTTTATCCAAGCTAAATTTTATGCTTTTGCTTAAATATTCATGTAAAATGTGCTTGACTTTTAAAACAGTGAACATAAAAAGTTGCATTAAAATTGAAGCATTTACAAATTTTATTTCATGTACTGATGCATTATAAATTTAAAATGTGTGCATTGATGTGATCATTATGTATGTAGTTGGAAATTTATGTTCATAATACAGCAAAATTTGTAATAAATGATATGAATATTAATACAAAAATATTTAAAATTAGCTTTCATTTTCGAGTACATTAAAATTCACACTTTTTTTAACAATGTATAAAACAAAAGAAATAAATATGCTGTATGGGAATAACGACTTTGGTCATTTTCTAAATATTACATTTATATTTATTAAAGTAGAAAGCATTATAATATGTAAATTCACAAACATTTTTTTATATGGTATGACAAGAAAATATTATGCGTATTTCAATGAAAATGTGTCAGTCTCCAGTAGTTGGTATAGGTTTATAAAAGAGTCTTAAAAATAGTACTGTTGGTTTGTATGCTGGAAAATTTACCATTATATAAAATTAATTTTAGTAATACTTAGTGCATAAAATCTTAAATATAACCTTACAGTTATTTTTAGAAATATTTACACTAAAAAGGAGAGCACCCCACCTCCGGAAAACGGATTTGGCTGAAACTGCAGGATATGATTTTTTTATGAGAAAAATGAACCCGTGTTTTTTCTTTTTGTCAAATAGGCCCTCTAGACAAGGATATAGACATTTTTTCAAAAATTTGGTGAATAAAAGTCTTTAGAAGAACTTAAATAACCAAAGAACTAAGACTCTTACAAAAAAATGTATGAGAAATAAAATAAAGCACGAATTGAATGCTTTAATTTGAGCTTTGTTGCATTAAAAAAGCTTTTCTTGTTCGAAAGTTATTCTTATTTAAATATTACCAAGTATTTACTTAATATTTATAAAATATAAAATACTAGCATCCCCCGTCTCGGCTTCGCCCGCGCAATAGTTGGGCAGAAATCGGTAGGTATAGAAATAGAATCTCAAAAACTATTATTTATTAAATCGTACTCTTACAAAACTTTGGAATACACAACATTTTTTGTTTGTGAACCATGTGATAATAGAATGAATTTTCATTTAAAATAATTTTTTTTGGTAGAAAAAATTAGCATTGAATTTTTTTTTTATTTTTCGATATATGTTCAAATATTCAAGTACCAATAAGTCAAAAAACATATTTAAATTGACGATAGAAAATTTTTTTAGCAAATCAAAATCGTGAAAGAGATATTCATTAATAAATATGAATGTTCAAGAATGATAGGGAATTATTAACCATGAAGAGTTAAATTCTCATGTATGAGCCAATAAATATTTAAGGAATAAAAAATTTTCTTGAATAAGATATAAAATTTTTTCTAAAGTTAAAAAAAATTGTCTAACTTTTGATTCTGCCTAATGGAATAGGAAAATATTTCATTCAATAATCCGAGGTAATATTACTCTGTAATTAGAGAATATGCAATAAAAATTTATTGTGTTGAAGTTACGGAATATCATAGGTGTATAAGTATTTCTACCGTACCAGTTTAATAAAGTGAAAGACAAAATCGGTCGCCACCTATTGGGCAACCAAGGAAAGTAGCAAGGGAAGAGCATGTTGACCGCAAAACGCCGAAAAAAAGTGGTCCATATTCCCTACGCGTTAAGATCTAGGTCTATAATTATTTTATTGCAATTATTGATTAAAAAAGTAATTATTTATATAGCCTATGACACTCGTCACATTATAAAGAATTTAAATTTAAAATTGGAAAACGATCGGTTCAGTAGTTTTTGAGATAATTGAGAACATTCAAACAAACGCTGTCCTTTTATATAATAGTAAGATGATCAATTTTTCACAATGTAACTTAAGAGGAGGTCACGTATCTCTGTCTTTTTCTAATCAAAGAATTGAGTTTTTTACAGAAACTAATAACTTTATCAAAAAATGAAGAGAAAGCCGCATCTCGTAATAAAAAAAGCAATATTTTCTTTGATAAGAAAGAATTAATTTAATTGCTTCGTTTTCAAGAAAACCTTGAAAAACTCAAATCATAGAGGTTAGGGTGGACAATTTGGTTTTTCAAGGTTTTCTTGAAAACGAAGCGATAAAATTAATTTTTTCTTATCAAAGAAAATATTGCTTTTTTTGATACAAGATGCGGCTTTCTCTTCATTTTTTGATAAAGTTATTAGCTTTTGTAAAAAATCATTTCTTTGATTAGAAAAGGACAGAGATACGTGACCTCCTCTTAAGTTTCAAACGTTGTATTACAACGAAAATTTGATTTTTTTACTAAACGATCCCGCAAGCGTATACGAGTTAAAATTGGATTAGGAACAACTAATATGATAATAAAAACCAGTTATGAGTCACCATAGATCAGAAACCACCCCACCAGAGTCACTAAGGGTGGCTAACGAAATAGTCAGAACTCTGTTCCCGAAGACTAAATTCGTTGGACCCGTTTTCTCATTGCTTTTTAATTTGTTATGATGGAAGACATCCCCATGAATTTTTTCGTTGAGATAAAAGCCAGGGAACCACCCCCACCTTTAAATGAAGGGGATGAAAATGGGCTCTGATTTTTTATCTCCGAAACGTGATTCGTTAGACCCGTTTCTCATTGCTTTTTGATTTGTTATGATGAAAGACATCCCCATGAATTTTTTCGTTGAGGTCAAAGCCAGGGAACCACCCCCTCTAAATGAAGGGGATGAAAATGGGCTCTGGTTTTTTATCTCTGGAACTTAATCCGTTGAACCCGTTGTCTCATTGCTTTTTGATTTGTTATGATGAAAGACATCCCCATGAATTTTTTCGTTGAGGTCAAAGCCAGGGAACCACCCCCTCTAAATGAAGGGGATGAAAATGGGCTCTGGTTTTTTATCTCTGGAACTTAATCCGTTGAACCCGTTGTCTCATTGCTTTTTGATTTGTTATGATAAAAGACATCCCCATGAATTTTCTCGTTGAGATAAAAGCCAGGGAACCACCCTCACCCTTAAATAAAGGGGATGAAAATGGGCTCTGATTTTTTATCTCCGAAACGTGATTCGTTAGACCCGTTTTCTCATTGCTTTTTGATTTGTTATGATGGAAGACATCCCCATGAATTTTTTCGTTGAGATAAAAGCCAGGGAACCACCCCCACCTTTAAATGAAGGGGATGAAAATGGGCTCTGATTTTTTATCTCTGGAACTTAATCCGTTGGACCCGTTGTCTTATTGCTTTTTGATTTGTTATGATAAAAGACATCCCCATGAATTTTCTCGTTGAGATAAAAGCCAGGGAACCACCCTCACCCTTAAATAAAGGGGATGAAAATAGGCTCTGATTTTTTATCTCCGAAACGTGATTCGTTAGACCCGTTTTCTCATTGCTTTTTAATTTGTTATGATAGAAGACATCCCCATGAATTTTTTCGTTGAGATTGAAGCCAGGAACCACCCCACCCTTAAATGAAGGGGATGAAAATGGGCTCTGATTTTTTATCTCCGAAACGTGATTCGTTAGACCCGTTTCTCATTGCTTTTTGATTTGTTATGATAAAAGACATCCCCATGAATTATCTCGTTACGATAAAAGCCAGGGAACCACCCTCACCCTTAAATAAAGGGGATGAAAATAGGCTCTGATATTTTATCTCCGAAACGTGATACGTTAGACCCGTTTTCTCATTGCTTTTTGATTTGTTATAATAAAAGACATCCCCATGAATTTTTTCGTTGAGATTGAAGCCAGGGAACCACCCCCACCCTTAAATGAAGGGGATGAAAATGGGCTCTGATTTTTTATCTCTGGAACTTAATCCGTTAGACCCGTTGTCTCATTGCTTTTTGATTTGTTATGATAAAAGACATCCCCATGAATTTTCTCGTTGAGATAAAAGCCAGGGAACCACCCCCACCCTTAAATAAAGGAGATGAAAATAGGCTCTGATTTTTTATCTCCGAAACGTGATTCGTTAGACCCGTTTCTCATTGCTTTTTGATTTGTTATGATAAAAGACATCCCCATGAATTTTTTCGTTGAGGTCAAAGCCAGGGAACCACCCCCTCTAAATGAAGGGGATGAAAATGGGCTCTGGTTTTTTATCTCTGGAACTTAATCCGTTGAACCCGTTGTCTCATTGCTTTTTGATTTGTTATGATAAAAGACATCCCCATGAATTTTCTCGTTGAGATAAAAGCCAGGGAACCACCCTCACCCTTAAATAAAGGGGATGAAAATGGGCTCTGATTTTTTATCTCCGAAACGTGATTCGTTAGACCCGTTTTCTCATTGCTTTTTGATTTGTTATGATAAAAGACATCCCCATGAATTTTTTCGTTGAGATTGAAGCCAGGGAACCACCCCCACCCTTAAATGAAGGGGATGAAAATGGGCTCTGATTTTTTATCTCTGAAACTTAATCCGTTGGACCCGTTTCTCATTGCTTTTTGATTTGTTATGATAAAAGACATCCCAATGAATTTTTTCGTTGAGATAAAAGCCAGGGAACCACCCCCACCCTTAAATAAAAGAGATGAAAATAGGCTCTGATTTTTTATCTCCGAAACGTGATTCGTTAGACCCGTTTTCTCATTGCTTTTTGATTTGTTATGATTAAAGACATCCCCATGAATTTTTTCGTTGAGATGAAAGCCAGAGAACCACCCCCACCCTTAAATAAAGGAGATGAAAATAGGCTCTGATTTTTTATCTCCGAAACGTGATTCGTTAGACCCGTTTTCTCATTGCTTTTATTTGTTATGATAAAAGACATCCCCATGAATTTTTTCGTTGAGATGAAAGCCAGGGAACCACCCCCACCCTTAAATAAAGGAGATGAAAATAGGCTATGATTTTTTATCTCCGAAACGTGATTCGTTAGACCCGTTTCTCATTGCTTATTGATTTGTTATGATGGAAGACATCCCCATGAATTTTTTCGTTGAGATGAAAGCCGGGGAACCACCCCTACCCTTAAATAAAGGAGATGAAAATAGGCTCTGATTTTTTATCTCCGAAACGTGATTCGTTAGACCCGTTTTCTCATTGCTTTTTAATTTGTTATGATAAAAGACATCCCCATAAATTTTTTCGTTGAGGTAAAAGCCAGGGAACAACCCCCTCTAAATGAAGGGGATGAAAATGGGCACTGATTTTTTATCTCTGGAACTTAATCCGTTGGACCCGTTGTCTCATTGCTTTTTGATTTGTTATGATAAAAGACATCCCCATGAATTTTCTCGTTAAGATGAAAGCCAGGGAACCACCCTCACCCTTTAATAAAGGGGATGAAAATAGGCTCTGATTTTTTATCTCCGAAACGTGATTCGTTAGACCCGTTTTTTCATTGCTTTTTGATTTGTTATGATAAAAGACATCCCCATGAATTTTTTCGTTGAGGTCAAAGCCAGGGAACCACCCCCTCTAAATGAAGGGGATGAAAATGGGCTCTGGTTTTTTATCTCTGGAACTTAATCCGTTGAACCCGTTGTCTCATTGCTTTTTGATTTGTTATGATAAAAGACATCCCCATGAATTTTCTCGTTGAGATAAAAGCCAGGGAACCACCCTCACCCTTAAATAAAGGGGATGAAAATAGGCTCTGATATTTTATCTCCGAAACGTGATACGTTAGACCCGTTTTCTCATTGCTTTTTGATTTGTTATAATAAAAGACATCCCCATGAATTTTTTCGTTGAGATTGAAGCCAGGGAACCACCCCCACCCTTAAATGAAGGGGATGAAAATGGGCTCTGATTTTTTATCTCTGGAACTTAATCCGTTAGACCCGTTGTCTCATTGCTTTTTGATTTGTTATGATAAAAGACATCCCCATGAATTTTCTCGTTGAGATAAAAGCCAGGGAACCATCCCCACCCTTAAATAAAGGAGATGAAAATAGGCTCTGATTTTTTATCTCCGAAACGTGATTCGTTAGACCCGTTTCTCATTGCTTTTTGATTTGTTATGATAAAAGACATCCCCATGAATTTTTTCGTTGAGGTCAAAGCCAGGGAACCACCCCCTCTAAATGAAGGGGATGAAAATGGGCTCTGGTTTTTTATCTCTGGAACTTAATCCGTTGAACCCGTTGTCTCATTGCTTTTTGATTTGTTATGATAAAAGACATCCCCATGAATTTTCTCGTTGAGATAAAAGCCAGGGAACCACCCTCACCCTTAAATAAAGGGGATGAAAATGGGCTCTGATTTTTTATCTCCGAAACGTGATTCGTTAGACCCGTTTTCTCATTGCTTTTATTTGTTATGATAAAAGACATCCCCATGAATTTTTTCGTTGAGATGAAAGCCAGGGAACCACCCCCACCCTTAAATAAAGGAGATGAAAATAGGCTATGATTTTTTATCTCCGAAACGTGATTCGTTAGACCCGTTTCTCATTGCTTATTGATTTGTTATGATGGAAGACATCCCCATGAATTTTTTCGTTGAGATGAAAGCCGGGGAACCACCCCTACCCTTAAATAAAGGAGATGGAAATAGGCTCTGATTTTTTATCTCTGAAACTTAATCCGTTGGACCCGTTTCTCATTGCTTTTTGATTTGTTATGATAAAAGACATCCCAATGAATTTTTTCGTTGAGAGAAAAGCCAGGGAACCACCCCCACCCTAAATAAAAGAGATGAAAATAGGCTCTGATTTTTTATCTCCGAAACGTGATTCGTTAGACCCGTTTTCTCATTGCTTTTTGATTTGTTATGATTAAAGACATCCCCATGAATTTTTTCGTTGAGATGAAAGCCAGAGAACCACCCCCACCCTTAAATAAAGGAGATGAAAATAGGCTCTGATTTTTTATCTCCGAAACGTGATTCGTTAGACCCGTTTTCTCATTGCTTTTATTTGTTATGATAAAAGACATCCCCATGAATTTTTTCGTTGAGATGAAAGCCAGGGAACCACCCCCACCCTTAAATAAAGGAGATGAAAATAGGCTATGATTTTTTATCTCCGAAACGTGATTCGTTAGACCCGTTTCTCATTGCTTATTGATTTGTTATAATGGAAGACATCCCCATGAATTTTTTCGTTGAGATGAAAGCCGGGGAACCACCCCTACCCTTAAATAAAGGAGATGAAAATAGGCTCTGATTTTTTATCTCCGAAACGTGATTCGTTAGACCCGTTTTCTTATTGCTTTTTGATTTGTTATGATAAAAGACATCCCCATAAATTTTTTCGTTGAGGTAAAAGCCAGGGAACAACCCCCTCTAAATGAAGGGGATGAAAATGGGCACTGATTTTTTATCTCTGGAACTTAATCCGTTGGACCCGTTGTCTCATTGCTTTTTGATTTGTTATGATAAAAGACATCCCCATGAATTTTCTCGTTAAGATGAAAGCCAGGGAACCACCCTCACCCTTTAATAAAGGGGATGAAAATAGGCTCTGATTTTTTATCTCCGAAACGTGATTCGTTAGACCCGTTTTTTCATTGCTTTTTGATTTGTTATGATAAAAGACTCCCCCATGAATATTTTCGTTGAGATTGAAGCCAGGGAACCACCCCCACCCTTAAATGAAGGGGATGAAAATGGGCTCTGATTTTTTATCTCTGAAACTTAATCCGTTGGACCCGTTTTTTATTGCTTTTTGATTTGTTATGATAAAAGACATCCCCATGAATTTTTTCGTTGAGATAAAAGCCAGGGAACCACCCCCACCCTTAAATAAAGGAGATGAAAATAGGCTCTGATTTTTTATCTCCGAAACGTGATTCGTTAGACCCGTTCTCTCATTGCTTTTTGATTTGTTATGATAAAAGACATCCCCATGAATTTTTTCGTTGAGATAAAAGCCAGGGAACCACCCCCACCCTTAAATAAAGCAGATGAAAATAGGCTCTGATTTTTTATCTCCGAAACGTGATTCGTTAGACCCGTTTTCTCATTGCTTTTAGATTTGTTATGATAAAAGACATCGCCATGAATTTTTTCGTTGAGATTAAAGCCAGGGAACCACCCCCACCCTTAAATGAAGGGGATGAAAATGAGCTCTAATTTTTTATCTCTGAAACTGGATCCGTTAGACCAGTTTTCTTATTGCTTTTTGATTTGTTATGATAAAAGACATCGCCATGGATTTTTTCGTTGAGATAAAAGCCAGGGAACCACCCCCACCCTTAAATAAAGCAGATGAAAATAGGCTCTGATTTTTTATCTCCGAAACGTGATTCGTTAGACCCGTTTCTCATTGCTTTTTGATTTGTTATGATGAAAGACATCCCCATGAATTTTTTCGTTGAGGTAAAAGCCAGGGAACCACCCCCTCTAAATGAAGGGGATGAAAATGGGCTCTGATTTTTTATCTCTGGAACTTAATCCGTTGGACCCGTTTTCTCATTGCTTTTTGATTTGTTATGATAAAAGACATCCCCATGAATTTTCTCGTTAAGATGAAAGCCAGGGAACCACCCTCACCCTTTAATAAAGGGGATGAAAATAGGCTCTGATTTTTTATCTCCGAAACGTGATTCGTTAGACCCGTTTTTTCATTGCTTTTTGATTTGTTATGATAAAAGACATCCCCATGAATTTTTTCGTTGAGGTCAAAGCCAGGGAACCACCCCCTCTAAATGAAGGGGATGAAAATGGGCTCTGGTTTTTTATCTCTGGAACTTAATCCGTTGAACCCGTTGTCTCATTGCTTTTTGATTTGTTATGATAAAAGACATCCCCATGAATTTTCTCGTTGAGATAAAAGCCAGGGAACCACCCTCACCCTTAAATAAAGGGGATGAAAATGGGCTCTGATTTTTTATCTCCGAAACGTGATTCGTTAGACCCGTTTTCTCATTGCTTTTTGATTTGTTATGATGGAAGACATCCCCATGAATTTTTTCGTTGAGATAAAAGCCAGGGAACCACCCCCACCTTTGAATGAAGGGGATGAAAATGGGCTCTGATTTTTTATCTCTGGAACTTAATCCGTTGGACCCGTTGTCTTATTGCTTTTTGATTTGTTATGATAAAAGACATCCCCATGAATTTTCTCGTTGAGATAAAAGCCAGGGAACCACCCTCACCCTTAAATAAAGGGGATGAAATTAGGCTCTGATTTTTTATCTCCGAAACGTGATTCGTTAGACCCGTTTTCTCATTGCTTTTTAATTTGTTATGATAGAAGACATCCCCATGAATTTTTTCGTTGAGATTGAAGCCAGGGAACCACCCCCACCCTTAAATGAAGGGGATGAAAATGGGCTCTGATTTTTTATCTCCGAAACGTGATTCGTTAGACCCGTTTCTTATTGCTTTTTGATTTGTTATGATAAAAGACATCCCCATGAATTATCTCGTTACGATAAAAGCCAGGGAACCACCCTCACCCTTAAATAAAGGGGATCAAAATAGGCTCTGATATTTTATCTCCGAAACGTGATACGTTAGACCCGTTTTCTCATTGCTTTTTGATTTGTTATAATAAAAGACATCCCCATGAATTTTTTCGTTGAGATTAAAGCCAGGGAACCACCCCCACCCTTAAATGAAGGGGATGAAAATGGGCTCTGATTTTTTATCACTGGAACTTAATCCGTTAGACCCGTTGTCTCATTGCTTTTTGATTTGTTATGATAAAAGACATCCCCATGAATTTTCTCGTTGAGATAAAAGCCAGGGAACCATCCCCACCCTTAAATAAAGGAGATGAAAATAGGCTCTGATTTTTTATCTCCGAAACGTGATTCGTTGGACCCGTTTCTCATTGCTTTTTGATTTGTTATGATAAAAGACATCCCCATGAATTTTTTCGTTGAGGTCAAAGCCAGGGAACCACCCCCTCTAAATGAAGGGGATGAAAATGGGCTCTGGTTTTTTATCTCTGGAACTTAATCCGTTGAACCCGTTGTCTCATTGCTTTTTGATTTGTTATGATAAAAGACATCCCCATGAATTTTCTCGTTGAGATAAAAGCCAGGGAACCACCCTCACCCTTAAATAAAGGGGATGAAAATGGGCTCTGATTTTTTATCTCCGAAACGTGATTCGTTAGACCCGTTTTCTCATTGCTTTTATTTGTTATGATAAAAGACATCCCCATGAATTTTTCGTTGAGATGAAAGCCAGGAACCACCCCCACCCTTAAATAAAGGAGATGAAAATAGGCTATGATTTTTTATCTCCGATACGTGATTCGTTAGACCCGTTTCTCATTGCTTATTGATTTGTTATGATGGAAGACATCCCCATGAATTTTTTCGTTGAGATGAAAGCCGGGGAACCACCCCTACCCTTAAATAAAGGAGATGAAAATAGGCTCTGATTTTTTATCTCTGAAACTTAATCCGTTGGACCCGTTTCTCATTGCTTTTTGATTTGTTATGATAAAAGACATCCCAATGAATTTTTTCGTTGAGATAAAAGCCAGGGAACCACCCCCACCCTAAATAAAAGAGATGAAAATAGGCTCTGATTTTTTATCTCCGAAACGTGATTCGTTAGACCCGTTTTCTCATTGCTTTTTGATTTGTTATGATTAAAGACATCCCCATGAATTTTTTCGTTGAGATGAAAGCCAGAGAACCACCCCCACCCTTAAATAAAGGAGATGAAAATAGGCTCTGATTTTTTATCTCCGAAACGTGATTCGTTAGACCCGTTTTCTCATTGCTTTTATTTGTTATGATAAAAGACATCCCCATGAATTTTTTCGTTGAGATGAAAGCCAGGGAACCACCCCCACCCTTAAATAAAGGAGATGAAAATAGGCTATGATTTTTTATCTCCGAAACGTGATTCGTTAGACCCGTTTCTCATTGCTTATTGATTTGTTATGATGGAAGACATCCCCATGAATTTTTTCGTTGAGATGAAAGCCGGGGAACCACCCCTACCCTTAAATAAAGGAGATGAAAATAGGCTCTGATTTTTTATCTCCGAAACGTGATTCGTTAGACCCGTTTTCTTATTGCTTTTTGATTTGTTATGATAAAAGACATCCCCATAAATTTTTTCGTTGAGGTAAAAGCCAGGGAACAACCCCCTCTAAATGAAGGGGATGAAAATGGGCACTGATTTTTTATCTCTGGAACTTAATCCGTTGGACCCGTTGTCTCATTGCTTTTTGATTTGTTATGATAAAAGACATCCCCATGAATTTTCTCGTTAAGATGAAAGCCAGGGAACCACCCTCACCCTTTAATAAAGGGGATGAAAATAGGCTCTGATTTTTTATCTCCGAAACGTGATTCGTTAGACCCGTTTTTTCATTGCTTTTTGATTTGTTATGATAAAAGACATCCCCATGAATATTTTCGTTGAGATTGAAGCCAGGGAACCACCCCCACCCTTAAATGAAGGAGATGAAAATAGGCTCTGATTTTTTATCTCTGAAACTTAATCCGTTGGACCCGTTTTCTCATTGCTTTTTGATTTATTATGATAAAAGACATCCCTATGAATTTTTTCGTCGAGATAAAAGCCAGGGAACCACCTCCACCCTTAAATGAAGGGGATGAAAATGGGCTCTGATTTTTTATCTTTGGAACTTAATCCGTTGGACCCGTTTCTCATTGCTTTTTGATTTGTTATGATAAAAGACATCCCCATGAATTTTTTCGTTGCGATAAAATCCAGGGAACCACCCCCACCCTTAAATAAAGGAGATGAAAATAGGCTCTGATTTTTTATCTCCGAAACGTGATTCGTTAGACCCGTTTCTCATTGCTTTTTGATTTGTTATGATGAAAGACATCCCCATGAATTTTTTTGTTGAGATAAAAGCCAGGGAACCACCGCCACCCTTAAATGAAGGGGATGAAAATGGGCTCTGATTCTTTATCTCTGGAACTTAATCCGTTAGACCCGTTGTTCTATTGATTTTTGATTTGTTATGATAAAAGACATCCCCATGAATTTTCTCGTTAAGATAAAAGCCAGGGAACCACCCTCACCCTTAAATAAATGGGATGAAAATAGGCTCTGATTTTTTATCTCCGAAACGTGATTTGTTAGACCCGTTTTCTCATTGCTTTTTGATTTGTTATGATAAAAGACATCCCCATGGATTTTTTTGTTGAGATAAAATCCAGGGAACCACCTCCTCTAAATGAAGGGGATGAAAATGAGCTCTGATTTTTTATCTCTGGAACTTATTCCGCTAAACCCGTTTCTCATTGCTTTTTGATTTGTTATGATAAAAGACATCCCCATGAATTTTTTTGTTGAGATAAAAGCCAGGGAACCACCGCCACCCTTAAATGAAGGGGATGAAAATGGGCTCTGATTCTTTATCTCTGGAACTTAATCCGTTAGACCCGTTGTCCTATTGATTTTTGATTTGTTATGATAAAAGACATCCCCATGAATTTTCTCGTTAAGATAAAAGCCAGGGAACCACCCTCACCCTTAAATAAATGGGATAAAAAATAGGCTCTGATTTTTTATCTCCGAAACGTGATTTGTTAGACCCGTTTTCTCATTGCTTTTTGATTTGTTATGATAAAAGACATCCCCATGGATTTTTTTGTTGAGATAAAAGCCAGGGAACCACCCCCACCCTTAAATAAAGGAGATGAAAATAGGCTCTGATTTTTTATCTCCGAAACGTCATTCGTTAGATCCGTTTTCTCATTGCTTTTTGATTTGTTATGATAAAAGACATCCCCACGAATTTTTTCGTTGAGATTGAAGCCAGGGAACCACCCCCACCCTTAAATAAAGGAGATGAAAATAGGCTCTGATTTTTTATCTCCGAAACGTGATTCGTTAGACCCGTTTCTCATTGCTTTTTGATTTTCTACGATAAAAGACATCCCCATGAATTTTTTCGTTGAGATAAAAGCCAGGGAACCACCCCCACCCTTAAATAAATGGGATGAAAATAGGCTCTGATTTTTTATCTCCGAAACGTGATTCGTTAGACCCGTTTTCTCATTGCTTTTTGATTTGTTATGATAAAAGACATCCCCATGGATTTTTTTGTTGAGATAAAAGCCAGGGAACCACCCCCACCCTTAAATAAAGGAGATGAAAATAGGCTCTGATTTTTTATCTCCAAAACGTGATTCGTTAGACCCGTTTCTCATTGCTTTTTGATTTGTTATGATGAAAGACATCCCTATGAATTTTTTCGTTGAGGTAAAAGCCAGGGAACCACCCCCTCTAAATGAAGGGGATGAAAATGGGCTCTGATTTTTTATCTCTGGAACTTAATCCGTTGGACCCGTTTCTCATTGCTTTTTGATTTGTTATGATGAAAGAATTCCCCATGAATTTTTTCGTTGAGATTGAAGCCAGGGAACCACCCCCACCCTTAAATAAAGGAGATGAAAATAGGCTCTGATTTTTTATCTCCGAAACGTGATTCGTTAGACCCGTTTCTCATTGTTTTTTGATTTGTTATGATGAAAGACATCCCCATGAATTTTTTCGTTGAGATAAAAGCCAGGGAACCACCCCCACCCTTAAATGAAGGGGATGAAAATGGGCTCTGATTTTTTATCTTTAGAACTTAATCCGTTAGATCCGTTTTCTCATTGCTTTTCGATTTGTTAGGATAAAAGACATCCCCACGAATTTTTTCGTTGAGATGAAAGCCAGGGAACCACCCGCACCCTTAAATAAAGGAGATGAAAATAGGCTCTGATTTTTTATCTCCGAAACGTGATTCGTTAGACCCGTTTCTCATTGCTTTTTGATTTTCTACGATAAAAGACATACCCATGAATTTTTTCGTTGAGATAAAAGCCAGGGAACCACCCCCACCCTTAAATAAAGGAGATGAAAATAGGCTCTGATTTTTTATCTCCGAAACGTGATTCGTTAGACCCGTTTCTCATTGCTTTTTGATTTGTTATGATGAAAGACATCCCTATGAATTTTTTCGTTGAGGTAAAAGCCAGGGAACCACCCCCTCTAAATGAAGGGGATGAAAATGGGCTCTAATTTTTTATCTCTGGAACTTAATCCGTTGGACCCGTTTCTCATTGCTTTTTGATTTTCTACGATAAAAGACATCCCCATGAATTTTTTCGTTGAGATAAAAGCCAGGGAACCACCCCCACCCTTAAATAAAGGAGATGAAAATAGGCTCTGATTTTTTATCTCCGAAACGTGATTCGTTAGACCCGTTTCTCATTGTTTTTTGATTTGTTATGATGAAAGACATCCCCATGAATTTTTTCGTTGAGATTGAAGCCAGGGAACCACCCCCACCCTTAAATGAAGGAGATGAAAATAGGCTCTGATTTTTTATCTCTGAAACTTAATCCGTTGGACCCGTTTTCCCATTGCTTTTTGATTTATTATGATAAAAGACATCCCCATGAATTTTTTCGTTGAGATAAAAGCCAGGGAACCACCCTCACCCTTAAATGAAGGGGATGAAAATGGGCTCTGATTTTTTATCTTTGGAACTTAATCCGTTGGACCCGTTTTCTCATTGCTTTTTGATTTGTTATGATAAAAGACATCCCCATGAATTTTTTTGTTGAGATTGAAGCCAGGGAACCACCCCCACCCTTAAATGAAGGGGATGAAAATGGGCTCTGATTTTTTATCTCTGAAACTGGATCCGTAAGACCAGTTTTCTTATTGCTTTTTGATTTGTTATGATAAAAGACATCCCCATGGATTTTTTCGTTGAGATAAAAGCTAGGGAACCACCCCCAGCCTTAAATAAAGGAGATGAAAATAGGCTCTGATTTTTTATCTTCGAAACGTGATTCGTTAGATCCGTTTTCTCATTGCTTTTTGATTTGTTATGATAAAAGACATCCCCACGAATTTTTTCGTTGGGATGAAAGCCAGGGAACCACCCCCACCCTTAAATAAAGGAGATGAAAATAGGCTCTGATTTTTTATCTCCTAAACGTGATTCGTTAGACCCGTTTCTCATTGCTTTTTGATTTGTTATAATAAAAGACATCCCCATGAATTTTTTCGTTGGGATAAAAGCCAGGGAACCACCCCCACCCTTAAATAAAGGAGATAAAAAAAGGCTCTGATTTTTTATCTCCGAAACGTGATTCGTTAGACCCGTTTTTCATTGCTTTTTGATTTGTTATGATAAAAGACATCCCCATGAATTTTTTCGTTGAGATTGAAGCCAGGAAACCACCCCCACCCTTAAATGAAGGGGATGAAAATGGGCTCTGATTTTTTATCTCTGAAACTTAATCCGTTGCACCCATTTTCTCATTGCTTTTTAATTTGTTATGATAAAAGACATCCCTATGAATTTTTTCGTTGAGATAAAAGCCAGGGAACCACCCCCGCCCTTAAAGAGAGGAGATGAAAATAGGCTCTGATTTTATAACTCCGATACTTGATTCGTTGGACCCGTTTTCTCATTGCTTTTTGATTTGTTATGATAAAAGAAATACCTATGAATTTTTTCGCTGAGATAAAAGCCAGGGAACCACCCCCGCCCTTAAAGAGAGGGGATGAAAATAGGCTCTGATTTTATATCTCCGATACTTGATCCGTTGGACCCGTTTTCTTATTGCTTTTTGATTTGTTATACTAAAAGACATCCCTATTGATTCTTTCGTTAAGATAAAAGCAAGGAAACCACCCCCACCCTTAAATAAAAGGGATGAAAATAGGCTCTGATTTTTTATCTCCGGAACTTGATTCGTTGGACTCGTTTCTCCTTTGCTTTTTAAATTGTTATGGTTAAAGACATTTCCATGAATTTTTTTGTTGAGATAAAAGCTAGGGAACCACCCCACCTCTAGAAAAAGGGAATGAAAATAGGCTCTGATTTTTTATCTCTGAAATTGAATCCGTTGCACCCGTTTTCTCATTGCTTTTTAATTTGTTATGATAAAAGACATCCCTATGAATTTTTTCGCTGAGATAAAAGCCAGGGAACCACCCCCGCCCTTAAAGAGAGGGGATGAAAATAGGCTCTGATTTTATATCTTCGAAACTTAATTCGTTGGATCCGTTGTCTCATTGCTTTTCGATTTGTTATGAGCCCATTTTCATCCCCTTTATTTAAGGGTGGGGGTGGTTCCCTGACTTTTATCTCAACGAAAAAATTCATGGAAATGTCTTTTATCATAACAATTTAAAAAGCAATGAGAAAACGGGTCCAACGAATTAAGTTTCGGAAATAAAAAATCAGACCCCATTTTCATCCTCTTTATTTAAGGGTGGGGGTGGTTCCCTGGCTTTTATCTCAACGAAAAAATTTATGGGGATGTCTTTTATCATAACAATTTAAAAAGCAAAGAGAAAACGGGTCTATCGAATTTAGTCTTCGGGAACAGAGTTCTGACTATTTCGTTAGCCACCCTTAGTGACTCTAGTGGGGTGGTTTCTGATCTATGGTGACTCATAACTGGTTTTTATTATCATATTAGTTGTTCCTAATCCAATTTTAACTCTTATACGCTTGCGGGATCGTTTAGTAAAAAATTCAAATTTTCGTTGTAATACAACGTTTGAAACTTAAGAGGAGGTCTAGTATATCTGTCCTTTTCTAATCAAAGAATTGATTTTTTCACAAAAATTAATAATTGTAGCAAAAAATAAGAAGAAAGCCCCATCTCGTATATTAAAAAGCAAGATTCTCTTTTATGAGGAAAAATTATTTTTATCGCTTCGTTTTTAAGAAAACCTTGAAAAACTGAATTGTCCATCCTAACCCCTATTTTTTAAGTTTTTCAAGGTTTTCTTCAAAACGAATCGATAAAAATAATTTTTCCTCATCAAAGAAGATCTTGCTTTTTATTATACGAGATGGGGCTATCTCCTTATTTTTTGCTACAATTATTAGTTTTTGCAGAAAAATTAATTCTTTGATTAGAAAAGGACAGAGATATACGACCTGCTCTTAAGTTACATTTTTTCACGTTATTTTATTAACATATTTCAATCGCCTATAACTTTTGAACCACGAAAGATTTACTAATGCAACAAAGCTCAAATTAAAGCATTTAATTTGTGCTTCATTTTATCTCTCATGCATTTTTTTGTAAGAGTTTTAGTTCTTTGTTTATTTAAGTTCTTATAAAGGTTCTTATTCATCATATTTTTAAAAAAATGTCTATATCCTTGTCTAGGGGGCCTATTCGACGAAAAAAAAACATTGGTTCATTTTTTTTCTCTTCTTGTAAGAAGCGTGGCTGATTGAGTACATGAGTTTATATATGTGTGGGGGCATATGACCTTTAATAATTCAGTGATATTACAGATTTAAAATAATGGCTGGAAAAAAGAAACGATACCTATACGATGAAAATATCTCTCTTAAAAAATACGCTAGAACTCAATTGAAAAAAGAAATTAAAATAAATGAAGCTGAATCAAAGGCTGAGTCATCAAGCAGTATTCCCAACATTGAAAATGATATACCAATGGATATGAATTTTCAAACTGTAAGAACTGCAAAAATAAAATTAGACATTACTTTTATACATGAATGTAATTTTTTAAGTTTTCTATCTCTTCCAGTTGCAAGAAGTAAATTCATGTAATCAGTACGAATTGGCACACGATTATAAAATGACCTATTCAGTGGATAAGTTTCCCTTTGTAACTGATGATGAAAGATTAAGTAATGTACGTTTTAATATTTACTAATGAAAATAGAAAATATAAAAAAAGAGAACATGAAAAAAATATATACATTGTGACTCTACGTAATTATGCGACTAAATTCTATAGAATAAGGTTCGCAAATGCATTAAATTTTGAGAGAGAACATGAAAAGAAAAAGAATAAAATAAAAGGAATTGAAAATTATAATTATTCTCTCTCAAATCTTAACACTAATATTAAAAGCGAAAAGATTAAAACGATGTTGCGTCTCTTTCTATCTTGCGCATCGGCGCGGTGTAACAATTAAACGTTATACCGATGCGCAAGATAGAAATTAATATAAGAGTATATGTACGCGCTTATATGTGTGCTGATTCATGCGTATAGAGTTTAGTACGTTAGCACACATATAAGCGCACCTGTATTATAATACAGACAAGTAATGAAGATCTCTCCCCTCTTTAGGCAGTATATAGGATTCGAGGAGGAGAGACTCCGTGTGCGAGACATTAAATGGAAAAGGTGGTCTCGCGCAGAGCAAGATCTAAAATTAGCTTAAATTTCCCCCAACGATACCAATCAATCGAAGAGGAGGAAGATAGCGGCGACGGCGGCTCAAGCGAGAGCGATGTAGTCGTCGTCGAAAATTTTGTACGGCACTCTTTGGCCAGCCTTCTACAATAAAGTATATTTTTAACTTTAACTCCTTTCTTACCTTTGATTATTTCCGGTTATTCTGCAGATCCGCGAAGAGCTGGATAACCACCAGCTCTGTACCGGTAGCAGTTATAACGGAATAAATCCTTTATTATACTTAGAATCTTATCGTAGTGAATTCAATTAATAATATTTTTATTTCTATTTTTTTTTTAGTGTACGTGTAATGTGTTCTTATATAATAGTTCATCATATTTAAGGTTTATTATGTCATTGATAATTGATATATCGACTTAAAGTTATTTTATTGAAATAATTAAAAACACATAACAAGACTGTAAGTCTTAGTGTTTCTGGCTTATAAGAGGCATTTAAATAACAACTTATATAAAAGCAAGAGACCCCGGACTAGATGTAGCATGACGCTACACTAAAAACGGGTCTAGCTTTCGATTACCTTATACCTTTTTCCTTTTTTCCTTTTAAATGCGCATTTTGTGCGACCTTTTCAGGGTTAGGGAACGGTAGTAGGTCACAACATTTTCAAAATCACTTAATATTTTCTTATGAGGTTTCCTTATTGAAAAAATCCAGATGAATTTCGATGTGGGTAATCCACGTGGAAATACAGGTGGATATTTTCAATAGGGTTTCGTATACCGACACAGATACCTGTTTTACCGATGCTATTTAAAATTATTATTTTTATAAAATTTAATTACTGGAAGTAGAAATAAAATAATAGTTTCGATTCATATAATAAAAAGCAATATCTCATCTAATAAAAATAATATAATTTTATCGCTTGACTTTTAAGAGATGTTTTAATAACTTATTAAAATTGAGAGATAATGCTATTTTTTAGGTATTTAAAATTAACTTGAAAATGAAGCGATGAAATGACCCTTATAAAAGAAAATGTTGCTCTTTATTATACGAATTGAAACCATCTTTTCATTTCTGTTTCTAGTAATTTGTTTTTATGAGAAATATATTTTAAATAGAGTCGGTTAAATAGATGTCTGTATCGGATTATTCAGTTTTGTAGATGCATCTATTCTGCATACATTATTACCAAACGTTGTCATAACTCTCTATTTTATTCATTAAAACGATAAAGAGATTACACAATAAAATAACATGAATACACGTTCGGCAAAAATCCATCGAAGATAAATGTATACATGCATATATTTAGAAAATTAATACACCATTACTTCTGCATGCTTGTCAGTATACAGTCAGTTTTGTGAATACCGCCGCTTCTTCTCCGCTGGCTCACGTCGATGCTTCCCCCATTAATAGTCCAAATCTCTTAGCGTGCTCGAGTTCTCAGGAATTGATTTCGATGTCGGCGAATAATGCCGCTCAACTTTAATGCGGTTTAAAAGAATTGATTTCTAATTTAATTATAATTTTTTATTTGGATAAACAATATCTAAAAAAGAATTTAAAACAGGAGAAAATTGTGGACAAAATAAAATTAGTAGCGAGTGATTGGATAGATGATGATTCAAACGAAAATTCGTAGTTTCATTCATTAAAATGTTGTTTATATAAATTATGTAGCTATCTATAAAATTTTAATTGAAATAAATAAAGTTTTTAATAATGTAATAAAAATTCAATGAATTTTTTGTCAATTCTAATAGTATTCCATGTAAATTTGTATATAAGTTGGGCGGCATTATTCGCCGACATCGAAATTAATTCCTAAGAATTCGAGCACCCGAATAGATTTAGGCTATTGGTGGGGGAAGCATCGACGTGAGCCAGCGGAGGAGAAGCGGTGGTATTCACTGATCTGACTGTACTTGTATTTTTTTCATGTTTTGTAAAAATAAAACTTATTTATATCTGATTAATTACAGTTTTATTTATTCTAGAAATATGTTGAGGATTCATACAGTAGCGACGACGAAGTATTAGAAATATTAAAGAAAAAGGGAGAGTCTGCGGATGGAATATCAGATCTTTTACATGATAACAGATTCTTTGAAGAAATATCAATTAATTCCCAAAAAAGTCCAGCAGAACTACTTCTCATGGCATTAAAATATTGCGTTTCTAATAAATTGTCCGCATCAGGGTTGTCTAATCTTTTCAAATTTATAAATTATGTTTGTGACAAAGATGTCTTGCCTGCAACACGGTATAAAATAAATCAATTTTGTAGCTCTGTCCATCATGTTACTCTACATAGTGTCTGTCAGACTTGTTATAAATATATGGGAGTGTTTCAACAAGGAGCAGGAATGAACATATGTGACAATTGTAATATTGCTGTCGATATGTCTAATCCATCTAACCAGTGCTTTTTCGCATTTATAGATCCTTCTGATGTTATACGCGATCACATAGAAGCTCATGACTCTTATTACGATTACATCGTAACTGAAAGAAGACATAAAAAAGACCAAATCGAAGATATTTATGACGGTCAATATTATAGGGATTTTGTGAAATCTTTAAGCGATGATGAAAAACATTCTTATGCAACACTGATTTTTAATACAGATGGTGCACCAGTTTTTGAATCGTCTAAATTTTCAATGTGGCCCATTTATATTATGTTGAATGAGATTCCTCCTGAGAAAAGATTTAAAAGTGTAATAACGACTGGATTGTGGTGCGGGCTAATGAAGCCAGAGATGAGTGTTTTTCTTGATGTTTTTGTTGATCGCATGAATGATCTATCTAGCACGGTTATCATTTGCAATATAAAAGGACAGGAACGTTGTATAAAAGTATATGCTTTAGTGGCTTCTGTAGACAGTCAAGCTCGTCCAGCAATGAGTGGGTTTAGTCTATATAATGCGTACAATGGTTGTCACTGGTGTTTGCATGATCGTAAATATTATGCAGGAAGTATAAGATATCCATTCAAATCACCACTTCCACGTGCAAGAGATCGCGATAGCACAATAAAGCATGCAACAGATGCTTATAAAACAGATACTCGCGTTTTTGGTGTCATGACAGCACTCCCTCTATTATATTTGGAAAATTTCGACATTATTGAAGGATTTACACCAGATTATTTACATTGCTATTTAAGCGGTGTTGTACAACAGTTTAGTAATTATTTAATTAATCAGTTAAGACCAATAGATATACAGTACATTAATGATGTATTGAAAAAATTTAAAGTTCCTCGTCAAATCAGCCGCTTATCAAGGTCTTTAGAGCATAGAGGATTCTGGAAAGCGAGAGAGAATGAAAATTGGGTCCTATATTATTCTTTACCTCCTATAAGCTCAGTTTAAAAAAATAATATTATTTTAAAACACTGGGCACTATTAGTAGATGCTCTACATATATTGTTAAAAACAAACATTACATATATAGAGTTAAATGAGGTAAATAAAATGTTGCATAAATTTGTACAGCAAAGTGAAGGCTTGTATTCTTTGAGTGCATTAACGTATAATGTACATCAATTCACTCATATATGTAAAAGCGTACGCAATTGGGGTCCACCTTGGGCTTATTCTACATTCTCATTTGAAGCAGTGAATCATGAACTTTTAACAGCTATACATTGTGCTAAAGGTGTCATCGCACAAATTGTGAGATTTGGAAAAATTCAACGCTGTATACAAATATTAGAGCAAAAACTGTATCCTGGTTGTTCAGAAATCATTAAAGAATTTTGCGAAAATCGACGGGCGCCATCAATTAAAAAAGTTATTCAAACATCTGACATTACATATGTTGCTAAAGAATATATTGTGGAACTGGATATTAGGAGAAAATTTAATATGTCAAGAGATGCTATGGCATTTTACAAAATAATTATTAAAGGTTGCATTTTCATGAATACTCGAAAAATCGATTCCCGCTCATGTGATTACTTTGCACAGTTAAACGATGGACGATTCGTTCAATTGATAGATTTTATTATAGACAATAATAATGAAATAACTATTGCCAAGGTGATAAGGACGAAACCTAATTATTACTCTAAAGTAATACGTGATGTTGTAAATTTTACAGATGAAATTTGCTTCAAAACTAATAAAATATTAAAAATTTGTGTATTTCTTGAAATCCAAAAAAAAATGTTTATCATACCAGTGCCCAATCACTTTCATTATTAATTAATTTTTACATCCGAAATTGTACCTATGAAAAATGTAAATTAATGTTACTTATGTATTGACATTTTCTAATAAAGTATCGTATCATGTATATAATAAAGGATAATAAGAAAACATATATTATTAATTTCAAAATAAACAATATATTTAATGAATATTCAGATCTTTTCAATTATGTAAAATAAAATAAAACAAAAATTTTATAATTTATTTTATATTTTTGGAAAAGTTGCGCAATTAGTTGCGCAAAAAGTTGCGTCACTTTTGGCTCGATAAAGTGACACGAAAAATGATATAAAAAGTGACGCAAAATATTGCATCATAAGTTCCGCGATCATTTTCAGGAGGGTGGTTTTGATATAGAAGGTTTTTCTATCCTTATTTCTTTTAGTTGAATCTCTTCGTAATTTGTTTTCCTATTTACTTGATTGTTATTTAATGTAATCATCAAATGTGTTAAAGAGTTGAAAATTGCTCCTAACAAATGTATAGACCAGCCATAAATAGTGTGAAGGGTATAGCCCCTTATTATTGTTTCTATAGTCAATTTAATTATTTGTCAATTTAATGTATTTTCTGTAAGTAGATTATTTAACAAGTCTACTTGTGTGTTTTGTTCTCCCTGTATACCTCTTGCTATGGCATTAAGTAGCGCTGCCTTTTCAAAAGGAAACATGATGTGTTTCTGTAATTCTTGTAAATCCTCTTGAGAATAAATTACGCTTGTTGCTAGAAAAGATATTTTTTCTGGTAACCACGACTTTTGAGTGTTTGGTTTTAAGACTTTTACTATATTTTTTGTTGGTCGTGGTTTCGATAGGAAATTTATCGAATTACAGTTTATTTCCGATCCTGATTTTAATAATATATGTGTTTTTGGTGTCAAAAACCATGTTTGATTTTTTGTTAATACTGGCAATTGAATATAACATTTGTTTGTATGCAGCAGCTGTGTCTCTACTGATGTACATTTAATAACATGTACTACTTCGCCGGCAAGTTTAGCTATATAGCCCGGTTTCTGCATGATGTTATAAGCGAATTCATCGGGAGCTATGGATGCAAGGGATAAGGATTCGCAAATTACCTTTTTTTCTATCTTGCATTTTCCTTTTAAAATATTAAAATATAAATCTGTGAGATCAGCCCTAAAATGTTTTTCAATATATACAAATTTTGAGTTTATATATGTAAATAAATCTAAGTTTGTTACATCTTTTTTTATCGAATTATCGTCAAATAATATTTTATTATAAGATATATCTAAAATAAATAGCTTCGGGTGTTCCGTTTTTGTTAATATTCTATCGCAAATTTTTACATTATTTAAAGCGGACAAAGAAAATGTTATTGTTTCTGTGTTTACAGTCTATACGGGATTTTGATTAGGTGAATTAATTATAGTTGCAGGGCCTCTGTATAAAGTCTCATATTCTGTTTTAAAACCCTCTTCTGTAGGTAAATTTTCCCAAAAAGTATAACCTGCTTGTGAATCAATGCAATGTTGAACCGAAAATTTACATACAGTCCCTAAATTTAATCTCAATTTATCATTTTTTAGAATAACTTGAGCGTATTCTTCTAATAAAGTTATTCTTATAAGACCTTGTACTAAAACGTTGTCCCGTGATACAAAATTGTCTATGTATAAAGCTCCTGTGCAAGTTTTATCCTTTACTGAGCCTGCAAAGTCTATTCCAACTGCTTTTGTTGAATTTATTTTCAGTTCAGCTATAGTATGTATATTATCATATTTAAATATCCCTGTATCGTGAATGAATTTACATTTTTCATGGCTAATTTCATATAAGTATTTTTGTAAAGCGTGAGCAGTGGATTCTAAATGACTGAACATCCCGCAATGGAAAACCGTTCTTTGAATTTCTACTTTGCATTGTATAACTTTAATTTTTTTAAATTCTGCAACTTGTAATAGTTCTATTGTAAAATTAGTTATAGTAACATTTTCCTGTTGAAAGTCACATTCTCCTGTGCCTAGTAGAGAATATGTAGTGATGATTGGGTCTGTAGATTCACAATTT